>CATOUR010000084.1:3600000-4200000 GCA_951848785.1 Callosobruchus maculatus | reverse complement strand
TGTGTCTTTTTTTTGTCATTGTACTATCCAATGAGGTATTTGTTTTTGGTCACGTGACATTCGATTCAAGATTATGAACAGGACATCCTATATATTTGTGCCTGTGTTCCTCCCTATAAAACAATCCCAACAAACTAGCACACTTGGGGTCTAAAGTGATTGGTTCAAGAGCTACAGGTACTAAAAAGATTGGATCACGCTAAAAGCGTATAGTGAGACAAAATATTCATTCGGTACCACCCAGGGGCTTTGTAAATTATATTTTAGAGCTCGAAAATATTTTTATTGATAACTTTAACAATTTAGTTTCTACAGTAGCAATTGGAATGACAGTGAAAAGCAAAATGTCAAAAATAATTTGTTTACATCCATGTAAAGCATTTCCACATGATTATCTTTTACAATTGTACATACGAGTTCGTATATACTATACCATAAGATTTATAAACTGTGATCTCAAAAATAAGCCAAATAAACAAAAGATTAAGGTAAAAATACTACAGCACCTTTGAACCATCAGTTTTTACTTATCTACGAAATGGCTACAATATGTGAAACCATTTGAGATTCATTAGTAATAGCTTTACTAGGCTTTATTTTTGATATCCATTTATGTAACTTAGTGCATTAGCAAAATAAATGTTATATTTGTATTTGTATGTCTAAATCGGCTATCAATACATAGTTTTTCAATGACCCTCGTATATACGTACAACCCAGGCATTAGCAAGTCCCCGCTAAAAGACCCTCGTACTTGAGCAAAAACCAACGTAAAAACTAACTGGCGCGTGCGGCCGCAGCATCGCTTTCATGTGAGTTCTTCAAAGTGCCGACGGAGAGTGATCCAACTTATATGTATTCCGTAAACTTTGACTTTTAGATTTGGTGTGTTGCTATTTTGTTGGAAGTTTTTCTTTGGTTGGCTATATGTGGACCTCTATCGACTGACCGGTTTAGCACTGCACTGATAACTATCCATTCATATATGCGCTATGTTGCTTTTTGTTTATTTTGCAATTATAACAAGTATCTGGTTTTTTTCGAACGCGCCTGACGCTTAATATATACATAAATAACTATTTTGTAGAAAATTGAGGTAATATTTTGGGGGCAGTATTATGTAAAGGAATTTTCATGGCTGGAACCGTAGAATATCTCGATGTTGACGACCCTTCGTTCTGTATTCCGCAAAATTAAAATTGATTATACTAACCTATGATAAGTGGTGTTCACCGATTCGTCGCTATTACAGCAAACTATGCACTTCTTATGTTGTCTCATCATGCAATTATGACAATATTGTTCATAAATAATTTAATTCACACCACAAATAGTCACAAAGTCAGTCCAATATACAATAAAATCACAAAAATCTCGACACACGCAATAACCACAACTACAGTGACAGCCACAGGACAGCTTAAGGGCGACGCCGATTGTAGGTTGCCAGATTTACGACATATTAGAAGTTATTGCGACATTCCGCTATGAAATTTACCATTGTTGAGATTTCATTAAATCAATACAAATTATCTTCACGTAAATCAGTTACATTGCAAGTATATTGGAATGTAGAGTTAAATACCCAGTTAAATACTTTGTGTTCAAACTGCAGAAACTGCCAGATTTTGAAGAAACTGGAAGCGGACGAAGAAAGGTGGCAATAGCGCTGTAGATGTTGGCTGGCCAATATTCAAATTAGGCTCCCTCTAGAGATGTTAACTCTGTGGTCGCAACTTTTGTCTAAGTAAAATCGCAAAACGTATCGCTCTACTATAGAATATGTGTTTCATCGCGTTTTTCATCTCGTCGCTAGCCTCGCCGCTAGTCTCTAGCCTCGTCGCTCCACTATGTTTGTACCCTTAGTCGTTTCAATGTATTTATGTTGCAACGGCCAATGGCAACGGCAAGTTTATGAATCGGCCTTAAATGACTTTTGTAATTTATCACGGAAGATGTGGAGAACTTAATGAATAACATATACAGCCATCTTCATGGGTAGAACCGTGGGGCGAGTATACATGGTGTACTCGCCAGCCGTACGAAATTGCGATCGCTCTGCGCATTGCGTCAGCAACGGAGATTTTTCGCGCGGGGAATTATTAGACGTCGTGATACCATGGCCTGTTTAATCGCGTTTTAGATAGAATCGCTAATGATTTTTGTTTAATTTACTTTGTATTCCTTATTTTGAGTTATAGAAGACTGAAATTTGTATACACAATGCCAAATTGTGCAGTTGTCGGTTGTAAAAACCATAGTAAAAGATGAAAGAGCTAAATGTAAAATTCTATAAGTTCTCGAAAAATTAAAATCTCGCAATGCAATGGAGTAATGCTTGCCGCCAAAAGGACAAAATTAATATGAAAAATGCATTACACGTTTATTAAAACTCTTTTATGGTACATCCTCGGAAAATATTCACCTGCCGTATTTTCAATGAATAAATATGCAGAAGAAAGCAATGAATCGTGCCTACTTGAACCATTACAAGTCAAAAACTTAGTTTCGAGTTATTCTAACATCGAAGTTGATGACGTGTGCTTTACTCAGGAGTTTTTCAAGAACGTTCTTGTTGACAGCGATATTGTCGGGACAGAGGATGATTCAAATTATATTCATTTTTCCAACTTTACTTTCAGAGTCCAAATTATGACCTAGATAACTTTATTTCTGAAGACCATGACCTTTTGTGTCAACTGGGGGGGACTGAAATTTATTGCCGGATATGTGGCCTTCAGAGTCAAAAACGAATATCCTAATCTAGCTTTGGGGACGCAAACCAAATTTCATTCGTCTAATCGAGCCCCAGGCTGGATTGAGTTTCTATCTAGAGTCAGTCTTGTATATCCAAGTGAGGAGATGATTAAAGTAGCCCGTTTGGTTGAGACAGAGTCCGATAAAGTCCATGGACAGTCGTTTTCTAAACAATCAAACATATTTAAAAAATTATTAGAGATAGAGCTACCCCAGTGTAAACCGTCAAACAATTTCCTGACAAAATAGTATTATATCTAATACAAACGATAATATATACGTCAGACTCAGGCATTTAAACAAAAGGCTTAGTTTCGAAAATTGTAGGCGTAAACGTGAAAAAAATGTCCAAATTTACCAATAAATAATACATTTTTGTAGAAAAAGTCGTTAAATTACATATTTCACACTCCTATATAACATAATTGTCAAATAATTGGCTATTGAACTCCTTTAATCCATCACTTTAAAATAAAATATAATCCATCATGTGGTATTCCCGCCAGTTCGCCGATAGAAATACTCGTTGCTGACGTCACAGCGTGCCGGCGCTCGGACGGCTGCATGCGCGTGAGCACACCACGTTTATTTACACTATGGGTAGAACCATAAAACATCACGAATTTGACGATTTTTGACGTCCCCCAGATTTCGAGGACGACGGCGAGGACGAATCGGACGGCGGTTGGCAACAGGAGTTGCAGCGCCGGTACGCCCAGGAGGAGAGCTTCATGGCGGAGTTGCGGGCCAGACAACCGCCCCAAGGTGGCCAAGCGGAGCCGCCCTTCCAGCCCTACGGCTACGGGGGCGGCGGCGGACAGCCCTTCCGGGTGCAGCCCGTGCATTACCCCGGGCATCCGCAGCAGGGCGACGGGGCGGAGTATGACCACCACCAGCAGATGCAGGCGGGATACGCGGCCTTTGGGCAGCAGGGGGGGCAGGAGCAGCAGGATACGCCTTTTGGACAGGTAAATGTAGAATGACAAAGTCGGAAATATATGAGTTGTTTACATTTTTTGTACCGACACTACAAAGTATGCCTGAGGGCTTCACAAGACGCCCGACGTGTCGAATGATCGTTATCCTTTTCGGCATTTTTTGCTTGGCTAGCTAGGGGGCTGACACGGCCAATAATAATAATAATAATAATAATAAATAATAATAACAGTCCATTACGGAACTTGCTCCCGCAGAATTAAAATCCCACCTTAAAACTGCCGAAGTCGACTTCCTTTTAAGACTTCATAAAGATAAGCCAATGCATGGAATCTTCTACAAACATCTGGAAGAGCATGGCTTGTCTGAGCAGTTGACCTTCTCTTTCCTAAGGTCTAGTGGGTTGAAGTCGGAGACTGAGGGCTTTATAATGGCTTGCCAAGATGGTGTCTTCAACACCTTGGTGTACCGTAAAAGGGTTATGGGTCTAGATGTACCCGACACCCTTTGTAGAGCTTGCCGACAGGCGCCAGAGACGCTTATGCATCTCTTGTCGGCGTGTAAGACGTACGCTGGGACGGCTTACGTCCATCGGCACAACGCGGCTCTACGAGTGCTCTACTATCATTTGAGGCACTCATACGGTATCGATGAGACACCGGTGCTGCCATACGCTCCAGGGGATATAGAGTCCGTTGTGGAGAACGAGAGATGCCGGATTTACTGGAACTACTCGTTCCCCACGCTCGAGCTTGTACAGGCAAACAAGCCCGACATAGTCCTTCTCGACCACCAACAGAAGACGATGTTCGTTCTTGAGTTTTCGGCGCCTGCCGAGGTGAACATCGTCTCTAAGGAGGAGGAAAAGCGGACCAAATATCAGGAGTTGCTCGGACAACTTCGCAGGCTCTGGCCAGACTACACTGTAAGTCTGCTGGTTATGGTCATTGGATCCCTAGGGGGAATGAGGAATACGCTGCTCTCTGCACTGCGCAAAATACCGGTATGCCGTGCGGCGGCGCACATCTTAGCCGCCAGAATGCAGAAGGCAGTCATCCTTGGGTCCCTTCGTCTACTTAGGGCGCACGATTCGCGGACCCAGTGATTGCTCACCTCACGGTGTGAGGAGTAGTCATTGGGTAATGGAACAGCAGCCCGGTGTGTCGGAGCCCGGGCTGCACTTTTTTGTTTTAAACACATAATAATAATAGCGGAATAGCGTCTGCATCCAGAGGATCGGCTATTCCTCAACAATTAGGACACGACTGATCTCCATGTGAGGAGCGGTACTCCGACAGCGTCTGACTCCATGTTAGGGGCGGCTGATAATACACCCGCAGGAAGCCACCCAACATCAGTAGGCTATCCGGTGCGTGGCGACACCGCAGGGTATACCGAAGCCCAAGGATGTAATCCAGCCGGCAACCTTCGCAGGTGCATCCTCAGGAGGCAATTTGGACGGCTGCCTCCGGAAATGTCGTCTGGGGGCCCTAAGGCCAACCACCTGACGGGCCCTATCTTCGGGTTCGACCACCCCGGAAGAAAAGCACCCACACCGAGCCGGTTTCGGAAGCCGGCGTTGGGCAAGGTGGCGGTGCTTCGAATTGCCCTGTTGACGACCCCCGCAATGACATGGACCGTTTTAGGTGGACGACGGAGCTCAAGGATGACCTACTGAGCTGCTACGAGAGCAGTAGCCCGCGCCGTAGGGGATACATGTCCCGCATGTATGAGAGGTGGTGTGAAATGCACCCAGAGCATAGCACGCTTACCTCTCAGAATTTGCGAGATTATGTATCGTACCTCCGGAGGCAGGGATATGTTCGTGCTCCAGCTCAGCCTGCCCCTTCGGCGGACGGAAGGCCTGTTAACCAGGCTGAAAGTTCGCCGGTAAGGCCCGCTGAGAGGGAAATCGACCAAGTCGTCTCACCTGGGGATTTCAGAGACCGAAGGGCCTTGCATAACAACGGAAGGTCCTTGAAGCTGGCAGATTTAAAGAGAGAGGATGAGGTGGTTGGTGAACGTCTATCGGAGGCCTCTGACATTTGGAGCATCAATTGCGAAATTTACGCTGCGGCTCTGAGGCTAGCTAGACAGGGGAGAGTGAGAGACTCTCCTGTTGAGAGAGCACAGAGACGGGTGCGCCAAATGGAAGCGAAAATCCAGCTGGCTCGCCAGGAAGCATCCCGTATCCAGTGTGTGATGGAATATAGAGCGGCTGGGAAGCCATTTACGCGCCGAGTGCGCCAGATAGCCTACGGGTTGAGGCGCGACCATCACACACTCAGTCAAGCGGTACTGGTTGTTGTCAAGCAACACTGTCTTGACAGGATACGGATGCTAATCGCTGCTAAGCGATCGTTGGTGGCGCGGGCGAGAGGTCTGGAACAGAACAGAATGTTCTACGAAAGACCTTCTCGCCTTTTCCAACAGCCGCCTCCAGCCATAGAGCAGCCGCCAACTGCTGATCGCGTGGAGGCCTTTTGGAGGGACATTTACGAACAGCCCAAACCTCTCTCAGCAGACACTCCGGCCTTGGCGCAGTTCGAGTCCGTTTGTAGGAGGACTCCTAACTTGAATGAACTGCGTCACCCGATAAACACGGAAGAAATTCTTGACGCCTTACGAGGCGCAAAGAATTTCGCAGCTCCTGGCCCGGATGGCATAAACACCTACTGGTGGAAAAAATTCCCCAGTTGCCACCGGCATTTAGCTAGAGTTTTTAACTCGTGGCTAAATCAGGAGCAGCCAATTCCGGCTTGGTTTGTCGAGGGTCGAACCGTGCTTCTCCCGAAGACCGGAGATTTGTCTGATCCCAAAAACTACAGGCCAATAACATGTCTGAACGCATGTTACAAGCTCTTCACCAGAATCTTGTACATGCGTCTCCTTCAAGCTGTGAATCCTGTATTTCTCGACGTGTATGAACAGAGAGGGTCAAAGAAAGGAGTAGCTGGCTGCAAGGAGAACTTGTTGATTGACCGATGTGTCACGCAGGACTCCGTGCAGTACAAGCGAAACCTTTCTATGGCCTGGATTGACTATCGCAAGGCATTCGACAGCACGTCTCATGAGCTCATTGTGCGGCTGTTGGAATGCCTTTCGGTGGATAATCAGATAGTGGGATGCATCAAACAACTGATGCCACTCTGGAAGACCCGGTTCACTATAACATCAGGTGAAACTCGGGTTCAGACAGAGTTGGTGTCATTGAAAAGAGGTGTCTTCCAAGGAGACTCCTTGAGTCCCTTGCTCTTTTGCATCTCACTTTTGCCTCTGTCCATAGCGCTGAGAAATACTAAAGGATACAGCTGTGGCACGCCCAATAACCGGAGGCACAAGGTCACCCATCTGTTTTATATGGATGACCTAAAACTTTATGCCTCCGGCCAACGCGAACTACAACAATCGCTGAAGGTGGTGCAGGAGTACAGTCATGCTATCGGAATGGAGTTCGGGACGGACAAATGTGCATTGGTTCATCTCAAGAAAGGACGAAGCGGAGATAGTGGAGATGAGGAACAGCTCGTTGATGGGAGCATCTTGCGACAGCTGCATGCCGGAGATACTTATACCTACCTTGGAGTGGCGCAACGTCATGTCCAAGAGGCAGCATTGGTTAAAGAGTGTCTCCGCCGCAAGTATTTGCACCGACTCCGGCAGATCTGGTCGTCAGAACTGTCCGGCAAGAACAAAGTCGCTGCCACTAACATGCTTGCGGTCCCATTGTTATTATACACCTTTGGTGCTATACACTGGAAAGTGAACGAGCTGAAGGAAATCGACACGAAGACCCGCAAAAGGATGAATATGGAGAGAAGCCTGCATCCTAAGTCCTCTGTCCCGCGAATATACCTCCCGCGACACCTGGGAGGGCGTGGACTATTGAGTTTGGAGCGTCTGCACAACAGAGTAGTACTGGCCACTGCCTGCTATGTAACGAACAGCACCGATCCCCTGATCCGCTTTGTGCGAGAGCACGAGAATGCGGGAAAAGGAGCCTTTCTTTTTAGCGCAGCGAAACGAGCAGCCGAGGAGCTCAGCCTCACACTCGACTTCAAGCGGAGGTGTCAGCAGTCCATTACGGAACTTGCTCCCGCAGAATTAAAATCCCACCTTAAAACTGCCGAAGTCGACTTCCTTTTAAGACTTCATAAAGATAAGCCAATGCATGGAATCTTCTACAAACATCTGGAAGAGCATGGCTTGTCTGAGCAGTTGACCTTCTCTTTCCTAAGGTCTAGTGGGTTGAAGTCGGAGACTGAGGGCTTTATAATGGCTTGCCAAGACGGTGTCTTCAACACCTTGGTGTACCGTAAAAGGGTTATGGGTGTAGATGTACCCGACACCCTTTGTAGAGCTTGCCGACAGGCGCCAGAGACGCTTATGCATCTCTTGTCGGCGTGTAAGACGTACGCTGGGACGGCTTACGTCCATCGGCACAACGCGGCTCTACGAGTGCTCTACTATCATTTGAGGCACTCTTACGGTATCGATGAGACACCGGTGCTGCCATACGCTCCAGGGGATATAGAGTCCGTTGTGGAGAACGAGAGATGCCGGATTTACTGGAACTACTCGTTCCCCACGCTCGAGCTTGTACAGGCAAACAAGCCCGACATAGTCCTTCTCGACCACCAACAGAAGACGATGTTCGTTATTGAGTTTTCGGCGCCTGCCGAGGTGAACATCGTCTCTAAGGAGGAGGAAAAGCGGACCAAATATCAGGAGTTGCTCGGACAACTTCGCAGGCTCTGGCCAGACTACACTGTAAGTCTGCTGGTTATGGTCATTGGATCCCTAGGTGGAATGAGGAATACGCTGCTCTCTGCACTGCGCAAAATACCGGTGTGCCGTGCGGCGGCGCACATCTTAGCCGCCAGAATGCAGAAGGCAGTCATCCTTGGGTCCCTTCGTCTACTTAGGGCGCACGATTCGCGGACCCAGTGATTGCTCACCTCACGGTGTGAGGAGTAGTCATTGGGTAATGGAACAGCAGCTCGGTGTGTCGGAGCCCGAGCTGCACTTTTTTGTTTTTCACATAATAATAATAATAATGTCCGCGAGGGGTTGCTAGATCCTCTCAGTGGCGCCTCCCCAAGGTGGCGGATAGGGGAATGCCTCCCAGATATGGGTGGTACCGGGGAAATGAAATACCCGGGGCGGACCAAAACTAGCACAGTGGAATAGCGTCAGCATCCAGAGGATCGGCTATTCCACAATTAATAGGACACGACGGATCTCCATGTGAGGAGCGGTACTCCGACAGCGTCTGTTCTTCATGTTAGAAGCGGCTGTTTTCATAAACCCCCAGGAAGCCGCCCAACATCAACAGGCTATTCGGTGCGTGGCGACACCGAGGGGTATACCGAAGCCAAAGGATGTAAGTCGGTCGGCAACCTTCACAGGTCCATCCTCTGGAGGCAATTTGGACGGCTGCCTCCGGAAATGTCGGCTGCGGGCCCTAAGGCTAACCACCTGACGGGCCCTATCTTCGGGTTCGACCACCTCGAAGGAAAAGCACCCACACCGAGCCGGTTTCGGAAGCCGGCGTTGGGCAAGGTGGCGGTGCTTCGATTTGCCCTGATGACGACCCCCGCAATGACATGGACCGTTTTAGGTGGACGACGGAGCTCAAGGATGACCTGCTGAGCTGCTACGAGAGCAGTAGCCCGCGCCGTAGGGGATACATGTCCCGCATGTATGAGAGGTGGTGTGAAATGCACCCAGAGCATAGCACGCTTACCTCTCAGAATTTGCGAGATTATGTATCATACCTCCGGAGGCAGGGATATGTTCGTGCTCCAGCTCAGCCTGCCCCTTCGGCGGACGGAAGGCCTGTTAACCAGGCTGAAAGTTCGCCGGTAAGGCCCGCTGAGAGGGAAATCAACCAAATCGTCTCACCTGGGGATTTCAGAGACCGAAGGGCCTTGCATAACAACGGAAGGTCCTTGAAGCTGGCAGATTTAAAGAGAGAGGATGAGGTTGTTGGTGAACGTCTATCGGAGGCCTCTGACATTTGGAGCATCAATTGCGAAATTTACGCTGCGGCTCTGAGGCTAGCTAGACAGGGGAGAGTGAGAGACTCTCCTGTTGAGAGAGCACAGAGACGGGTGCGCCAAATGGAAGCGAAAATCCAGTTGGCTCGCCAGGAAGCATCCCGTATCCAGTGTGTGATGGAATATAGAGCGGCTGGGAAGCCATTTACGCGCCGAGTGCGCCAGGTAGCCTACGGGTTGAGGCGCGACCATCATACACTCAGTCAAGCGGTACTGGTTGTTGTCAAGCAACACTGTCTTGACAGGATACGGATGCTAATCGCTGCTAAGCGATCGTTGGTGGCGCGGGCGAGAGGTCTGGAACAGAACAGAATGTTCTACGAAAGACCTTCTCGCCTTTTCCAACAGCCGCCTCCAGCCATAGAGCAGCCGCCAACTGCTGATCGCGTGGAGGCCTTTTGGAGGGACATTTACGAACAGCCCAAACCTCTCTCAGCAGACACTCCGGCCTTGGCGCAGTTCAAGTCCGTTTGTAGGAGGACTCCTAACTTAAATGTACTGCGTCACCCGATAAACACGGAAGAAATTCTTGACGCCTTACGAGGCGCAAAGAATTTCGCAGCTCCTGGCCCGGATGGCATAAACACCTACTGGTGGAAAAAATTCCCCAGTTGCCACCGGCATTTAGCTAGAGTTTTTAACTCGTGGCTAAATCAGGAGCAGCCAATTCCGGCTTGGTTTGTCGAGGGTCGAACCGTGCTTCTCCCGAAGACCGGAGATTTGTCTGATCCCAAAAACTACAGGCCAATAACATGTCTGAACGCATGTTACAAGCTCTTCACCAGAATCTTGTACATGCGTCTCCTTCAAGCTGTGAATCCTGTATTTCTCGACGTGTATGAACAGAGAGGGTCAAAGAAAGGAGTAGCTGGCTGCAAGGAGAACTTGTTGATTGACCGATGTGTCACGCAGGACTCCGTGCAGTACAAGCGAAACCTTTCTATGGCCTGGATTGACTATCGCAAGGCATTCGACAGCACGTCTCATGAGCTCATTGTGCGGCTGTTGGAATGCCTCTCGGTGGATAATCAGATAGTGGGATGCATCAAACAACTGATGCCACTCTGGAAGACCCGGTTCACTATAATATCAGGTGAAACTCGGGTTCAGACAGAGTTGGTGTCATTGAAAAGAGGTGTCTTCCAAGGAGACTCCTTGAGTCCCTTGCTCTTTTGCATCTCACTTTTGCCTCTGTCCATAGCGCTGAGAAATACTAAAGGATACAGCTGTGGCACGCCCAATAACCGGAGGCACAAGGTCACCCATCTGTTTTATATGGATGACCTAAAAATCTATGCCTCCGGCCAACGCGAACTACAACAATCGCTGAGGGTGGTGCAGGAGTACAGTCATGCTATCGGAATGGAGTTCGGGACAGACAAATGTGCATTGGTTCATCTCAAGAAAGGACGAAGCGGAGATAGTGGAGATGAGGAACAGCTCGTTGATGGGAGCATCTTGCGACAACTGCATGCCGGAGATACTTATACCTACCTTGGAGTGGCGCAGCGTCATGTCCAAGAGGCAGCATTGGTTAAAGAGTGTCTCCGCCGCAAGTATTTGCACCGACTCCGGCAGATCTGGTCGTCAGAACTGTCCGGCAAGAACAAAGTCGCTGCCACAAACATGCTTGCGGTCCCATTGTTATTATACACCTTTGGTGCTATACACTGGAAAGTGAACGAGCTGAAGGAAATCGACACGAAGACCCGCAAAAGGATGAATATGGAGAGAAGCCTGCATCCTAAGTCCTCTGTCCCGCGAATATACCTCCCGCGACACCTGGGAGGGCGTGGACTATTGAGTTTGGAGCGTCTGCACAACAGAGTAGTACTGGCCACTGCCTGCTATGTAACGAACAGCACCGATCCCCTGATCCGCTTTGTGCGAGAGCACGAGAATGCGGGAAAAGGAGCCTTTCTTTTTAGCGCAGCGAAACGAGCAGCCGAGGAGCTCAGCCTCACACTCGACTTCAAGCGGAGGTGTCAGCAGTCCATTACGGAACTTGCTCCCGCAGAATTAAAATCCCACCTTAAAACTGCCGAAGTCGACTTCCTTTTAAGACTTCATAAAGATAAGCCAATGCATGGAATCTTCTACAAACATCTGGAAGAGCATGGCTTGTCTGAGCAGTTGACCTTCTCTTTCCTAAGGTCTAGTGGGTTGAAGTCGGAGACTGAGGGCTTTATAATGGCTTGCCAAGACGGTGTCTTCAACACCTTGGTGTACCGTAAAAGGGTTATGGGTGTAGATGTACCCGACACCCATTGTAGAGCTTGCCGACAGGCGCCAGAGACGCTTATGCATCTCTTGTCGGCGTGTAAGACGTACGCTGGGACGGCTTACGTCCATCGGCACAATGCGGCTCTACGAGTGCTCTACTATCATTTGAGGCACTCATACGGTATCGATGAGACACCGGTGCTGCCATACGCTCCAGGGGATATAGAGTCCGTTGTGGAGAACGAGAGATGCCGGATTTACTGGAACTACTCGTTCCCCACGCTCGAGCTTGTACAGGCAAACAAGCCCGACATAGTCCTTCTCGACCACCAACAGAAGACGATGTTCGTTATTGAGTTTTCGGCGCCTGCCGAGGTGAACATCGTCTCTAAGGAGGAGGAAAAGCGGACCAAATATCAGGAGTTGCTCGGACAACTTCGCAGGCTCTGGCCAGACTACACTGTAAGTCTGCTGGTTATGGTCATTGGATCCCTAGGTGGAATGAGGAATACGCTGCTCTCTGCACTGCGCAAAATACCGGTGTGTCGTGCGGCGGCGCACATCTTAGCCGCCAGAATGCAGAAGGCAGTCATCCTTGGGTCCCTTCGTCTACTTAGGGCGCACGATTCGCGGACCCAGTGATTGCTCACCTCACGGTGTGAGGAGTAGTCATTGGGTAATGGAACAGCAGCCCGGTGTGTCGGAGCCCGGGCTGCACTTTTTTGTTTTAAACATAATAATAATAATGTCTTTATTGTCCTATTACATATAGATATAATAGTACAAACGGCGAAGTTTAGCCACAATGGCTACTCATACTCAACCGGTCAAACTACTTAAACCTTAAACCTAAGAATCATCCAACAGAAAGGTTAGTTGCGCAAAGAGAAAGAAGAAATGAAAAATGTGATACGCTAAATCCTTAAAAATGTTTTAACCTATAACATATATAGTCCATAAAATTATAGTAGTTTTAAAGACCATAAACAGAGAGTATACAAAGTACAAAACACAAATACAGATAAGGAGAGAAAAAACAAGCTGCAAAGTTATTTCCGAGGTTATTTCATAACTGTTGTTGCAAGAGGAGGTATTCTTTAACACTGAACTTAAAGCGCTTGTTACTTAATATGTCTTGCCTTAACTTAAAGCTCAGAGCATTAAACTGCTTTGGTCCCTGATATGAGAAGGAACGTTGAAACATGGCTGTCCTATGTTTTGGAATGGTCAGAAATTTGTTGTCCCTTACAGGCCTAATATGAGCATTAGTTCTAAACAACAGTTTTTTTCTTAGATATGGTGGTGAAGATGAGACCAGAATTTTTGCCAGAAAGTTTAAAAAGTGATAGGTATACAAATATTTGACTTTTAACCATTTCAACCTATTCATTGATGGAGTAATATGTTCATATAGATCAATTTATTTTGTTTTTATCTATTGCAAATTGGTATTTGCGATTATTTTGATCTCCTACCACTTTATGAATTATTATAATATATATTTTGTATAGATGATTACGTTTTTATCATTACTCAGGTCCGCATAATAACATAATTCTCCTAGGGCAGTGACGTCACTGCCCTAAAGGCGAACAGCCAGTCAAAAGACAGATATGTGTGCTGTGTTGCCGCATTCATATGGCGCGCGAAATGCCGGAGCTGTACGCGGGCTGGCTCATCTATCTTGTCTTCTGTTCCCGTCTGCGAGTCGGAGCTGTTCTTGGCAACAATGCACTGCTGATGATTCGCGCGGTTGGCACTGATTGGCTGAATTTGAATTCCTTTCTTTAAACTTTAGAATGGAATTACTAAAAAACAAAATGATGTAGAAAGTAACGAAATACAGCAGTGCGTTTATCTCTGTATGCGCTAAGCGGTTATAACAATTAAATCATTGTTCTTAACCTCGTGATACTAGTTCATTGCACTATAGAAGTGTCGGCACTTATTGAGACCTGAAAGAAATGTAAACAACTCATCATATATCTCTGACTTCATCTATACTTGTTATTTCTTTAAACACTACACTGTCTACGCACTCGCGCTCACCCGTGTTTTACTATCATAGCATATTCAGCAGAAGATTTAGACTAAATACTGGTATACTAAAGTATAGTTTATTGGTACTAAATACAAGAAGGTGTTTGCACTAGTCAAAAAAATAAATAAATAAAGCACAATATTCTATCATTCATTCAATACCTACATTTGGCTGATATTCGAATACATTTGTTTATTTAGTATTTAGTATTCGGCTGAATACTTTTACTTCCCACACTGCTAGGTGAGAGGGGTGTTGTAATCGCGAAAATTTTCGATTTTGAGATAATATGCTTTTTGGGCGTTTCATGATGTCTACATACCGTAAATCCACCTCACTCATTTCCGTCGGTCTGTCTGTCGGTCTGTCTATCGGTCTGTCTGTCGGTCTGTCTGTCTGTCTGTCTGACTGTCGGTCTGTCTGTCTGTCGGTCTGTCTGTCGGTTTGCCTGTCGGTTTGTCTGTCGGCCTGTCTGCTGGCGCTTTTCTAGCCTCGTAATCTCAGTAACCGCTACATGTATTATGATGAAATTTGGGTAGCGATATGCTGTGCGGTCGTAGTAGGTAATGTTCCAATAATTTTGAAAATCGGTGCATGGGCGGCGGAGTAAGCAAAAAACAAAAAATTTCAAATATGCCTCAAACTTCGTTTTAAGGTGGATTCCCATTAGAGCAGCATAAAGCAGCGCAACGCCGCGCGGCGCAGCGCGTTACCAAGCAGCGAAATGTTTGTTCTTTCCTAGGCATTGGGAAGCAGCATGCTGCTTATTAGCGCGCTGCTCTGCTAGCTGACGGACAAGTGTGGATTGATTGAAGCATCAAATACATTGCAGCTAGCGACCGACATCGGTATAGGTTTTTCAGTTGCAAAAAGAGTAGTTGCACCAGAATGGACGGCGAAGAAATTGAAAGACTGATTTTACTCCTTAGTGAATATACAGGATTATATGATATGAGTAATAGAAATTATAGTAACCAAAACAGAAGAGAGAATATATGGTCTGAAATCGGGAAAAATATTAATAGCGATAATAAAAATATAATATCATCTGACGACGTAGTAGACGTCTCCTCCGCAGCCAGCATTGTCACCGGAAAAACTAAAATTATTTTTGCTGCTGGTTGGTTCGATTGCTGCTAAATGCTGCTCAAGTGACAATACAATTTTAAAAACGCTGCTTGTGCTGCGCCACGCTGCGCTGCGACGCGCTGCGCTGCGACGCGCTGCTTGATGCTGCTCAAATGGGAATCCACGTTTATGGGCGATGTAGGGGTTCCTGATCATTTTCTACTTTATTTTGGTGGGGGTGAAATTGCGGTAGTTTGGGGGTGGTGGGTTGTAAAACTGAAAAAAATGGTATTAATTTTCTCATGTATACATACGTTTATTGCGACCATTTTGAATTATCACTTGACGCTTTAGAAACTACAGCTGGAAAGGTGGAAGTCAAATAGTAGATGATTGAATGAAAACTCTTATATTTTCAGCCATTTATTCCTGAAAGACGCTGCAGTCAAGAAAGGCGGGCTAGTCAAGAACAAGTGAAACAATACGAAATCAGAGAAGAGGTTTCAGAAGAGGACCAGGAAGAAAGGAACCATCAAATGTTGCAGTTTGAGGAAGCTTTGAAACAGTGGGTTAACAGATAAACGAAACATCGGGTTAACTGAATCAGGATTGTTTTGTTGTGAGCTAAAATTGTGTTACACTTCATTCAAGAGATAAATCTAAGGTCTCTGCTTGAAGCTTGAGTTTTTCTATGGATATTCACGTCATTTACGTGTTATCAGATTATTTTCAAAGAAACACCACCTCAAAGCATTTCTTCTTAGCTGCTAAGCAACTAAACAGGAGAAATGTATCTGGCAAAACTGTAATGGCCTCTCCAATCATTAGACCATGCTTCAGACAAAAACAATATAGTCCTAAGGTGGGCTAAAGGGCACAACAACAACAAAGGCAACCGTATAGTGAATGGAAAGCTGCTGGCCAAAGAATTTCAGGACCACTTGACACTTCTGGAATGTCAACAATCACAATTGCTGAAATAGCAAAGAAAAAACACTCTCATGCCCAAACGGTAAAATGATAGGAAGGGCTACAAAGATGCCGATTCGTCAAGGAAACCCTTGTAGGTTTTGGCATGGCAATATTCAAGAAGTCCTTGAAGGTCAAACCTGCTCATAGTAGGATTCCTGACTGTCAACTCAGGAAACACCTCCACATTATGGGGTTGAGTGACACATCGATATGTAGAATGTGTGAAAACGAAGGCGAAACTGTGGAACACGTTATATGTGAGCGCCTTTCAATAGAAGATAGCTCTCTAATAAGAAAGTGTGGGTTCAGCGAGTCTTGGCCTACACCTGCCCACAGAAAGGAGATGTCTCCAAGCGACTTGTCCACTTTTCTAAAACTGGCAGAATGGACGATGACCTCCTCCTTGGGAGGATCCTCACTCTACAGATACAGATTCCTTAGAATATCGAATTGAAAACAATTTTTTTATTTCCTTCTATGTTTGAATGAAACCAGGATATGGCTCACAAAAATACAACAAACAAAACTGAAAATAAGAAATTATCGAAGGGAGTGGTTTGGCCCAATGGATAGAGCCTGAGACCTCGTGATCTTAAGGCCCCGGGTTCGATTCTCGTTTGAAGCAGAAATGTACTTCTGTTTTTTTTTTCAACCAGAAGTAAATTTCCATAAACCTCACCTATGTGTAACATTCAGATATCAATCTTATGATCGAAAAAAATAACCACTAATAATCGAAATGATGTCCCCAAAGAAATCAACTGTAGGATTCCCAATACCCCGGAGTAAAATCATCAGACTGTCAATACGATCTATCTCTGTCTAGACTGAGATAAACCTTATAGAATAAATGTAGTAAGCAACACTGAAGCAAGCAAGTATTAATGTTATCGTAAGTACACAATTTGTTGACTGAAACAGTACATTCCGCAAATTGTGAGTTGTTACTTTGTTTTGGATATGTGATATACTTTAGTAGGGGGTTATTGTATGTTCTGGAAGAGGAACTTTGACCTTGAAAGGGTAATGAGCAACCTTGACCTTGAAATAGCAACGAGTGGCCTTGTCATTGGCATCAACCTTCTCTGTGACCTTGGGGACGGTAATCAGAACAAGGTTAAAATTAACTTTGAAACCAAGGTCAATGCCAATGCCATTCAGTGCTTGTCCCTGAAAGAGCATGAGTGACCTTGGCATTTTCATCGAGCTTCGCTGTGACCTTGAGATGGTAATTAATCATCTCGGAAGAAGGTTACAATTAACTTTGAGGTCACGGTCGATGTCAATGCCACTCAGTGCTTGACCTTGAAAGAGCAATGAGTGGCCTTGACATTGGTATAGACATTCACGGTGACCATGAGATGGTAATTACTCGTCTCAGAACAAGGTTAAAATTAACTTTGAGGCCAATGCCACTTAGTGCTTGACCTTTAAAGAGCAATTAGTGACATTGGCATTGACATCAACCTTCTCTGTGACCTTGAGGACGGTAATCAGAACAAGGTTAAAATTAAGTTTGAGGGCAAGGTCGATGTCAATGCCACGCAGTGCTTGACCTTGAAGGCGCAATGAGTGGCCTTGACATTGGCATCGACCTTCACTATGACCTTGGGGACGGTAATCAGAACAAGGTTAAAATTAACTTAGAGGCCAAGGTCGATGTCAATGCCACGCAGTGCTTGACCTTGAAGGCGCAATGAGTGGCCTTGACATTGGCATCGACCTTCACTATGACCTTGGGGACGGTAATCAGAACAAGGTTAAAATTAACTTAGAGGCCAAGGTCGATGTCAATGCCACTCAGTGCTTGACCTTGAAGGAGCAATGAGTGGCCTTGACACTGACAACAACCTTCACTATGACCTTGGGGATGGTGATCAGAACAAGGTTAAAATAACTTAGAGGCCAAGGTCGAGGCCAATGCCACTCAGTGCTTGACCTTGAAGCAGCAATGAGTGGCTTTGACATTGGCATCGACCTTCACTATGACCTTGGGTATGGTAATCAGAACAAGGTTAAAATAACTTAGAGGCCAAGGTCGAGGCCAATGCCACTCAGTGCTTGACCTTGAAGGAGCAATGAGTGGCCTTGACGTTGGCATCGACCTTCACGATGACCTTGGGTATGGTAATCAGAACAAGGTTAAAATAACTTAGAGGCCAAGGTCGATGCCAATTCCACTCCGTACTTGACCTTGAAGGAGCAATGAGTGGCCTTGACATTGGCATCGACCTTCGCTGTGACCTTGAGACGGTAATTACTCATCTCGGAACAAGGTTAAAATTAACTATGTGGCTAAGGTCGATGCCAATGCCGCTCAGTGCTCTTTCAAGGTCAAGTTTGCTCTTCTAGAACATACAATAATAATCCCCTACTTACCTTCCCTCTGTTAAAAACTGTGTGTGTGTATGTATCAATCAAAGTAAGTGGCTTTTGGAGCTTAGTGCAGTATCTGTAAAAAGTTGATGAGATATAGTAGCATTTTACACTGTGAGTGATTGTACATTTTATGTTATACATGACGTTTTAGCAGAATGCTCTTACATTTACTGACATGGACGTTATAGCTATGCTAGCATTCAAAAATGGAATCGCCTTGAAAAAAAATGTTTAGTTTCGGTTCATAATTATATGTATGTAGTTTTGGATTTTCAAGTTTATATTCGACTCAAAAACTTCTATACAGGGTGCCCCTGAATTTCCTTGACACGTGATATTTACGTAATAAAAAAAAAGTTCAAATGAAAACTGAGTGGAATTTTTAAAGTACTATCTAGTCTATCATACCGATGCGTACAAAAAATGAAGTAAATAAAATAAGGATTTGTTTGAGGCGTAAGATAAACAGTTAAAAAGAAAACTAATTTGGTTTTTCAAGGGTACTGAATGGCCTATCATACCATGGCTTTCTAAATGTTTTTTTGTACTTCAACCTCTAGTTTTTCCTACATAAATGGGGTCATTCTTTTATTTAAAGTTTTGTAGTGCCTTTATTTCATACACAAACCAATTTTTTCCCAATTTCATGAGCATAAGATAAATAAAATAAAGAATTTTTTTAAGCGTAACATTTTCGTAATAAAAAAAGGACAACAAAGACATTTGTTTTCGAAAGTATATATGTAAATACCAAATACCCTTCAAAACCAACTTAGTTTTCTTTTTTGTCCATTTTTTGCGTCAAACAAATTCTTATGGTATCTATATTATGCTTATGGTCTGACGAAAAAAATAAGTTTGTGTATACAATCAAAGCTACCACAAGATAAATAAAATAGGGATACCCCATAGGAGTGCTATTTGAAATAAAAAAAAGTTGGGAGATGAGTCTTGAGGGATGATGTACAAAAAAATGTTTTAAAGCGTGGTATGTTAGACACTATAGTACCTTCAAAAACTGTTTTTGTTTAAACGTTTTTTTTGCTACGAGAATATCACGTGTCAAGGAAATTCAGGGACACCCTGTATACATAGTTCTAGAATTCAAAATTTCCAGAATTTGAGATTTTTACACATTTTTAAAACTCCCCTATATTTTTAAAAATTTGGAAATTTCGCAAAACATGAAATTTTTGAATATTACGAAAACTTAAAAAAAGTTTGGCAAAGCGGTTCCACTTAAAAAAAACTCCTCATTAAACAAGATTCCCAGTCAAATTGAAATAATATGTTCTACTCGACTGAGTTTATGTTCAAATGGTATCCAGTATAGCACACATTTAGTGTCAAAATTTGCTGTTAATACTTATTGAGGTTTTGCTTGTTACTCGTGGTTTTTGAAATATTTGTTAATATATGCATGTAACAGAACCATGAGTAACACAAAATTTCATCTGGCATTAGAAAATTTTGACAATAACTATGATAAGTGTGTAGCGTTTGTTGAAAATTTGAGTGTGTACTGACTAATTGATATTTTTTTTGTATGGTCAGCCTCCCGCAAAGGCTGAAAGCCTATGGCGCTGTAGAAGCGCTGCGAGAGGATAAGTGTCGGTGCCCGTTAGATTTGAAACGCTGCGGGTTGTAGCCGTCGGGAAACAAATCCCTGGGCAGCTCATTAAGCTTGACGGAAGGTGATTCGACTGTGGGGTGACTCCCCATTTCCACAGTTGGTAAGCCAACGTGAGACTTGTTTGTGAGTAGTGTTGTCGAAGTTTTCTGTACGTTGAACTGTATTTTATTTACTAAGCAGATATCTGGAAAACAGTTGCTCGATTTGGTTAAATCTCAATATGTTTACACAAAGAGTCTGCAGTTTTTCAATATACCTACTACTAAATACCCTAAATATTCCTAATGATTCGAAATCATCCATTTTTTGAACATATCTCCATTGGCATGTAGGTAGCATCATATTATTTCAACCAATTTGACTATGAACCTTTTTTGGATATGTTTTGTGTGGACTTTTTTCCTGATATGTCATCTCCTGTATGTGGTTTGTTAGACGGAACATACACATTATTGTATTTATTGTCCATTCTCCCTCCATACCTTTTTCTACCGTATGCGTCTAAACCTACTAGTAAGAGAAAATGTATCGGACCAAATACTTTTATCTAACCCTTAACCTTAAGTTATCCTACGAAAAATGAGAAAAATACAGGATATGTAGTAATAGCACATCGAAATTTAAGTTGGGTAGCACAGAAATGAAATAATTATTATTGTATAGAGTCTAACGTCTGCAATTTTTATTTTGTAGAAAAAATATTTGATGAGATTATCCTTGCGAAGGTGTGTGTAATGTTATCACCGTTATATCTGTTATACTAGGCCCGATTTTATCAACATGCATATTTAACAAAGACTTTGACAAAGCTTTTCTATTGGATGTTATTTAGCAAAAGCTTTCTATTGGGTATTGAGGGCTAGGTTACTAAGTATCATCCAATAGTATTTTATCAATATTGAAAACAAAACGTCAAAGCTGGATGACACTTTTGTCAAAGATATTTTAGAAATTCGTTGATCAAAATCATAGCAGGATATCGGAACAAAGCAGTTGATTTGCAAATTAATGCCACATTTTCCACGTTTACATTATAATTATTGTATATTACTAATTGCAAACTGCGATAATTTGTTATAAAAGTAGTAGGTACCTATATCATTCACAGCAGCTACCTACCTTATTTAATAATTACAAATCCCACGTCCGTCAGTCAGATGGATTATATGAAAATACATACTTTTATGAAGAATCAATCTTTCATTTACTGGATGCATGTTTGTTATAGATCTTCTTATAGAAATATTCATAGGTAGATAGATAGATAGATAGATAGTTTATTTGTGTCTATACAAGATCTGTTTACACACGTCAAGAAAATAGAAGTTATAATACTAAAACAATACAATATTACATATTATTAAGAGACACCAAACATCGACATTTAAAAATACTAAAAAAACCTATAACTGACATTTCACAACATGCTAAAATCAGAGTTTAAAAATTCATTAAAGGAGTAAAAGGCGTTTCTTAGCAAATATGTTTTTACTCTCACTTTAAAAACTTTTTCTGGAAGAACCTTAATCTCACCAGGTAATGCATTAAAAAATTTTATGCTCCAGTATCCTGGACCATCCTGACACCTCCCTAGCCGCCAGTATGCAGGAATTAAATTTTTCCTAACACGGGTGTTATAAGTATGAATGTTTTCATGAGTTTGGTACAGACCAATGTTCTGTCTCACATACATCAAACATTCCAATATATACACACTTGGCACAGTCAGTAAGCGCAGCTTTACATACATAGCTCTACAGTCATCTCTATACCTCAGGCTTGAAATGATTCTTACAGCCTTTCTCTGCAGGCCAAATACCCTAAGCATCCCAGCTGAGTGTCCCCATGAAAGAATTGCGTAAGACAAATGTGTATGAAAAATAGAAAAATAAGCAGTTCGCAATATATCAGCCGAAACACAAAAGTACAAGCCCCGCAATACATAGAGACTTTTGTTAAGTTTTGCTGCCAGTTTATTGATATGACTTCCCCACTGTAAGCTTGCATCAAGGGTAACACCCAGAAATTTAGCCTCAGAGGGACCATCTACATCCGAAAGATCTCTCATGGAAAATACAACTCGGCTTGTCTTTTCTGCATTTAGCAAGAGCCCATTTGCACTGAACCAATCTTGGGCCTTTGCTTGCGCCAACATGGATCCATTCACCGACTCTACAAGGCTGTCAGCAGCATAAGAAACTGTTGTATCATCAGCAAAGAGTGTATACTTAGCAGTTGTATCAATACTGGGGAGGTCATTAATGTAAATCAAAAATAAAATGGGCCCCAGAACCGAACCCTGAGGCACTCCAATGTTAACTGGACTCTTCGCTGATACCCCATCCACCCTTACTACTTGATATCTACAATGAAGGTAAGACTTTATCAGTTTGATGCTGTTCAGACTGAAGCCATAGCACACAAGTTTTCTTAGGAGGATTCCATGGTCAACACAATCAAAGGCTTTGCTCAAATCACAGAACAAGACCGAATTATATTGCATGTTATGGAAAGTATCGATTATATGTGACACAAGATTGATTATACCCAGACTTGTACTCTTATTTTTCCTGAAACCAAACTGACAGTGAGAGAAAAGCCCTTCATTTTCAAAAAACCTTACTATCCTGATAGCCATACATTTTTCAATAATTTTAGAGATTATAGGCAGAAGAGATACTGGACGATAATTTTCAGGAAGTGATGCATTCCCTTTCTTGAAAATTGGAGTGACAATGGCAGTTTTTAGGACGTCAGGGAATACGTTTTGTTTAAAACAGAGATTTATCATTTTAGTTAATGGGAGTATAATACAATCTTTAACAGATTTAATTAGGTTTACATTTAGACCATATATATCGCGACTGTGCTTGTTTTTCAAACTGTCAATGATATCTCTCATTTCAATATAAGTAACTTCCTCAAAATTAAAGTAATTTTCTGGTGGTGAAAAGTCCTGTAAGTAGTCTAATGGGTCCCTATCTGGTGAAGGGATAGTATGTATAATGTTACTAGCCACATTAGAAAAATATTTATTAAAATCGTCAGGTGTGATGCTGACTTTATTATTCTCTCCCTTTTTCCCTCTATAATTATTAATGATTTTCCACATTGTTTTAGGTGGATTGGTGGAGGTTTGTATGAGCTTATCATTAGCCTTTATCTTAGCATCTTTAATTGCTTGTTTATATAGTTTCCTATACCTTTTTATTGCATCCTCAATCCATGGCAGGTTATGGTGTTGTTTTAGTTCGCTAAGAAAGTTGAGATGCTCTCTCATAGTTCTAAGCTCTTCTGTAAACCAAGCTACATTTAATGAATTATCAGACCTAACAGTATAAGTCTTTTCAGGAAAAGCACTCAAAAATGAATTCTCTAATAATGCCATGAAGTCAGTGAAAACTTCATTTATTTCACAACTCTCCCTAATAAAATCCCATGAAATATTGTTTACCATATGATAAAATATGAACATACCCTGTTGTGTTATAGGCCTACAGACTTTCTGGAAATGAATTACATCACCAGAAGGCACAGGAAACTTAGCCTCCACCAGTTGCGCTTTGTGATCAGATACATTCATATCAATCACCCTTACAGAACACACATCTATACCATTACTCACAAAAACATTATCTAAACAAGATTCTAAACGTGTTGGTTGAAAGATTACCTGCTTGAGACCAAAACCCATCATAGAATCACAGAAGTTTGTTGTCTCATGATGAGCTGTATTGAATTTGATGTTGAAGTCACCAACAATGATGAGCTCTACACTATGGTTCAAGTCCATCAATATATTCACGACTGACTCAAGAAAGGTGTCAAAATTTCCTGATGGTGAACGGTAAACTGCTACAACATGAATGTTAAAAGAATTTATAAAAATCGAACAAAATTCAATGCATTTTTCAATATTATTTGGTGAATTAATCAAAGATCTTGATATTACTAGATTGTCTTTCACTAAAATCACAGTTCCTCCACCTGAATGTTGCCTCCTTGTAGAGTAAGCTGCTACTGTATAACCATGCAGATATAGGGAGTTGATTTCCACTTCGCTTAACCAGTGTTCTGAGATGCACAAGACGTCTATGTTTTTACCATAGAGGAACGCTTCAACTTCAGCAATCTTGTTTCTGAGAGATCTAACATTGATATGGAGGATTCTCAGGCCCTGCTTGGAGTCTTCTTGGCCAGTATCACAGTCACTGCTTACGGGCGCTGGATGTTCAGAAAATGGTTCACCATGGTTCCAACTGGCCATAGTGCTGAACATAGATATTTATCCCGATCATCATAGGGAACCATAAGTCTAAAAGAGGCACAGTGTTTGTCTTTTCTGGTTTTCATCTTTTCACAACCACAGTTCTTTCCCAAACCATTGTCACAGAGGTATTTGAGAATTTCATCATTGTTGACATCCGGAGCAAACCCAGACACAAATAGAAAAGCCATTTTAGAAACAGTTTTCAGTGTTGTACCATTATTTGCTCCTTTGATAGGTGCTGGTCTAGATTTGAAATTATTTACCCTGTGAGCTTCATCTTTTAGGTTAGTTTTTTCTTCATGCTGTGCAGTATGTTCTGGAGCAGTGTTACGCTTTCCTTGTTTAAAACCTCTTCTTCTTTGTGTTTCCCATGGTCCCAGTGTGTCTTCGGGTCTTCCATCCTTGAGAGATTCTTCACTATCAGGTATAGTTGCATTTTTGTTTTGTGAGGTTGCATTTGATTCTTTCATACCAATCTGAGTGCACAATACCTCAGAAGGTTTAGTTATGCCTTCGACTGTCACTACCCCGGTTTCATTACTGCAAGATTGACTTGGCGACTTTGGATCTTTCGCCGTCAAGGTCATGGGGGGCAAATCCACTTGCTCAGTCGAAATTATGTTTAATTGTCTAGTCTTCTCATCAGAGTGGGCTATAGATGTTCCATCTTCATTAGTTTTGACCATCTTATCAAGAACGCCCGCCGTTGGATTGGACGTAACCTGGTCATGCGGCTTCCCACATTCCTTTGATCCGTCCGCATGATTTGTTGATGTTGTCACTATTGAATTACTTATCTTTTCTTCCAGAAGCCTTTTGTTCTCCTCTAACAGAGCGTTTTTCTCCTTCAGGCCTATGATAATCTCCTGAAGAAGTTTAATTTTTCCAGTTTCACCCGCCATATCAGTTGAGGTTATGCCATGCTCGATGCAAATACCGCGGGTTTTATCAAGTATTATGACATCCTTGGACCAATCTCTTACTGCACAAGACGTGTGGTAGGCTTTACCACAGTTTATGCATACTATGCTGGCAAACTTCTTTGTTTTACAGCACTCAAAAAAGACTTTATCGTCAGACGTACTTTTGCTGCGCGATCGCGTCGACGCCATCTTAATCTCTCAGTGCAGCATACACATTGTACATAAAATATCATAAAGTAAAATAGGGTTATACTTAACTATAAAATGTTAAGTTTTGCCGTTCTGGGGTTCTGGATAGGCAACCAGTAATGCACATATGTTTGGGAAATAGCTGTAACTTTTGAAATGTAACAAAATGCTATTTTTACCTCTTTTTACTATAAAACAAAGCTATATTGCAGGAATTCAGAATTATTATCGATAGTAAATTATTGTTTTATACAAATAATGCAGTGAGTGAATTTCTTATCATCATATCATTTGATACATCAAGAAACTAGTGATCAAATGTACGACTTATCTGGAATCTGGTTGAGATTAACAATTGTTAAACTTTTTGTTAAACAAGAAAATGCAATTTTTCACCCACTTTGGATGGAAAATCAGACTTGAAAAGATACTAGATGGTTCACAATGGTCGATTGTATATAAATTAAGTCATTTTGACCTTTTTTGAGGTGAACTTCGAGAGAAATCAATAATTTTCAGAGTACTTTGACAGATGCATGTTCTTGAAAGGGCTGCTCTGATTGGTCAAAGTCTTTGTTAAAATCTGCATGTTGATAAAATCGGGCCTTATAGTATAGTTTTTCTAATCCTAAGTGAAGCCAACCAAACTACTAAACCACTCTTATGCACCCACGAGCTGGCCAAGGGAGTACCATGACTTCAGCTTCTTGTAGCAACCTCATCGATACCCTTGCAATATGAGGACATACATTATCTTGTTGGAAGGAATCTTCTTCGAGGCCTCGGACATATGGAACCGCAATTGGTCCTAACACCTGATTCACATAACGTTGCGGAGTCATTGTCCAACGAATCACAAGTAAAGGTGACTTTCTGTTGAATGCAATGTCACCCCAAACCATCAAACCAATAGGACGGGGTACATGGCGCTCAACAGCAAACTGGAGATCACGTCGTTCACCCCGTCGTCGTCTTACACGTTGGTGTCCGTCATGTACCCCCAGACAAAACCTGTACTCGTCGGAGAAGGCCGTCTGATGCCACTCAGCATTCTATTGTCGGTGTTCTTGGCACCAATCTAACCGTTGGCGACGATGATTTGCAATGAGTGGAAGCACTAGATGCGGACGATATGATCGTAAGCCCATTTCACTCAATCTGTGGTACACCGTGCGGATTCGAATGGGCTTCCCTATAGCTGCATACCAAGCGTCAGCAACAGCTCAAGTGGATCGCATTCTGTCTCAAAGGGCCAGATGTCGTAGATGACGATCTTGCCGGTCTGTAGTTCTTCTACATGGTTTCCAACAATTGCAAATACAATAAAACTAGTTTGAGTATACACACCTTCGCTTATAGTTGGTTGGAATTTTCTTGTCAATCCTATAACTGAATATACCTACAAATTATTTGGTCACCATCACTAAAGTAATCTATACTTCCAGACATAAGGTAATTAAAATTGCAGAAATCGTATCTAGCTAGAATTCTGGAGAGTAGTGATTTAATCTTATTTCACTTGCCTTGAATCAATATTGTTTGCGATTAACAAAATGACGAAGTATATATGTGTATTATAAGTATTATTTGCTAAAGCCTAAGCATCATCTGGAATATTTTCCATTATTGTTGATAGTTATGTATAAAATACTTCTTTGACTGAAAGTTTTAGTAGAAACTGTGAGAGAATTGTTAAAGTTTTGCATGTTATAGGTATTGTACGTCTTGAATAAATATTAGGAGAAAATACTACTCGTATAGCTTCAATATACCCCATTTTTTATTTTATTTTTAAAGCTTTTATTACTTCCCACACCGATAGGTGAGGGGAGTATTGTGATCGCGAAAATTTTCGATTTTGAGATAATACGCTTTTTGGGCGTTTTATGATGTGTACATAAAGAAAATCCACGTCACTCATTTCCGTCGGTCTGTCTGTCTGGATTGTGATGAAATTTGGGCAGCGGTATGCTGTGGGGTCGTAGTAGGTAATGCTCCTATAATTTTGAAAATCGGTGCATAGGCGGCGGAGTAATTAGCAAAAAACAAAAAAAATTAAATATTGCTGAAACTTCGTTTTTAGGCGTTTTAGGGGTCCCTGATCATTTTCTACTTTTTTTGGGTGGGGGTGAAATTGGGGTGGTTGGGGGGTGGGGGGTTGTAAAATTGAAAAATTTGTTGCTTTCATAATAGACTGTCCACTGACCTGTGAAGCAAGACCTGGTGACATAAATAACTTTTTTAGGTCCATCCGAACATTGCCTTGCCTATTACAGAAAGCAAAGGACTTAGAATTTTTTCTGATGTAAACATACGAGAGTACTGCGTTAGATCGTTGTAACGAGGAAATTTTAATGAAATTTTGAAACGGCATTACTACCATGGCGAAGATGGAAAACGCGTATGGTTTTGATAAATCGTGCCAGTGGCGGCGCAGAAATAATAAAAAAACTAAAAATATAAAAACAGCTCAAACTTCGTTTTTAAGCGTTTTAGAGGTTCCTGATCATTCTCTGCGTTTTTATGGGTGGGGGTGAAATTGGGGTGGTTGGGGGTTGAAAAATTAAAAAATTTCTTGTACTCATAATAGGCTGTCCACTAACCTGTGAAGGAAGATCTAGCGACACAAATCACCTTTTTAGGTCCATCTGAACATTGCCTAGCTTATTACAGAAACTAAGGGACTTAGAATTTTCTGTATACTATACGAGAATTTATTGGTTTAAATCGTTTTGTATTTTGTAACGTGGATACTATTAAATTGATTCTAATGAAATTTTGACACAGTATATTGTTACCGTGGTGAGAATGGAAAACGCGTATGTTTGTTAAAAATCTTGTCAGTGGCAGCGTAGTAATCATCAAAGAACGCGACAAGTATGAAAGCAACTCAAATTCGGTTTTTAGATGTTTTAGGGGTTCCTGATCATTTCCTACCAGTTTTTTGGGTGGGGGTGAAAGTGAGGTGGTTGGGGGGTGGGGGGTTGTAAAACTGAGAAGTTTGTAGTATCGATAATAGGCTGTCCATTGACCTGTGAATGAAAGAACCTAGCGGCATAAGACAATTTTGGGGGGGGGGGGGGGGTGCTGGCAATTATTTGGTTACAAGGGATCTTAGACTAAAGCTTCATGCTATGGGAAAATAATAAACTGGTATCAGCGTAATGTGTGGGAAGTACTGGGTCAATCAACTTGACTTCATTATTTTTAAAGCTTTTGTTTAACTTGCAATGTATGTATGTTATTTGTTCGGGTGGAATATTGCTAATCAGTTTTGAAGCAGGTTGTTCAAGCGATTGAGTTGAAATTTTGTATACACGTTTAGTTTGGATAACAACACACGATAAGCTGTGTGACGTCATTTTCTAAATCCAATATGGATGCCCTTTCAAGATAGCGGAATCGTTATTTTAATACATTTCTACAATATGGGTATCAAATGAAAGGGCTTGTTGAGAGTTACTCGAAAAATAATGTGACGGCATTCTAAATCCAATATGGCGGACCTTCCAAGATGGCGGAATAGTTATTTTAATGCCTTTCTACAATATGGGTATCAAATGAAAGGGCTTGTTGAGAGTAACTTGAAAAAAAAATAATGTGATGACATTCTAAATCCAATATGGCGAAACATTCAAGAGGGCGGAATAGTTCCTTTAATGCATTTATACAACGTGGGTATCAAATGAAAGGGCTTGCTGAGAATGATTAGAAAAATATCTTAATCCAATATTTCGGACTTTTGAAGTCGACCAGACCGTTGTTTACTTAGGCTCGAAGTTCGCTGCTAGTCAAGCATACGTGGCCTTAAAAGTAGGGTAAAATCATTAGAAGGTCTCCTTATTGAAGAGCTAGACTGTTCGAAATGGAACGCCAAACGACCTTACAACAATGAACAATGGTGTGTTGAATGAGATGAACAGAGTCGAAACCTAGCCAGCAGTAACTAAAAAGTAAAAAATAAATTACAAGCAAAAAACATTTTTTTAAAAAAAAGCTTTTATTTAAATGATCTAAAAGGAAAAAAATCCATTTTCCTTAAAAATTTTAGCTATAAACTTATAGCCTCATTATACACAATTTATATGATTATAAAGGCTTGCGTAAATACCTATATAAGCATTTAATAAAGCTGAAATTAAAAAAAATTAAATTAAGTATTTAATAAAGCTGAAATTAAAAAAAATTAAACCTAGCAGATTAAGTTACTCCATTAAATAGGTATAAGTTTATTCAAACAAGTAAATTGCGCGACAAGCTTTTGTGGTCATATAAATTATGGATAATGAGGCTACAAGTTGATAATTTATTAAAATTTCAAAGCAAACTTTCATTTTCTTCTTTTTAGAGCATTAAGATGAGCAACATTTTTCTTTTTCTTCGTCAGGTAATCAACGCAACGAAACTTTGTGTCACCATATTAATTTCTTATGTATTATTTTCAAATTTATTTTTGTGTATACAGGGTGTCCCAGAAGTCAACGTCAAGCCGCTACGGGGTGACAGAATTGGTTGTAACTATCATGAGAAAAATCAGAAAAAAAATCTATCCCATGCAGTTTGAAAATTAATGACATTTAAAGAAAACCTAGAAATTTGGTCAAATTATATCAATTTTTCGGTTATTGTGGTTAACTTTTATTATTTTTGTTCATTTAAACTTTGGAACCGTAACCCTAAATAACATTTCTAGAAGCACAGTCAAAAATAAAGACACAATTGCCCCAAGTTTTCTAGAATAAAGACTATTTATTAAACTATGAATTTAAAATTTTCAATGTTTGCCGACTTTGAAAGGCCCTCCTTTAAAACAATTGTACTAAAGTGCCTTGGCAAGTGCCATTAAAAGTTGACGCATTTAACCAGGATGTAAAATGGTACGATAATTGTTAGTGTAAAAAAAGGAAAACCTCAAGTAACCCGATTTTTGCTAACCCATTTCACTCAGGTCAGATATTCTTTATTCGCACAAGCTTCTGGTAGGTTCTTAATTTTACGGCAAAATGATGATAGAGGTGGATAGTGGACACGTTTGTCATGAGTGAGCAAGACAGATAGTGACGCCACTTTTAGCAAAGTCAACAAAAACAAGTAAAATTAATAAAATAATGAAATATCTTGACCTAGATTAGTTAGGTTTATTGGAATAAAGGTCAGGCAATAAATATTCAAATTGTATACCGTCAGCCTCAATACACGCCCTACGAGTACAACTTCTTAAAAACTACTTATTAGCGAGGCATATCCTGGCTAATAAGTAAGTTTTCTTTAAATGCCCATAATTTTGAAACTGCAAGGGATAGATTTTTTTTCTGATTTTTCTCATGATAGTTACAACCAATCCTGTCATCCCGTTGCGACTTGACGTTGACTTCTGGGACACCCTGTATACTGCATTAAACATTTTGAACTTGAAAGTTCTAACTGAGAAACCATATTTTTGATCCCCGACTTCCAAGACCATGTAAACATAGATAATTCAGTTCAACGTTTCATTATTTTGTATAACATTCTATGGAGGTATTTCAGGAAAAGAGAATAAAATTGTCCACAAGTTCAATTAATGTATATTCGATGAAGTCTTAACACGTTGGTATTCTTTTAGTCTTAGTGCTTGAATGTTGATGAAACCTGTTGCGTCGCTGGGACTGAAGTTGGAATGCTTATCCATTGACACCAGATCTTCATTGTACATCGATGTTTCTGAAGATCTGCCCAGGATTGTCACTAAAAGTATCAAGAAATTAAGATAATATAAAAAAAATACAAAAGATGTTCCTGTCCCGGGACTCGAACTCGGGACCTTCAGTTTGTAGGAAAAATGCTCTGAATGGAGAAGTTTCCTAAAAAATAAAATTTGGAAATTCATTATTATCTGGTATTCTATTTCTTCACTTGAAGAATTTCAATAAAATCACCTGAATATTCCAAAAAACGGCAGAGTTACTCAATTTTATATTTGCGTAAAGCGACCGCGGCGGTGAATTGTCTTATGACGTCACATCACATGAATCGTTCGCTGCAGCCACAGTCGGGAGCCGGGACTCCGCTATGCATACGCTGCGCTGTACGGTGTGCGAAATTTAGACTTTAGTGGAACGGCGGAGTGTTTGTTGTAACGGGCAGATGCCAGTATATTTTTGAAGTATGGAGGAAGGTTACGTTCGTGGTGATTCTAGTAATCTTCCTAAAGTGGATCTCGACATAATTATGAACTACATAACGGAAATCCACACAACTCATTTCCGTCGATCTATCCTTCTGTCAGTCTGTCTGTACGCGTTTTTCTAGCCACGTAATCTCAGTAACCGCTGCATGGATTGTTATGAAATTTGGGCAACGATATGCTGTGGGGGTAGTAGTAGGTAATGTGCCTATAAGTTTGAAAATCGGTGCATGGGCGGTGGAGTAATTAGCAAAAAAAACAAAAATTTTAAATATTCCTCAAACTTTGTTTTTAGGCGATTTAGAGGTTCCTGATGATTTTCTACTTTTTTTGGGTATAGAGGTGATATTGGGGTGGTTGGGGGTAGGGGGTTGTAGAACTGCAAAATTATTGTATTCATAACAGGCCATCCCGTAACCTGTGAGAGAAAAGCCTAGCGTCATAATACACTTTTTTAGGTGCATCCGAACATTACCTTGGCTATTACGGAAACCAAGGGACTTAGAATTTTCTGATGTATACATGCGAGAGTATTGCTTCTGATCATTCTGTATGGTGTAACTAGGAAAGTATTAGATTGATTTCAATTAAATTTTGACACAGTATTACTACCGCTGCGAGGATGGAAAATCTTTATGATTTTTGAAAATCGTCTCAGCGGCAGCGCAGCAATAATGGAAAAACTAAAAATATAGAAACAGCTCAAACTTCGTTTTTAGGCGTTTTAGGGATTTCGTGATCATTTTCTACTTTTTTTGGGTGGGGGTGAATTTGGGGTAGTTGGGGGGTGGTGGGTCATAAAACTCAATTTTTTGTATTCATAATAGGCTATCCATTGAAATATTTGTTTGGTGTTTTTATGGTGGTGTTAGTACACCTGAGTACAATGCAATATTTATAGTTTCTCGGTCTGCTAGACATATTCTAATAATACGAGTACCAACAAACTGCAGTGTATCGTTTTGTCACCGTCGGCGTCGCTACCCTACTGAAAACAAGGAATAACAACATGAACGAGGAGGCCGGCGGCGGCGCGGTGGTTTGCGGGAGCAGCATGCTCGACAGGGCATACACAGGCTTGCGTTGTGTCGTGTGACGTCACAGCGGCTTCGCGCGGAGGATACGGCAATTCAAACTTTGGAGGACTATAACTTTTCTATTAATGGAGATAATTACAAAATTTTCGCCGTTGTTCTCTAACTCTTTATGACTGTCTGATTAAATAAAATTTGAAAAAATGGAAACTTCCTCATTGGATTTTGAATACTAGTATTCTTCTTACCGTTTCCTTTATAAACTTCAACTTTAACATATCCATTAACAGACTGTTCAGCGAGAGCAATGCATTTTCTAACATAGTTTCCTTCTGGAGAAAACCAAAAACCATTATATACGTAATCTGCCAAACGTTCCGCTAAGTTCTGTTTCACCCTGTAAACTTCTTTGTCCAAACAAAAGAGTTCAATGTCCTTGTGAGCTGTGTGTAGAATGTACCCTCCAGGGGTTTCGTATACTCCCCTGGACTAAAAAAAAAACGAAAATTGCATTAGCTGGTAAAAATTATAAAATTAATAATCAAATAAAATGTAAAATAAATAAAATAAAAAAGTCTAGTTTATTATAGAGCCCAAGTTGAGATTTGGAATTTTTTTAAAAAAGTGATTTTTCAGGTTTTTTTAGGTCATTACAGAGATAAAAGTTTCTAAGCACTGGATATATTTAAAGTCCCTAAAGCTGCAAGACCGTGAAAATTATATGGAATTCAAATCATACCATACCTTCATACCAATAAATCTATTCTCAACAATATCAATTCTGCCAATTCCATGTTCTCCTCCAATTTTATTAAGATATGTCAAAATGTCCAAAGGTTTTGTGTAGCTTATTTTCTCTGATTTCACCAAAGTAGGCATTCCTTCCTTGAAATGGATTTCCAATCTATTGGGTCAATGAAAAAATAATTAATTGTGATTTGTACTCTCACACCTTTACACCAAAGTTTTTAAAAAATGTTTAGGTGATTTTTGTAATTGCGTAACTTTTAAAAATTGTCAGAATTTTCTATTTCTAAAATTTTCAATTTCCAAAATTTTCCAAATTTCCAAAATTTTCAAGTTTTTCAAATTTTTCTGATATATCAAATTTTTTAGAATTGTCGATATTTTGAAAATCTTCAAATTTTTTCAAATATTCCAAAATTTTGAAAACCTTCAAAATCTTCAAATCTTCAAAATCTTCAATATCCTCAAAATATTCATAATTCTCAAACTCGTCGAAATCCTCGAAAACTTTGAAACCTTCGAAATCATCGAAATCTTCGGAAATCTCAGAAATCTTAGAAACCTTAGAAATCTTAGAAGTTTTACAAATCCCAGAAATCTTAGAAATCTTATAACTCCTAGAAATCTTAGAAGTCCTAGAAATCTTAGAAATATCAGAAACCTTAGAAATCTCAGAAATCTTAGAAATCTTAGAAATCTTAGAAATCTTGGAAATCTTGGAAATCTTGGAAATCTTGGAAATCTTGGAAATCTTGGAAATCTTGGAAATCTTGGAAATCTTGGAAATCTTGGAAATCTTGGAAATCTTGGAAATCTTGGAAATCTTGGAAATCTTGGAAATCTTGGAAATCTTGGAAATCTTGGAAATCTTGGAAATCTTGGAAATCTTGGAAATCTTGGAAATCTTGGAAATCTTGGAAATCTTGGAAATCTTGGAAATCTTGGAAATCTTGGAAATCTTGGAAATCTTGGAAATCTTGGAAATCTTGGAAATCTTGGAAATCTTGGAAATCTTGGAAATCTTGGAAATCTTGGAAATCTTGGAAATCTTGGAAATCTTGGAAATCTTGGAAATCTTGGAAATCTTGGAAATCTTGGAAATCTTGGAAATCTTGGAAATCTTGGAAATCTTGGAAATCTTGGAAATCTTGGAAATCTTGGAAATCTTGGAAATCTTGGAAATCTTGGAAATCTTGGAAATCTTGGAAATCTTGGAAATCTTGGAAATCTTGGAAATCTTGGAAATCTTGGAAATCTTGGAAATCTTGGAAATCTTGGAAATCTTGGAAATCTTGGAAATCTTGGAAATCTTGGAAATCTTGGAAATCTTGGAAATCTTGGAAATCTTGGAAATCTTGGAAATCTTGGAAATCTTGGAAATCTTGGAAATCTTGGAAATCTTGGAAATCTTGGAAATCTTGGAAATCTTGGAAATCTTGGAAATCTTGGAAATCTTGGAAATCTTGGAAATCTTGGAAATCTTGGAAATCTTGGAAATCTTGGAAATCTTGGAAATCTTGGAAATCTTGGAAATCTTGGAAATCTTGGAAATCTTGGAAATCTTGGAAATCTTGGAAATCTTGGAAATCTTGGAAATCTTGGAAATCTTGGAAATCTTGGAAATCTTGGAAATCTTGGAAATCTTGGAAATCTTGGAAATCTTGGAAATCTTGGAAATCTTGGAAATCTTGGAAATCTTGGAAATCTTGGAAATCTTGGAAATCTTGGAAATCTTGGAAATCTTGGAAATCTTGGAAATCTTGGAAATCTTGGAAATCTTGGAAATCTTGGAAATCTTGGAAATCTTGGAAATCTTGGAAATCTTGGAAATCTTGGAAATCTTGGAAATCTTGGAAATCTTGGAAATCTTGGAAATCTTGGAAATCTTGGAAATCTTAGAAATCGTAGAAATCGTAGAAATCGTAGAAATCGTAGAAATCTTAGAAATCTCAGAAATCTTAGAAATCGGAGAAATCGTAGGAATCTTAGAAATCTGAGAAATCCTCGAAATCCTCCAATTCCTTCAAATCTTCGAAATTTTCGAAATCTCCGTAACCTTCGAGATCCTCTTAATCTTCGAAGTCTTCGAAATCTTTAAAATTTTCAGTATTTTCAAGTTTTTTTTAAATATTTACCTGGTTGGTATTTGTGGGGCATCCTTGGGATCTTTAGTCATCAGGAACAGGTCTTTCGGTGGCTCGTTAGCAGGATTTTCCAATATGCCGGACTCATAGCTGACGTGCATCAAGTTGGCGTCCATACTCCAAGGTGCCTTGACAGTTGCTACCACAGGAATACTATGCTCTGCAGCGTACTTCATAAGGTCCTGTCTACCTTGGAACTTAGAAGTGAACTCTTCAAGGCGCCAAGGGGCAATGATCTGGATGTCGGGACACAGAGAGTAACAGGATAGCTCGAATCTCACTTGGTCGTTGCCTGAAAGTAATTTATTTAAAGTAACAACGTTCCAGATATACCCAGTAGTACATTTTATGGTACTCTACTCTTAGACACAATCAAATCGCAGAATATGTGGGGCACACCATAATTGACGCTAGAAAGGACCACAAAACTCCGAAATATATCTTCAACAAGAAATTCGAGACTATAATTAGAGATCGAGAACTCTGTGAAGTAAAGAACCTGCAACGGGAAATAGTCTGGTATACAGATGGATCAAAGACCAAGCAGAGCACAGGAGCGAGAATCTTTGGAAGAGGAACTAAACAGAGCGTTCCACTCGCAAAATATGCTTCGGTATTTCAGTCAGAGATGTACGCCATCCTGTATTGTGCAAGGATAAATAATGAGCGATCCTACAGAAACAAGAGGAGCGCGATACTTACAGACAGTCAGGTCACACTTAGAGCACCAGAAGTTCCCAAAGTTACGTTTGGTCTAGTCTGGGAATGTCTGCAAAAACTGGGAATGCTGGCAGAACACATCTAAGTATCTTTGGAGTGGGTGCCAGGACACTCAAGCATAACTGGCAATTAAAGGGCGGATGAGTTAGCGAGACTAGGCTCGTATGCTCTATACATTGGAGCAGAACCCGCCCTATGGGGGTCTAAAAGCACAATCAGATACCAGGTCGTAGAATGAATGAAACATCAGCACAAGGAGCAGTGGAACTTGCTGCTGGGATGTGTTCATGGTAAAACATTCATAAAAGCTCCATGCAAGGAAACAGCTGAAACACGGCTCTTCTTGAGTAGGAGTCAGCTCCGAATAACGACGGGTCTCCTCACGGGACATAGTGGCCTGAAGGAACACCTGAATAAAATGGAGCTCTACAATGGAGACCTCAACTGCAGACTATGTTGTAGAGGGACTGAGTCAGCCCCACGTGTGCTCTGTGAGTGCGAAGCGCTAGATCACAAGAGACAACAGCTCTTTGGGAAGCCCAAGCTAGAACCAATGGAGTACGGCTCAGCACCAGGATCAGCAGGAAAACTGCATAAACTTATGCAGGGATCCAGATTGCTGGAGTGGATACTGTAAATGAGAGGAGTTATAATACAATAGGCCCTAAGGCTTCAGTTTTGACGGGGATAGCATAGTCGACCGGTCCTGAAAACAAGCCTCAAAATTACGCACAAAATTTTGAATAAAAAAACTACACGAAAATCAGCTTATTGAGGCCGCAGCTGTACCCTGATGCCACATAACGAGTTTTCAGTTTCCACAAACAGTTATTTCTTAAAAGTGTTTCCTAGCTAGTATCACAAAAACAGCGATTTACTTATGACTCATAATAAAATGCTATCTCATAAGACTCAAAAAAGTTTTTAACTTATCATCCCGCCTAACCCAAAAAAAATAATCGTCTAGCTTGGGAATCGAACTCCCAACGCCTGATTGGAACGTCAGCGCAACCTACTGAACCAAGCAACCGTCTGCATATTGAAAAAAATACCAATTTATGAAATTGCTGAAAAATCCATTCCATAGAACTTCACACAAAGAAAGTACTTTTTATTTTCAAAAAAATTACGACCTCTAAACATCAAACCTTTTATTTACCTTTTCCTGTAGCGCCATGAGATATGTACTTAGCATGATTATCTCTAGCACATTTGACGAGACCCACTGATATGCATGGTCTAGCAAGGGATGTACCTAGCAAATACCTCGATTCATATATCAACCCTCCTTGCACTGCAGGCCAAACGTACTCCTCTACAAAAGATTCCTTAACGTCTTCAATGACGACCTATAAACAGGCAGAAACATTGATTTTATTATTCAATAATTCTCATCTATTGGTGTTTATTTTTATTTTTTATCGATGATGAACAAATCTATAATTAAAGTATAGATTCTCCCAAACCAAGTTGCTGTTGTAAAATCTTAACAGGCAACCCTCGTATGTTCAAAAATATTCGCACCTGCTCTTACCTTAGATGCTCCAATATCAAGAGCTTTCTTCCTTGCCTGTTCAAAATCTTCATCTTGGCCAATGTTGGCGATGTAACAAATCACATCGTAATTTTTCTGAAGCAACCACTTCAAAATGCAACTGGTGTCTAGCCCACCAGAGTAAGCCAAGATCACCTTTTCTTTAGACATATTTTACACTTATTACAGTTGTTAAATCATCTCGCTTATATTAGATATTGATACATAATTATTTACCGTTGTTATCTCATTATATACAGAGTTTATTGGCTTCATTGATAAGAAACATTTATCTACTTCAAGTTGCATGTGTATATCTTCAGTTTATTATTATTATAGTACAATATTTTTTGTTCTTTCGCATAAAAATATGTGGATTACTCAGTAGAATATTGAGTGAAGAAGTAGTTGGATCTGATCTTTCCCAAAAATTGAGTATTCTTAAAAAAACAGGGTTTAGCACAATTTCTGTCTTGAGGGCGATGTTTTTAAATAAAAGATGCAAAAATCAAGTGACGCTGAAGAGTGTTTTTAGGTATTTGAACTACGATTTTTTTATACTAGTGCTCTATGGTTGGAAAAGTAGTACAGCTAAAGGATTATTATAGAAAAATCATACGAATTGTTTTCTACAGTGTACCGTCTTTTTTAAATTAGAGCGTAATAAACAGTAGTATTATCAACAGAAAACCTACTATCGCTGGACTATTGTGAGCCATCAGCATTATCATTAAATGTTGTTAAAAAGTGATAGGTATCATTCAATATATTTTGCATATTGTATCTAATCGTTGATGCACACTACAAGGAACGAAAAAGTACATGAAATTGATAAACGTACATCAAATTAACGAACAGCATCATTAATTTTGAACCGACATCGTATATTTGACCGTACGCCGAATTGACTTTTTCGAACCCGACAGCTATTTTTTTTTTGATGTTAGGTTTTTATGAGAAAATTTAGACTGATGCACATTATTACAAATTAATCTTAAATCTATAATCTATAAAACTTTATGATCTCCAAAATTGACGAACAAATTTCAAATTTATAATATTCAAGTACATAGAAGATGTAGATGTTAAGAGCAAATACCGATTTCGGCCAATGGACGAAAAATATGGCCAAAACGCGTTTTGGCAGCTACCATTTTACCAATGTCCGAATTATCGCTTTCTGACTGTTTAATGTAGACCAGAACGTGTTTTGGCTCAACTACGATTGCCAAAACGCGTCCTGTTCTACTGCGATTGCCATAACGCGTGGTGGATTTTGTGTCTCAGCTTGTAAACGATACCTCTGGAGCTAGTGTATTCATTTAGTATTTGTTCTTTGTGCGGGTTAGACAATAGCTAGAGAGTGCCATGGAAGACCTAAGGTTATGTTTTAATGACGAACTGCAAAAAGTCATAAGTGGTAGCAATGATCGTAGTAATATTTGTACAAGAGAAAGATACGACCAAACACTCACAGAGGTAAAGGCGGCAAAAGCTTGTAAAAGTAACGGTGATACAATATCTTCGATACAAAGACAACGATTGAAAAGGTATGATATTTTAAAAATTGGCTATATCGAAAAGCTAATTGAAAGAAGGACAGACGAAGCAGCCGAACTGCGTTATTTTTGCATAACCCACGAGTTATTTGACATTATTCATTCCGCTCATGTGGGAGCTGGACATAAGAGATTGTGAGGTATGTTTCTTTCAGTTTTTTTTCACGGACCTAAGATCTACAAGTGCTTTTATTCATTTTAGTTATGGATTCGCTCAGAGGAAATATTGTAACACAAAACGGAAAATAATTGAGATTTATTTATTCGTAGTAGAATATAGAACGTGTTTTGGCAATCGTAGTTGACCCAAAATGCGTTCTGGGGTACACTGAACAGCCGGAAAGCGATAATTCGGACATTGGCAAAACGGTAGCAGCCAAAACGCGTTTTGACCATATTTTCCGTCCACTGGCCGAAATCGGTGTCTGCTCCTAACATATACACAAAACAGGCAGTTAACAACTTACATGTTTTGTGATTATAGGCTTATAGGTGTGTTCCAACTTCCAACTTTGTGTCAATAGTCGGTGCACGGCAGCCTTATGTAAAAATTCGCGACAGCGGTCGCTAAACAGATGCTGAGCAACAGCGACACCACAGCAACAGGACCGTCAAAATTATAAGCTTTGTCCCAATCAGCCTTTTGATCACCGTAACAGAATCGTCATGAAATAACACCATCTGATTGGATGGAATCGGTATAAGCCCCCTCCATTACCTAACCTCAAAAATACTGAAATGAAGTGAAATGACCGGTGGAGCGGTGGAAATGACTGAAATATACCAATATGGCGTCAGCATGAAAAACAGGGTTTTATAGGTTGGGAGTAGCGACCTAATGACCTATATTTGAAATTCTACCTTTTTATAAAGATCAAAGTATATACAGATTTGTGGTGAGATTTGTAGTCCGACAAAATGATGGAGACGATAGCCAACAGTGCATATTTTGAACAATTAATTGTGGAATATATTGATATAACTGAAAGTTACCTTAAAAAGGATAGCATTTTGGGTTTGGATAAATTTTCTTTGAATCGTGGCACCATTAGCTACGACAGGAGCGATTTCCCACCAGTTACAAATAAGGGTTTACTGAAATATCTTTTTATTGACTACCAGTTTTTATACCTACAAATGCTCAAATGAAGGCATACAAAAGTTGGAATGGCTAAAAGTTATTTGAAGCTGTTGTTTTAGTAGCGTGGAGGGATTGAAATTAAGAACTAGGTACCACGTTTTATTACCAATGGTAAGATCATCATTTACTTTATTTATTTTGTCTGCATAATGTGTGGAATTTAAGGTCAAACATTCACAACACATGACTGTGCTACCATTACACACATGGGTTACTGCAAATTAGGATGGAAGCATGGCTGGTACAGAAGAAGTAGAAGACGTATTATAGTCATGTTGGTGCATTCTTGTATGCTGCAGAATGATGACCAGCTGGAACACCTCATCATGTACAGGTGTTCGTTCATTGTGGAATGTACCAAGGATGTCTCAGGTACTTTAAAATGTATTGTAAGCTCTTGCGATACATTTTATAAATGTACACATTTAGATTTAATAGCCAACAAAGGTTTAAGTTACGGGACATAATATACTTATGTTTGACATGTTCCACCTATGTATATGTGGATAAAAATATCAATATCTTCTTATTGGTTGTAGGTATGCTGTGAGCCATTAAAGAAAATGGATTTTGATACAACTGTGACTGCATCATCATGATCTAGATGTACCAGCAGCATCTCATGAAGACTAGGTCAACCTACTACAAAGCCTCAAAAAAGCAAACACGTCATCAGTATTGATGCATCTAGTGGAGCCATCTTCAAGTGAATTTGAAGTGCCAAATGTTGAAACATTAAACCCTTACCAAAATTTGCACAATGAGAAATATGAAACATTTCATTTGCAACAGCTATTGCAGAACAATATGTCCAAATTGGTAGTGATTAGTTTAATCAGCATGCTGATATGATAATAGCATCTAAATTGAAGCAAGTTTGTTAAATATCTGTAGAAAAACCATTGTGATTAGTAAAATGTAGATGTTATCCACTGGAATTCTTTTTCCAAACAAAAGATGCAGCATGAGGGTTAAGACATTACCACTAGGATCAGGTAATGAAATGGGTAGGCCTTGTTATTCAACCAAAATGGGCCTAGCTAAAAGCATCACCTGATGACCTGATGCTCTTGTGCAATGTACGTGCTGTGGAAGTGGCTGTCTAGAAATGAAGTATCTATACTCAAACAATTTGCTGAGAGGCAGATTACTTGTTCAGTATTGATAAACAATGAGATATGTTTGGATAAAACTAAAACTCATAGTATTATTTCCAGGTAGGCAAGCAATGTTATTTGTCTTCTCTCAGTATTTGGTAACACCATGTGTTGTAGGCAGCATCACTGGTCAATGTATGTATGTCCGGATTATTAATTAATATAACACAAACATAAGCAATATCACTTAAAACCATATCAGGGTTATCAAACAAATTCTCACCTTCAAATCATAAAACTCAACAGATTTTTATTCATCATTGGTTCAGTGATGGTCTCAAGAATTTACTATTTCCTAGGTAGTTTAATAAAACTAGTGGCTAACTTTTTCATATTTTCTTTTTTGTTTATAAAATAAACATTGACTGTAAACCTAAACCCCATAAGATAGTTTACATTTTCTAAAGTTCATCATTTAGGCGTGCATGGTATTGAAATCATATATATAAAAATTTGATAACTAATGAGTTTTTTCTTACACTGGCCTACTCACATCATCATCATCAGTCCTTTGTTGATGTGAATACAAACTTGGTTTGTTTACATAGGTCATAGTGCATTATAAAATAAAAACATCTAAAACTTTGTGGAATACAACACTAAAATTATACACTAAATTCCTCCAAAAAATAAAAAAACAGTTTTCTATTAAAATTTAATTTTTTATTAACATTTTACCTTTATTATAAATTGTTTTAAAGGTAGCCCCTTAATATAATTTGGAAATTTATTATATAGCCTGATTGTCCGGTAGCCAGGACCATCTTGACACTTTGCCAAGCTCCAACTTTTTTTTTTTCTGGTGCCATGATCATGTATATCAGAGTTATATGACCATTACTTTTTTTTATATATAATAAATTTTCAATTATCAAGAGGGAAGAGGGTATAGTTAAAATGTAGTATTCCTTGAAGGCATCTTTGCAATCCTCAGTATATCCTAGTCTAGCCAGTATTCTTACAGCCTTCCTCTGTAATGCAAACAACCTATGAGCCCCTAAGAAATAACCCCCGGCCAAAATTGTATAGTATATGAAATGTGAGTGTGTATGAGTGCAAAATAAGCAGTTTTTAAAACATATACTGAAATATGTGATGAAAGACCCCTGATAGCATATATACCACTGGCATCGTCTTTCCTACTTTTGCTGTATGTGACCCCCATTGGAGTCCACTGTCGAGGGTCACCCCAAGCAATTGAGCCTGTTTCATCCCCCATTTTTGTAATGGTTGAGCACAATGTAAATATCACATTGTGTGTTTTGTTTTTATATAGTAGTAGAGCATTAGTATGAAACCATACTTCTGTCAGAGCTGCCTTAGATCTTAATTATGCTAATTTTAGACTATCTTCAGAAAGAGATATAGTTGTATCAACCGCAAAAAAAGTATAATGCACATTTCTGTTGGTGGCAGGTAAATATATATATAGTCGAAATAATATGGGTCCTAAAATTGAGCCTTGGCCTTGGGGAACTCCTTGTTTTAAACAGTTCTTCTGAAGGCAATAGACTTCCAACTCTTACTATCTGTGATCGATTTGATAGATGTTTCTATTAATGTGACACTCTCATCAGAAAAGTTATAGGCTTTCAGTTTTTATAACTCAATTTTGTAACTAACACAATCGAAAGCTTTCACAGTGCTGCTGAATATTGTTTCTTGTAAAATACATCCATTATCTGAGAATTCAGATTAAGAATACCCATGACTAAGTTCTTGCCTTTACGGAAACCAAACTGGCATCCTGAGACTTTTTACAGATAAATGCAGTTCTATTAATATATTTTTTATATACGTTATTATCTTCAGGTTCAACAGCAAATGGCCATGACAGAGATGAAGTTCTGCAATTTCATTGTATGGTCAACTGAAGGGACTTTTGTTGAGAGACTCAGTTTTAATGAAGCTTTTTGGCTCTACCACAGGGAAAAAGCTCTCCTATTTCATCAGAAGGTTATCATGCCAGAGCTATTGGGTAGACTTTTCACACAGTCAACACCATCCATTACTACATGGTACATGGTGCTCTTATAATGGTCCTGATTGATGATGGTAGACCAATCATTTGCTGTAACGGAGAACTTTGCATGATATCTTGGTATCATTTACAATGTGTTGGACTGTCTGAAGTTCCCAATGAAATATGGACATGTAGGGGTTGTAGAGAGATAGATAGAGTAGATACTGTTTATTCATGTAAGATAATCCTATTACAATATAGTTACAATAATACATAGACTGATAGAATAGAATAATACAATTTTTTAACCTAAAACTATTCATAATCTTATCATATAGTTAATGAGTAGTCAAATGATAACCAATTACTAACTGAAAAACATCAATTTGAGGTATTACAATAATCTTACAAAGGCTTAAATAAATAAAAAGCCATGTTCATGTAGTTCTAGTGAAATTTTTTTTTTTAATTTTCTTATGAATATATTCAAAATCAAGCTTCAGAGAAAGTGTTTGATTCATGATTAATCCAAAATATTTTATTTGACTTACTCATTCTATATCCTCATTATGCAAGTTCAATTTAAAATTTTTAATACTTATAGTCTTTATTTTCTGAAGAGTAGAAATCTACATTGCTTTTGTTGCTCAGTTTCAATTTGTGAGTTTCTGTTGTTTTAATTTGTTAGTATCTATACCTTCTTTTTTATTAAGCAACCATTGTATCCTCTCTATTAGTTCAAAAAATTAACATCAGTGCATGCAATTAATGTGTCATCTGCAAATAAGTTGATAAATTCCAGCCCTTCAATATAATTCATAAACGTTATAAACAATAATGCTCGAAGTATACTACCTTGTGGTGCCCCATATTTGCTTTCTTTGTTTAAAGATTTACTCTCACCCACTAGGGCATCCTGAAATCTGTTGGTTAAATATTCCCTAAACCATTTTATTACTTAATTTTGGTCCAAAACCATATTTTAGTTTTTTTAACATTATTATGTCAATGGCTTTTCTCAAGTCTAAAAAAATTACAACTACAAATTCATTCTTGTCTACCGTTTGTTTCCATTTTGAGATTGTGAGTTGAATTGCTGTTTCGTAGGAGTGACATTTTCGAAAACCAGAATGGTTTTCAAGGAGATCATGTTTATCAAATATAAGACTATTTATTTATTTATAAATTATTTTTTCCAACAGTTTTTCAATACAAGGCAGTGTGTTAATTATTAGTCCATATGTAGACACATCGGATTTGTCTTGACATTTTGCAACAGGAATAATGGTAGTCTATAATTTATTTAGAAGACTACCCCTTTTAGACGAATTTATAAAATTGAGAGCTGCATATCCTGTTGTATCAAAAGTTCTTTTAAGAAATTGAGTTTTTAGCATATTATCTACGTCTTGCATGTTTTTCATGGAAATATATTATTATTATTATTATGGGCTGAAATTAATCAATTCTGCACTCAAAGTACAAGTAAATCACTATCAGACCAATCACAATTTTAATGAACACTAGATTATTATATCCTCAATAGTTTTTGTGAAGTATGAATTAAACATACATGCGGTTTCATTTTCAGTCCCTACAAAAATGTTGGTCTTGTTCGTTCTAAAATTTGTATTTTGTATAATTTCCAGATTCCTCAGAGTCATTTAACATTTTTTTCAGACATTTCCATATTTCTTTAGAGTGATATTTATTATTATCAGTCATGCTTTCATATTATTCTTTCTATTTTGCATTAACAAATTACAACTAAGTTTTGCTTGATTTTATAATTATTCCATATCAATATATTACTACCATTACTATAGTTAATAAAATATCTATATGCCCTGCTATCAAGCTTTAAGGCTAATTCCCTAATTTTACTATCATAGGAAGGAACATTATCAGTCTCAAAGTTTATTTCCATAATCATTCATTACAGCAGTACATTTTTTATTAAGATAATCAAATATCACATCAGTATCAATAGAATCAAAATTCATATCACATACTAACAGTTCAATCATTAGTTGTATATATGTAAGAAATAAATTATTACAAACCATGTAGGTATTTTTTGCAGGTGTTAAATTTTTTGCTAAACCATCTCTTTTTAATGACTTGTGAATAAAACTACATTCTTTGATATGAAAACTGTTTATTAACATTTTGGCTGCCTCTCAAGTCCTGCTTTTAAAATATAAAAATTATTGTTGTATTTGTATATTGTACTGTATTGTATTTTATATAAATATATTATTGTTGCTCTATTGGGTATTGTGTATTAACTTTATTTTGTGTTACTTGGGATCTTTAATCTAGAATTCATTTACTTTATTACAATAAAGTCCTTTCTTATAAATATATAACATATACTCACATAAAAAAAACAGATGACTTGTATTTATAGAGGTGCAACTGCTGAGCATAAATTTATAAGAGCCCATCATAAATATACAATTTTTGTCAATGATAGGATAAGGTCTCCTCAACGTGTACTAAGCAAAACTGTAGATAAGACATCATTAAGGATATTATACTTTTGTCAGTATTCCAATAACATGTTCTGCATGGATCTGCAGTGTGCCAGGGCTCGTGTTTTCTAAAGTTCTATGCAGTTATATATGGCCACAGGTAAATGCAGGTATTTCAACAGTTGCCCTATAGAGCTGTACAAACTCCCTCATTAGAAAACTTCTCTCAGCCACAACATTTGGAATAAATTTTTTGAGAAATTCTGAATTCTCTATCACACACTTATCTGAAACTGGCCCACCCCATCCTTTACAGGTAAAACATATTGATCAGTGTAATTCAAATTAAATATTTGTTTATTTGCCCATGTTTATAATGTGAGTAAGACTGTGCAGTTGCCAATACAAGTGAAGGGTTTTTTTATTTTTATCTCAAAACAGTCTATAATAACAGTCGTTTTTTCCTGGAAAGTTTCTTTAAACCAAGATCGCATTATTTTTTTGAGATGCTCTTTAGATGGCCAAAATACAAAATTCTTCATCTGCATGACATTTTGTTTATATTTTAAGAATAAGTTGACACAGTAGTTGGACTTATCCCAAATCCAAATCCTTAAAATCAATATTTAAACGTAACTTCATAGGAGTCAACTGAATATGCTTCTCTATTGGCAGCAGTCTGACTTAGAGTAATGTAGGGTTCTACAAGACTGATGATAGTCTCTTAAACATTTTTGCTGGAAACCCCATATAACATTTTAGGTGAATCTGATCATATTTGAGAAGTTTGCATGAACACATCTTTCCAAATTGTCTCTGATGTTTGAAGTACCCCATATGCTCCAAATAAAGTTTTGTGATGTTATTGCAGGTCATCTCAGTTTGCACAACTTTAATGGTTTTCTTTTCCTCTCAAAGGTTACAAGTGTCCCCAACATTTACACTGCTGTTGTTTCCTATTCTGACTTGTACTGGGTTCATTCTACTGCTAAAAGTTTTAAAGCCCATTGTTTTGAAATCAATAAAGCTAAATATTATTTTACCTGTGCTCTGTAGCATTTCGGTTTATATCATTCCAGCTTCACACCTGTTAAATTTGTGCTTTTTGGTTGCAAACCCAAAAGAGAAGGTATTCAGTCAGGATTCAACTGATCTGTTAAGTATAGCAGATTCGCCTAAAATATCAGTTTATTAGTGGGTATGTGTAATAATAATATTCATAATAGTGTTTATTCCTCAAGAAAATATCTATACATTACAAGAATACTTGATTAACATAAACAAATAAAACAACAGCAATACGAGGACATAAACAACGAATTACCACAAAAGGGCATCACTTGTACGTGGTGTACAAAAGGAATATATAATATTAAATGTAATAATAAATATAATATCCAGGTGAAGGGTTGTGTCATAATTTTGAGTCAACTTAGGATGTTTTGTATAACTAGGTAAAGGATCATAATTGTAATTTTGAGTCTAATTAGGGTGTTTTGTATAGCCAGGTAATTTAGGTCTTATCAGATGAATCGTAGAATATTAGTACTAGTACACTAGTATTGGTACTATATAATCTCTATAGATTTATGTATTTGGAAGCGGGGAAGTTCTTGAATCCATTTTTTTAATTGTTGTTTGAAGTAGCTTAACCTTCCAATTTCTTTAATAACTGATGGTAATACTGTATAGTTTTGTGGACAAGTAAACATATGACCTAAACATAATACTTTTATTATGCGGTTTGAAAATAAAGTTGGACGATATATATCTATGTATATATACTGACCTGTTATAAAGTGTCGAAGATACATAAGCAATTAAGCATATTTCAGTTTCAAATCATCCAAATCTGCCAGCAAAATAGCAACTCCAACTTCTCCTAGTATATAAAAAAAGATAAATCTTCCCAGGATATTCTAACGTTTTTACCACGGATTTTAAGTTTAGCCAAAAAAAGGATGTTTAGATAAGTGCAATCACGAAGTATTATGCCATCGATTGTAAAATTTGTAAACGAGCCAAACGAGGTAAACACAAAACATAAATATTTATAGGTTAGCACAATAGGTTAGGTTTGAACCGTCCAACCGCCAGATTTCCTGCTCGCCAGTCATCGGCACAGCCGCCTTCGTTTTCCTCGCAGTTCTCACTTGATTCTCGCTTCCAAGCTAGTATCGCATTTGCCGTAATAAAACGATCCTAGAACCGGTTCTAGAACTGATGGGTTGGGACACTTCGAGGATCGATTGAGAACTGATTTCCATATAGTTAGCATTGGAGTGGGCGGGGCTTAGACGGTTCTGTTACCGTCCGATTACGGTACTCAGCTTGATTGGGACAAATCTATAGATTATATGACGTCAGGATGACGTCGTTCTATAATACGAAATTACGTTTGACAGCAGATATTGCGCGATTTTTGCCTGTCGGTTGCGGTCTGCAAGATACGTGATAAGGCTGCGGATATGGACGGTGCTCCCATCATCAGTTCAGGAAACGTCCAGAACGCTGCAAAACTTCATTGAATCTGCATATGGCCAACTGTACTCACTAGACCGGAGCATGAAATATGGCAACACTGAATCTGCGGGCCGTCATTTTGTTTGTTGTTAAGTCATTAGTCATGGCATTAGTGTAATCTTCCAGAGTGAAAAATAAGATTGGAAGGTGATTTTTAATCTGTTTCTAATCATTTACCTGCACAAACGAAACTATAAAGATAAACAGATGCCTGCAAAGTGTGTAGTACCAGGAATAGAGGACATACCAAACCATGACCGAACATAACCTTCCAATAAAGAACATAGGCAATACAATACAAAGTGTGTAGTACCAGGAATAGAGGACATACCAAACCATGACCGAACATAACCTTCCAATAAAGAACATAGGCAATACTTTACAAACATTTCTAAGGATAAGACCTATTTTAAAGCACAATGTGGTACCTACAATGTTTTCTGGACCTCCCATTTGGGAGGTCACAGAAAAATACAGTTAATAGAACTCATCTGGGCATGCATATGGGCATACCTACGAAAAGATTTGATATTGAAAAGGGAATCAAGACTAGCAAGAATGGCTTCAAAGTGACCTAATAGTGAATTTTTCTAGCTCAAGTTAAAATTTACAAAGTAAATTGAGTGTTCAGTAGCAATTGTGCTTCCATTAAGGAACATAAACAGAAGTGGGTGAACGGTATTCCTCGTATAGGCTGGTTATATTTATAAGAATAAAGAGATACCTTACAAACATTTCAAAGGATAAGACCTATTTTAAACCACAATGTGGTACCTACAATGTTTTCTGGACCTCCCAAATATCACAGAAAAAGACAGTTAATAGAACTCATCTGGGCATGCATCTGGGCATACCTACGAAAAGATTTGGTATTGAAAAGGGAATCAAGACCAGTAAGAATGGCTTCAAAGTGACCTAATAGTGAATTTTTCTAGCTCAAGTTAAAATTTGCAAAATAAATAAATATAAAATCGGGGATGTTTGTTTAAAAATTTGGAAAAATAATTTATAACTTGGCAACGCTGCAAACGCGAAAAAAGAATTACAGGACGAGAGAGGGTATTAGTAGATATTTCGATCTAAAATAAAAAATACAGGGTGTTACATTTAAAAAACAAGGTAAAATGACCTGCAAGTTGCTGTAATTTAAAATTCTGCCAAAAACACTCTGTAGATACAAATTGCTGGTAACATCCAAACTAATATCCACTTAATATTCAAGTAACTCACTGTATAATATTATTAAGAAAAGTTAAAGGAATATATCAATTTGGACGTATTACTTGCGACCTTGCAAATCCGGAAATTAATAGAAAATAAATTATAACTTGGCAACGTCGCAACCGATCCCAAAAAATATTTTAGGGGTGAATAGAGATCAATGATGGAAATTAAAAGAATTTAAAAAAAGTTATATTTCTATATAAAAAAATTAAGTTGGTCACTACCCTACTTTTTCGCAACACCCTGTATATTTCAAAATATTTTCAGAGTATGCGTCTTGAGTAATCAAATAACTTTTGTATTTGACATTTTCTTCTATCGGGTATACTTTGCGAGATATCGAAGAATTACCCACTAACTGGACACCCTGTATAATCACTTACCGCTAAGCGTTAGAATGCTTAGCAAGCATTTGTTTGAAAAAACTGTGAAAAAACACATGCTTGACAACTGCTTTTATCCTATAAGTGAATACTTTGGTACAGACTTTTTGAAAAACAGATGAAGTTGACAGATTGTCAATTTTACTGAATGTTTTTAAATATATTAATTTTAACTATTTATTTAATTTATACATCTTAGTATGTATACAATGTTTTGACATGTCTATCTATCTTGTACATTGTACTTGTTTACAGACGAAAATATATATCTATCTATATCTATCTATCTATTTATTTTTTCCTCTATTTCTTCTTTGGCATCTTGCAAGGTTTTTTTCAATAGATTCATTTCCTCTTCACTGTCGTCGAATTTCTTAGCACATTTTTTGCTACACAAAATCTTGTGGCTATCAACGCAGCACACTTCTTTCTTTCGCTCACAACAACTTTTATGATATATGCAGTAACAAGACTTGTTGTTTCTACAATATAGCCAAATTATACTGTATTTTTATCGCCTGTTCCTTATCGCTGGTAACGGAAAACAGCCAGGTAATTAAGGTAAATCCATCAATTTTTTATTATATTGTATATATATCATTTTCGGCAGATAATAGCTGGGCAGTTGCACTTTCAGTTCCTCCTAACACGAAGTCTGCTGTTGAAACAAGTTTCAGTTCATCTTCCAGGATAGATATCTTTATCAGGTCTGGAATCTGGAAGAAAGGATATGTATCTTTCAGTTTTTAAAAGCTTTTCTCAATTTTGAAGTACATAGCTTCAACTGATTGGGCTGAAAATTTAGTATACATGTTTAGTTTGGATGACACTCAGAGTAACAACTAAACATAGAGGTAGTAAACAACTAATTCTAATAGGCCGACATCTTTTCTTACGTTGTCATATTGACCACCAGGAGACCGGCAATCATAATTATTTACTATCGTCTTAATTACATAGTATCCAGAAATATTCCATTCTACGTTAAAAATGACGGTATTTTGAAGGTTCAGGAATGATTACATCAAAATCAATAGATATTATTATTATTATGATTTTCCAAGTTTCTCTCGCATGACTGCGGTAGCAACAAATGTTGACGGGCTGTGCCAAGTCAACACCTGAACTGTTACTGATCTGAATTTAGGAAGGATCGTACGATGTTACAGGTCTTCAGGATTACAGACTTTTGGAATGTTTTGTGTAACCTTTCGTCCAGGCCTAACTGCTGTAGGTGTGGTGTAAATGTGTTTGGTGTAAGGCCTGAGACTGACATAATGAAGGGAACAATAGTAACTTTGTCCTGCTTCCAAAGGCGTTTTATTTCCATGGCAAGGTCCGTGTACTTAGATATTTTCCCAGCGTAGGTGTTTTGTATATTCACATCATTGGGAATAGCAATGTCTATCAGGTATGTAACTTTATCGAGCTTTGACTGGAATACTATATCTGGTCTATTGGCTGGGATAGTCTTGTCTGTATGTATTTCAACGTCCCAGTATAGTTTGTATTGATTGTTTTCAAGTACTGATGTCGGAGTGTAGTTATAATGTGGATCTGTGTTTTCTATTAGTTTGTTTGTTGTGGCTAGCGCTTGGTGAATGACCTTGGCTGCAGAGTTATGTCTGGCTGTGTACTCGGTACCAGCAAGAGTTTTGCACCCGCTTGTTATGTGATCTATTGTTTCCTTTTGTTGGTGACATTTTCTGCAGTTATCGTCGGTTATGGATGGATCTTTAATTATGTATTTTTTGTAGTTTTGTGTCGCAATCACTTGGTCTTGAATGGCAAGCATGAAGCCCTCCGTTTCTGGGAACAGCTGGCCATCATGCAGCCAGGTGTATGACTGTCTTTCGTTAATATGGTCTTGTGTGACACGGTACCTATGTTTGCCGTGAAGTGCTTGGGAATAGCAATATCTATTAAGTAGGTAACTTTGTCTGCCTTTATCTGAAATACTATATCTGGTCTGTTTGCATTGATGGTTTTATCTGTGTGTATTTCAACATCCCAGTATAGTTTGTAGTGATCGTTTTCGAGTACTGATTATTATTATTATTATTATCCGACTTTCTAAGTTCCTCTCGCATAATTGCGGTAGCGACAAGTATTGACGGGCTGTGCCAAGTCAATTATTATTATTATTCTGATTTTTCAAGTTTCTCTCGCATGACTGCGGTAGCAACAAATGTTGACGGGCTTTGCCAAGTCAACACCTGAACTATTACGGATCGGAATTTAGAAAGGATCGTACAATATTGCAGGTCTTCAGGATTACAGATTTTTGAAATATTTTGTGTAACTTTTCGTCTAGGCCTAACTGTTGTAGGTGTGGTGTAAAAGTGTTTGGTGTAAGGCCTGAGACAGACATAATTAGGGGGACAATAGTAACTTTGTTTTGCTTTCTAACTTCCTCTCGCATAATTGCGGTAGCAACAAGTGTTGACGGGCTGTGCCAAGTCAACACTCGGACTATTATTGATCGGAATTTAGGAAGGATCGCACAATATTACAGGTCTTCAGGATTACAGACTTTTGGAATACTTTGTGTAACTTTTCGTCCAGGCCCAACTGTTGAAGGTGTTGTGTAAACGTGTTTGGTGTGAGGCCTGAGACAGACATAATGAGGGGGACAATTGTAACTTTGTTTTGTTTCCAAAGTCGTTTTATTTCCATGGCAGGGTCCGTGTATTTAGATATCTTCCCAGCGTAGGTGTTTTGGATATTCACATCATTGGGAATGGCAATATCTATCAAATAGGTAATTTTGTCGGCCTTTGACTGGAAAACTATATCTGGTCTATTGGCTGGGATAGTCTTGTCTGTATGTATTTCAACATCCCAGTATAGTTTGTATTGATCGTTTTCGAGTACTGATGTCGGAGTGTAATTGTAATACGGATCTGAGTTTTCTATTAGTTTGTTTGTTGTGGCTAATGCTTGGTGTATGACCTTGGCCGCAGAGTTATGTCTGGCTGTGTATTCGGTACCGGCAAGAGTTTTGCACCCGCTTGTTATGTGATCTATTGTTTCTTTTTGTTGGTGACATTTTCTGCAGTTATCGTCTGTTATGGATGGATCTTTAATTACGTATTTCTTGTAGTTTCTCGTCGCAATAACTTGGTCCTGGATAGCAAGCATAAATCCCTCAGTTTCTGGAAAGAGCTGGCCATCCTGCAGCCAGGTGTATGATTGTTTTTCATTTATGTGGTCTTGCGTAATACGGTATCTATGTTTGCCATGGAGTGGTTTCTGCGACCAGGCGCTTATTTTTTCTTGTTGTGATTGTGTGGGATTGTGTGTGTCTGCGACATGGTCTGAGCATGATAGGTTGAGTGGTGTATAGTTTTTGTCTGCTTTTACTATTGCTCGATGTAAATTTGTTTGTTTGTTTTGGAAGAAATGTCTGAGTGTCTTTATCTGTCTTGTGCGAAGCGACTGTATATCTGTAATCCCTCTGCCTCCTTGTTTCCTGTCTATGGTGAGCCTTTCTTTGCATGCGTTTGGATGTGACATTCGGTGTTTGGTGAGTTCTGTCCGTATGAGGATGTGGATGTTTTCTATATCAGTGTGTGACCACTTAATGATGCCGAAGGAGTATGTGAGGACTGGTATCGCAAATGTGTTAATGGCTTTTGTAAGGTTTCTGGAATTCAATTTGGTTTTTAGTAGCTTAATAAGGCGGTCTCTGAACTCTTGGGTTAGTGTGTGGTGTAAAAGTGTTTGGTGTAAGGCCTGAGACAGACATAATTAGGGGGACAATAGTAACTTTGTTTTGCTTTATTATTATTATTATTATTATATAAAGAATAAGAGTAGAGCCAAGAATGGCTATATACTCAAAAACAAATTGGACTATTAATAAAAAGAAAATCAAAACAAATGAATTACAATAATTGGTTATGATACACAAAACTTATCGTAGTGGTTCTTAAAACTATTCACCGTTGACGCGTTCACAATATAGTCTGATAAACTGTTCCAACTATCGAAGACCCGGTTAGATAGGAAAAGCTGTCGCACGGTCGTTTTGAAAGCTTCTTTCTTCAACTTGAAGTTATGTCCCCGTAAACTATTGGTACTGCGTTGGTACAGGTGTGACAAGTCGACGCCAAAGAGATTGTGTAAGGCGCGATATGTGATAATTAGGTCGCCACGAAGACGACGCCGACGGTTCAAAAACGAAGTTAGGCCGAATGTCCGAAGTCTTTCATTATATTCTGGGCGCACTGTGTCATATGGTATACGAGTGGTCCTCCTCTGCAAAGATTCAAGGAGCTCTTGGTCACGAACCAACGCAGGATACCAAACTGGTCCAGCAAATTCAAGCAGAGGCCGTAGATAGGTTGTGTAAAGGAGGCTGCAGGTTGGGCTGTCACAACGATTGAAGGCTTTCTCAAGTAAATAGATCAACCTTTTGGCCTTAGAGCAGATATGGTTGATATGTTCAGACCAGGTAAGAGTAATATTAACAATTACTCCAAAGTCAGAGTGGCTGAACACTTCAGGGATGGTCTCGTCTAGAAGAAAAAACTCTTTCTTTGGGTTGTTTTTGCCAATATGGAGTACGCAGCATTTGGTAGCATTCATGGGTAGCTGCCATGTTCTTGACCATTCTTCGATTCGGTTAAGATCTTCTTGCAGCGCTCGCGCATTAGTGATAGGGTTGGCGAATATTTTAGTGTCATCGGCGTTACAGGATTAGTTCGACTTGATGACACACGACAGGTCACAGGTGTACAGTATAAACAGAATCGGCCCAAGCACAGAACCCTGTGGCACACCACTAGCGACCGGTCTTCTAGAAGAAAGGCTGCTACCAACTCTAACAGCGAAGTATCTGTTGGACAGAAACGCCTCAAACCACATGAGAAGGTTGCCACGAAAGCCCAAATGTTCCAGTTTATTAAGTAATAATGTGTGAGGTACCTTGTCGAAGGCGGAAGAGAAGTCCAGGTAGATGACGTCAATGGGAATGTTAGAATCAACAGATTTCGTCCAGGTGATAATTGAGCGACCTGGTAGGAAACCATGTTGGTTAGCAGGAATAAGACTGTTCTCGTTCGCGAATATGTTGACCTCTACTGCGTTACTGCATATTTTTTCATCGTAAACCCAAATTCTGAAGTCTTACATAAATTTTGAGGAGCTGGCAACGCCGATATAATTTTCATGCGACTTATTTACGGTAGAGGCTCGAGTGTCAAACGTTTGTTTTGTTTGTGTGTCTTTTATGCTTGGTCAGTAAAAGCGAATTCGCTATTTGTTGTTAACTGTAGTGATGCTTTACAGACTTGCTATCCTATATTCGACCCAGACAGCACAATATATTCCTTGAATATTCTTATTTCATCCAAAATAGATTGAGAATATTCAGAACATTAACAGGATGTTCTATGGATGTTTTTACTGGTTTCATTCCCATGAGGATGTACGAGGAATATTACGCTATGATTATTCCATGAACGTGTCGATCAAAATATTCTGATAATATTCATGAATTAATATTATCTAAAGAATAATCTATGAATATGCCTTTTGGTTATTTTGGTATGATTCTTAATGTAGGCGTGGCCGCGTCGCCGCGTGGCACCGTTACAGGTTAGGTTAGGCTTGAGAACTTTGAGGTTAGCTTCATTCGTCACGGTGGCGGTGGTAGGTGGTGCCTCCTTGTGCTTGTGCATTTTTATCCTGTGATAATTGGATAGTTATCAAGTTATCTGTGTTCTGGAACGTGATTTTCACTTGTTGTTTAGTTTACAACTTCATCTAGGAGCGACTAGGGTGAGTGTAACTATTTTGTGTCTGTAAATTATCGACTTTATAGCACCATGTGGTAGCAACTCTCTTGTTCAGAGTCTAATCTCTATGTTCTAGTTTTACGTAGGTACACTAATTAATATATAATAACAACCACTAATAACACATTTGCTATATTTGTGACTATGAGTTTCCAGTGTTTATTCTACTAAAATTGATTAGAATACAACGACAACATTTTGGTGAAAATCTAGCATTGTAGTTAATGAAATGTGTTTGAATGTACATCGTATGCTTTAAAATAAAACGGTTTTTTTATTTTGCAGGATAATACAGGAGGACGATTCCGTGCAATGAAATGTTTTTTTAATGTGTACATTAAACTTATGCAATTATAAATACAGGTTCCGTGTTCCGTTTTATATATATTTTTTTCATCAATCCCTGTAATTAGTGTATGCCTAAATCAATGGTGCCCAAAACACTGTATGAAAGTTGGATACTAGGTTATACATGTATACTACTCGCATTAAGTACCTAGGCAGACAACAAGACTTACAAATAAATGAAATCAAGTGATAAAAGGTATTAGTTTCTTTCAACATATACCTATTCTTCAAAGATATACCAGGAATCTTCCTACAATATTTGATACATCTTAATAAGAATTGTAGAATATTCTGAGGGAATAACCTATGTATGTTTCTTCAAAGATATACCAGGAATCTTCCTACAATATTCCATACATCTTAATAACAATCGTAGAATATTCTGAGGGAATAACCTATGCACATTTTTTGGATTCCCATTTTCACATTCTTGGAATGTTCATCAGATAATCTATATATTCATGGACTTTTCATGGAATGATACAATGTTCCAAAATGGTGATTCTTAGAATGTTCCTAAAATATATTGTGCTGTCTGGGGAGTGTAGTTTTAACAGTTTTTTGAGATGGAACTCGAAAAGTGCAGTGTTTGTAAAATGGGTTGCATCGGAACACATATTCTAAAAATATTTTGAACTGTCACTGCAAGGCCACAGCTGATCAATGTTTGGAGGCTGAAGTGTCAAAGATGATGGCTTTGAGTATGCCATGCTGAAATGGTTTGTTTACTAACATTATGTTCAGTTGTTACTCTAAGGGATGACAATACAATTACATGATACCCTGTGTGACGTAATTCTAAATCCAATATGGTGGGCCATCCAAGATGGCAGATTAGTTATTTTTTTTTTGCATTTCTACAATATGGGTATCAAATGAAAGGGCTTGTTGAGAGTAACTCAAAAATGATGTGACATCACTCTAAATCCAATATGGCGGATCATCCAAGGTGGCGGATGAGGAATTTTTTATGCACTATAGGTATCAAATGAGAGTAAGTAGAAACATATTCTGACAACATTCTTAATCCAATATGGCGGACTTTTGAAGTTTTCTTATGCTCCCTTTTGATTAATAAGAACAAAATTGTAGTAATTACATCTATCGAATATGTGGGTGTCCCACGACAATTAGGACAAGCAATATATCGGAACTGGGCAGTAGTAGGGAATTATAATTTTGGGGGCTTAAATTAGAGCAAATCTAGTATCTTTTCTTATTACTGTGTCACCCAATGAGGTATTTGTTTTTGATCACGTTAGGTCCGATTCAAAATTTTTAATGGGACACCCTATATATTTGTGACTTTTTGTGTTCCACCCGATCAAACAATTCCAACAAAGTGTCTAAAGTGATTAATTCAAGAGCTACAGGTACTTAAAGGATGGTGCCACCACCATTGATTATAACATGTACCCCTACAGTTAAATTACTGGTAGTGTTTCATAATGGTAATGGTACAATCCTTTAAGTACCCGTAGCTCTTGAATTAATTACTCTAGACCCCAAGTGTGCTAGCTTATTGGAATTGTTTTGTCGGGATGAATACAAAAAATCACAAATATACAGGGTGTCCCATTAAATTTTTTGAATCAAACGTCACGTGACCAAAAACAAATACCTCATTGGGTGACACAATAATAAAAAAGATACTATATTTGCTCTAATTGACACCCCCAAAATTATAATTCGCTACTACCGCCCAGTTCCGATATATTGCTTGTCTTAATCGTCGTGGGACACCCTGTATGTAGATAGTAAATTAAAATTTGATAATTACTTTGATTACATTATTTTAAAAATATCCAAAAAGTAGTATGGATATTAAATGAAAAGGTTTGCTGAAAATAAATTTTATCCACGTAACAAAAACAATATGTGAACCAGAGCTGTCATTACTTCAAGTAAAGTACTTGAAAAATGTATTTCAATTACTTTCTGGTATTTGAAGTACTGTACTTCAAATACATTGTTTTCGTGATATTTGTACTTGACTCCCCAAATACTCTCTAAGAAGTATTTGTATTTGGTACTTGTAGCACAAAAAATATATTTCAAATACCTGGCATTTTTATTTGAAATACTAAAGAAGTAAAGTACTTGAAAAATGTACTTCAATTACTTTCTGGTATTTGAAGTACTGTATTTCAAATTAATTTTATTTCCCAAATGCTATAAGAAGTATTTGTATTTGGTACTTCCACACAAAAAAATATAATTCAAATTTATACATTTATACTCGAAATACTAAAGTGAGTAAGAAATACATATTAGTATAGCTCGATGAAAATATAAAAATACTTGAAATACACATTTCAAGCATTAAATGCTCAAGTCTAGACAAGTATGGACAAATCAACATTACGCATCGCGTCGCCTTGCGCTCTGTCTCTGTCGTACACATAGGATAGTCTACGCGACACACTGACTCTACAGGACAGTGTGCAGGACAGTCTCATCACAATCGACACAATCACAAAATATCAGTTCGTCTTGTTGCGTTCAACAAAATGCGTTGTTGATGTTGGTTGAGGTTAAAATAATCTGTGAATGTGAGCTGTGAATTTACTGCCATTATAATAACAATCTTCAAAACTCTGTACTTTGTCGTGGTGGTTACGAATTGCAGATGTAAAAAGGTAATTTTTCTCAAGCATCTCTTTATGAAAAAATTCATATACCGGGTGGCAATGGAATCGTTATACAGAGCTCCCTTCTTTTACAATCTTAGATGGAGGTTTGAAATTTTGGAGAATTATATGGTTAACGGAGATGCACAATAGCCATGAGAAAACAAATGTATGCTTATTTTGGTTTAGCCGGAAGTGAGGTTAGGCTCTGAATTTTCAATGACACCCTATATATTTTTTCACACATTCGGATTGACATTTGGATTCCCTTGATGAATGAATATGAATTGTTGTCATTGCTTGGTATTTCTGTTATATTTTTCACGAGTTCTGTGAATTTATGTATGCAAGAATCAAACAAGTGGATATGCTTTTTATTACTCAACAATAATTATGAAATAGGTACTTGAAATATCCATCGCCGTATTTGAAATACTATATCAAGTAATTCAAGTATTAGTATGGTATTTGAATTACTTTTTTAAGTACTTGAAATATTAGTATCGTATTTGAATTACTTTATTTGAAAAATCAAGTACCAAATTAAAGTATTTGATACTTGAAGTACTTTCAAAAATAAAAATTACTTGGTATTTGTACTTTGACGCATGCGACTCTGGTAATTGGTAATTGGTATTTGAAATACTATTTACTAGTACTTGTGACAGCTCTGATGTGAACTAACCTCCTTATCATGTGCTTCATTGCTATCATTCTGTGCCTCCTCATTTTTCTGTGCCAGCTTTGCAGCAGTTGTAGCACTCTGAGCTTGCCTCATTGACGCTTCAGGTTGTGCCCACAAAACATAGTGTGCCTCGTGTGCCTGCAGACCAGCCTGCTGACTAATCACGATCACCAATCTACGAATGACAAACCACACGAAAAGAGAGAATCCAGAAATGTAGAAGTTCCTCTGAGCTCTGAACAAGCGCATGCAGCCCTGCATGTCTCGGACTAAGTGAGCATAGCATTGTTCCTCAGATGCTGTAAAAAAAGTAAACAAATCAACAGATTCAAACATTGTCATTTTTTGATTTTTTTTTCATAGCCTTTTCCAGCAGCTATGGGAACTGACAAAATAGGTTTGTGCCTGAGACTATTGCTGTAACATTATCTGACTTTTTGTTTTGTTCTGATGACCAAGACATAAGGATCAGTACTTTACATGCAATTTTGTGAACATCCAATTTACTATTTACTGTGTAATTACATCATCAATAATCATAAAAAGTGTCATTTATATTTGTATCATAATATTATAGGAACTACCCAGGTAGGAGCGGGTCGTCCTTAGGACGACCCATTTTGGTCTTCGACGTCTTTTGGCCGAAAAATGTCGTCCAAAAGACGGCCGCTAGTGGACGTCCACAAAACGTTTCAGCGTAGACGTCTGTAAGACGTTCTAATTGGTCCTCGTCAGCACAAAATTTAAAAACTAATTCATAAGTATTTAACTCAAAACAAGAGGTGACAGACGATAGGAACAAATCTACTTGATTCTTGAATCTCCCGCATTCAATGACGACTAAGCCCCCGTTCACATCGGACGCGCCTCGCATGGAGCATCGCGCTTTGCTTACCGCCTAGCGTAAAGCGAGGGGAAACCAACCCATACATTTAGATGCAGCCGTTCACATTGAGCGCATAGCGTAGCGCTAAGCAAAGCGCGATGCTCCAAGCGAAGCGCGTCCGATGTGAACGCGGGCTAAGTGCGCACGCGCGAAAGCATGCGATGCCACGATGCCACAGCAATCCATTTTTCGCATTCCTTAGGCCCGATTTTATCAACATGCAGATTTTAACAAAGACTTTGACCAATCAGAGCAGCCCTTTTAAGAACAGGCATCTGTCAAAGTACTCTGAAAATTATTGATTTCTCTTGAAGTTGACCTCAAAAATGACATACTTTATATACAATCGAGCATTGTAAATCATCTAGCATCTTTTCTAGTCTGATTTTCCATCCCAAATCGGTGAAAAATTGCATTTTCTTGTTTAATCAAAAGTTTAGCAATTGCTAATTTCAACCAATCAGATTCCAGATTCCATTTCCATTTGATCGCTGGTTTCATACTGTATTAAATGCTATGATGACAAGAAATTCACTCATTGCATTATTTGGATAAAACAATAATTTACTATCGATAATAATTATGAATACCTGCAATATATCTTTGTTTTATAGTAAAAAGAGGTAAGAGGTGTTGCATTTCAAAGGTTGCCTATCCCCTATTTGATGTACAATGCACCTGTGAATACTTCTATAAGAAGATCTATAACAAACATGAATCCAGTAAATGCAGTAAATGAAAGATTGATTCTTCATAAAAGTATGTATTTTCATATAATCCATTTGACTGACGGGCGTGGTATTTTTAATTATTAAATAAGGTAGGTAGTTGCTGTGATTGATATACCTAGGCACCTACTCCTTTTATCACAAATTATTTCAGTTTGCAATTAGTAATTATACAATAATTATAATGTAAACATGGAAAATGTGGCATTAATTTGCAAATCAATCGCTTTGTTCTGATATCCTGCTATGATTTTGATCCATTAATTTCTAAAATATCTTTGACAAAAGTGTCATCCAGCTTTGACGTGTTGTTTTCAATATTGATAAAATACTATTGGATGATACTTATTAACATAGCCCTCAATACCCAATAGGAAGCTTTTGCTAAATAACATCCAATAGAAAAGCTTTGTTAAATTCTTTGTTAAATATGCATGTTGATAAAATCGGCCCTAAGAGTTTCAAAATCACTAATTGCTTGATCACTGTGTTGTTCATCAATATAGTAGGCTTTATATCATTCTGACAATACCTGTTCCAAGCGAATCTGGCGATTTTAGGGATTTAATCTTACGCTATTCTGTTCATAAACAGTAATGAGGAAAATATAAAAAAGTATTTGTTGAACGAATTTTCTCTTTCAATTCGATATCCAGTGGTTCGTATGAGAATACAGGAAGCAAAAGTATATAGTTTTGCTTTTGCGATAAAAAGGGTTACATTAAGATTAAACCATCGAGGTAGGATTAAACCATGGCCGACTCTACACTAGGCTGGAGCCTTAGATGTGGAAACATGGCTTAGCTGTCAAATAGTTGACCTATAGTTTCAGAATAATTGTTACATTTTATATGTATTAGAGTTCATCTGGGTTAATAAATTAAGAAAAATACTTTTTAGAACTACTACTACTAATACCACTTACATCTGATGTGTGGTTCATCACAGTCAGACACTACAAAATAAAAATAAACGCAACATGTTTCCTGCTGCCACTTCCACTTAAATAAACACTCAATTTACTTTGTAAATTGTCACTTGAGCTAGAAAAATTCACTATTAGGTCACTGTGAAGCCATTCTTGCTGGTCTTGATTCCCTTTCACTAACAAATCTTTTCGTAGGTATGCCCCAGATCATGGCCGACTCTACACTAGGCCTGAGAATGAACTATGGCGGTCGCTGAACAGATGCCGAGCAATAGCGACACGACAGCAACAAGGCCGTCAAAACTGTAGTTTATATGACGTCACGATGACGTCGTTGTATAATACGAAATTTACATTTGACGGCAGATACCGCGCGATTTTCGCATGTCGGTTGTCGTCTGCAAGATACGTGATAAGGCTGCGGATATGGACGGTGCTCCCATCATCAGTTCAGAAAACGTTCAGAACGCTGCAAAACTTCATTGAATCTGCATATGGCCAACTGTACTCACTAGACCGGAGCATGAAATATGGCAACACTGAATCTGCGGGCCGTCATTTTGTTTGTTGTTAAGTCATTAGTCATGACATTAGTGTAATCTTCCAGAGTGAAAAATAAGATTGGAAGGTGATTTTTAATCTGTTTCTAATCATTTACATGCACAAACGAAACTATAAAGATAAAAAAATGCCTGCAAAGCGTGTAGTACCAGGTTGCAGCCCAGTAGAGGACTACCAAACCATGGCCCAACATAAACTTATTCCAGATTAAAAAGAACGTTGCAAGGTGATTTTTAATGTGTTTCTACTTATTTACCTGCACAAATGAAACTATAAAGATAAAAAGATGCCTGCAAAGTGTGTAGTACCAGGTTGCACTAGCAATTGTGCGTCCAATAAGGGACATAAACAGAAGTGGTGAGGTATTCCTCGGAAGGGCTGGTTATATTTATAAGGATAAAGACAATAATTTACAAACATTTCAAAGGATAAGACCTATTTTAAAGCACAATGTGGTTCCTATAATGTTTTCTGTATCTCCCTAATATCACAGACAAATACAGTTAATAGAACTCACCTGGGCATGGCCTGGGGCATACCTACGAAAGGATTTGATAGTGAAAGGGAAATCAAGACCAGCAAGAATGGCTTCACAGTGACCTAATAGTGATTTTTTCTAGCTCAAGTGACAATTTACAAAATAAATTGAGTGCTCATTTAAGTGGAAGTCGAAGTGGCAGCAGGAAACAGGTTGCGTTTATTTTTATTTTGTAGTGTTTGACTACGATGAACCAGACATCAGATGTAAGTGGTATTAGTAGTAGTAGTTCTAAAAAGTATTTTGCACAATGTGGTACCTACAATGTTTTCTGGACCTCCCAAATATCACAGAAAAATACAGTTAATAGAACTCATCTGGGCATGCATGTGGGCATACCTACGAAGAGATTTGATAGTGAAAGGGTATCAAGACCTGCCAGAATGGCTTCACAGTGACCTAATAGTGAATTTTTCTAGCTCAAGTGACAATTTACAAAGTAAATTGAGTGTTCATTTAAGTGGAAGTGGAAGTGGCAGCAGGAAACAGGTTGCGTTTATTTTTATTTTGTAGTGTTTGACTACAATAAACCAGACATCAGATGTAAGTGGTATTAGTAGTAGTAGTAGTTCTAAAAAGTATTTTTCTTAATTTATTAACCGAGATGAACTCTAATACATATAAAATGTAACAATTATTCTGAAACTATAGGCCCACTATTTGACAGCTAAGCCACGTTGCCACATCTAAGGCTCCGGCCTAGTGTAGAGTCGGCCATGCCCAGATACATGCCCAGATGAGTTCTATTAACTGTATTTTTTAAAATAGGTCTTACCCTTTGAAAACAAAACTTGCTCTTTTGGCTTGTTTTATAACATCTTCCAGCAACATCCTCACAAACTTTTCCCTGAAGAAGGGATCAAATGATCCCGAAAGCTTGGAAATAGAGTTTTAAGAGTACACTTCGCTGTTTATTTGCCGCTACCCAGCCATCTAGCTTGAGTTTTGTTTCATAGTAATAACTATAATACATCATACAATATACTTAATTTTATAGCGATGGAATTGATGGAATCATAATTTTCCAAAATCAAATTACATATATTTTGCCATATTTTGCCTTTTCAGGACTTAGTTTATGGCGAAATTTGACAACACTACAATGTAGTCAAACGTAGAATCCAAAACGGCAAGAATAAGTGCAACGTTACACTGACGCGACGCGTATCTGTGCCAACGAATTCGAATAGGTTATAGAAAACATAAAACACACAGGCATATGTGTGTTCCCATGATCCCGTTGTTATTATTTACTGTATTCACAAACACGATGTTATTTTTCACAGAAATCCGCAGTATTTAAATCTTGTGGAATTGTTTAAAATAGTCTTTTAACTATTGCACTGTCAAAACTCAAAATTTACTCAAAACTATAATAATAAACCCGAAACGATCAACCAAAACAAGGTTACTATTTATATTATTTCACTATTCATGTCATTATTTTTAGAGTTCTTTACCTGCTATCTCGAAGAAGGTGTATAAATAAAGGGTATACGGGTTTATCAGCAGTCAGTATACTATAAATACCATCATCAAGCTGCCGCTGAATCACTACTTTGGATTGTTTACTTCTTCTAACCTATTCGAATTCGTTGACAGTCGATGCCGATGCCATGACGCTCACGTTCGGCTCAAGCAGAACGATTATTTTCAAAATTAAAACTAATAAAAAGTTTTGCAAGATCGACAATGGGTGAATCGCTCCTAAGTTCTTTGGTTCTACAGGGTGTCCCAAAAAATAGTGTCAAGCGGAAGCCCAAATATAGAGCACACCTAGAAGTATCTGAATCACCCCCATATATGCTATGCAATTTTTTGTAGTTTCCGAGTTATGAATTTTTTTCTGAATTTTAGTGAATTCTCTACCTCGACAACTTAAAACTGTTCCAAAAGATAAATTAAAAGACTTTTCCAAATTCTCTTTTTTTGCTGATTAATCTTTAAGAGTGTACTGTTCATTACATAAAGGAATCGGCTTAGTACATCTGATGAAAGTCATGAAAATTATAGTGTAAAGTGAAAAATTTACGTTCTGTTAATTATGACTTAGATTTTCGACTCGCAATTAAAAATCTAAAGAGGTGATTTCCTTATTTCTATGCAGGTCTAAAAACTTCTTCAGACTCTCAGCTATCACAATCATTGAAAAAAACTAGTACTTAATAGGGCTACTTTCGCTCCAATTGACCTTCAAAGACAAGAGGCGAAGATTTCTTGAAATCAGCTATGGGATTTTGAATGAAACAATAACTAAGTTTAGGGCGCTAATAGCCGAATGATTGTCATTGCCGCAATAAAACACATTCAATGCGAACAGAATATCGATAGATGACCACCTGTGTCACTTTGCTAATATCTTTTTTTACATGTCCGACTTCTTTTTTGTAAGTGGGAAATTGTAAAATGAAACGAAATTATGAAATTTCTTCACTAAGTTTATTAAATTTCACAATAAATTTTCAAAATGTCTACCTTCTTGTTCGATGCATAATCTGCATCATCTGAAAAAATTGTTTTTTAAATTAACAAAAGCTCTTTGATTGTTTTTTATTGTTTCTTCAGCCTGTGTTAATTTGTTGCGTAATTCGCTGACGTTTCGACACTCTTTAGCATAAATTAGTTTTTTGTAGTAATCCCAAACAAAAAACTCTATTGGATTTAAGTCAGGTGACCGTGACGGCCATTCAGTAGGTCCACCACGACCTATCCATTTGTTGCATCGTCTCTTGCAGAAAACAGCATCGTTAAATTCAGTTGTCGTGCACTCAAGGTCCATAGGATAGCCAAGTAGTCAGACTACAGAAACAACACCAACCCAAACAAAAGCGTAACGTTTTAAAGCCGCAAAGACAGACAGACGACTGAATAAAGACAACGAAAACAACTTATGCAATGACACATTTTGAAAAGACGTCACAACAATACCATAGCTATCTTTTTCTAACATCGCCATCGTTTACTGCGTAAGCGTCAGCCCTTTTTGTTGGCGCTCAGGTAAAAACCGGTTTTGAAGAATGCGCTCCTTGTGGTTTTTTAGCAAGAAATAGGATCTTTTTTAATAAATGTTTAATTTATACAACGTTTTTAAGGTTTATTATTGCGGTACTGACAATAAATCTGCTATTAACGCGTTAACATAAGTTATTGATGAATTGAAAAACACATCGCTAATTTCAAGAAATCATCGCCTCTTGTCTTTGAAGGTCAATTGGAGCGAAAGTAGCCCCATTAGGTACTAGTTTTTTTCAATGATTTTGATAGCTGAGAGTCTGAAGAAGTTTTTAGACCTGCTTAGAAATTATGAAATCACCTTTTTGGATTTTTAATTGCGAGGCGAAGATTTAAGTCATAATTATCAGATCGTAAATTTTTCACTTTACACTAAAATTTTTATAACTTTCATCAAAGTTAGGAAGCTGATTATTTTATGTATGAACAGTAAACTCTTGGAGATTAATTACCAAAAAAGATAATTTGGAAAAGTCTTTTGATTTCTCTTTTGGAACAGTTTTAAGTTGTCGAGGTAGAGGATTCTCTGAAATTCAGAAAAAAATTCATAACTCGGAAACTACAAAAAATTGCATAACGTATATGGGGGTGATTCAGATACTTCTAGGTGTGCTCTATCTCTGGACTTCCGCTTGACACTCTTTTTTGGGACACCCTGTATATGAAATGAACGGGCAGAAGGCATAGACTTAGACCAAATAGTTGATACATTTGTTGATTTACATACAAAAAATAGTTTTTTTCTTTACATGAAATGCAAGTCAAATTATAATAATAAAATTTTTAGAGTTGTGTTTTATTTGTTTATTTTTGATTTTGTTATAGTTTTGCGTTGGGTGTTAGTAATAATAAAAATAAAGTTATATTTCAAATTCTCTAGTTTTCTAAACATAAAACTCATCATAGTGGCCACATAGTATGCATGGAGTTTGTTACATTAGTGTGATTAATCGATGTATATTGTACCTAAGGTCTATGAAAACCTATTCTTCAAAAATTCGGAAGAAAAAAAGAAAAATATGAAGCTGAACCAGTTTGAAATATTAACAGTCGTAAAAAAAATTGCGGTTGGGCCCCCAAAGAACTTGGCACGTTACTGCACTGAAATGCGATAGATCATAGATCAGAGATGAGTGGCAGATATTACAAGCTCTGAATCATCAGTACTACGAAGACCAATACCTCAATTTTTTCTTGAGAAATATATATACAGGGTTACTGGTAACTCGACCACTTTCCTGCAAGAGGTGATAGAGGGACTCAAATGTAACAGATTTAACCCCCCCTTTTTGTAATTCCGAAAACCGATAGTTTTCGAGATAATTAACGTTTAATGTTTTTCAACCAAATGTCCAAATTTCCACACTAGATCCTAAACTAAGAAAAAAACCTGTTGTTGATTCTGATAATTTTTATTTTAGTATTTAACTAACACATACATAAAGCTAACTTAGTATTAAAATGTTTCAAAATACTAAACAGTTCCAAACTAAATACAAATATTTAAAAAATAATCAACAAACGTTTTACATTCACCGTGAAAGAAAATTATCTAGCTCAAAAAAAATTATACAAACGGCTGAACAAATCGCTAAAAAAACTTTCCTACCTAATAACCTTTTCAGAGAGATTATAAACAGCAATCAATAAAAATCACCTATTCAAAAAGAACGAATGACAGTACAATCATTATTGATAACTCAGTTACATACTAGAATGTTTGCAAATGCGGTCGGTGATTTTATCAAAGTAAAATAAATTAAATCCACTCAAAGTTTCTAGAGGTCTTGCTCAATGTGTTGCCCTTGATTTCGGATACAAGTACGGATCCGCTTCCTCACTTCGGTTTTTGTAACTCATGTTGAAAAAGTTCGTTTCATCTGCTCCGCCGCATTGATCATTTTTTGCCTTATTTCGTCAGCCGTATTAACTGGAGTCTCGTAAACCAATGCCTTCATGTGACCCCAGACGTAAAAATCAAGAAGTGGGCTCCGCGTAGGCCATGGGATGGGTTCACCCCTCCCTATCCATTTGTTCGGGTATGTGTTGTCCAACAACTGCCGAATTGTGATACGGTAATGTGCTGGACAACCATCATGCTGGAATATCATGTTGTTGATGATTTTGTATTATGTTGATAAATTTTGTTAAATAGTTACTTGTGGTTGTACTGTCATCCTTATCCTTGGGATAGGCCATCAGATAAGGAAGTTTTTAAAATAATTTGTTCGACTGGTTGTGTATCTTTTTTTGAGCTAGACAATTTTCTTTCGCGGTGAATGTAAAAATTTTGTTCTTTATTTTTTAAATAATTGTATGTTGTTTGAAACTGTTTAGTACTTTTACACATTTAAACACTAAATTAGATTTGCGTATGTGTCAGTAAAAAACTAAATTGGAAATGACTAAAATCGACAGCAGGGTTTTTTCTAAATTTGGGCTGTAGTGTGGAAATTTGGACATATCGTTGAAAAACATTAAATGTTAATTATCTCGAAAACTATCGGTTTTCAGAATTACATATGGGGGGTTAAATCTTTTGCATTTGAGTCCCTCTATCACTTCCTGCAAGAAAGTGGTCGAGTTACCAGTAACCCTGTATAGAATATGTAATCTGCTTTATATGGTGAGATACTTACCAGTGTGCCAATACTCCAACACTTCTCTGATGCTAGCCAAAAAGTCAATCATCCGGAAAGACATCACAAATATGAAGTAAAGCTCCCGTCTTTCGATGCGTTGGAGAAACTTTGACTTGAATATAGCATTCCATCTCATTGGGCTAATCGGAAGTTCCAGCAATAACACAATACCAACTTCAACGAACAAGAAAGCGGCCATCTCGGTCGTATGGTAAATACGCATCTTGGAATGTGAATAAAATTTTACGGGTGAATTTTAAATTTTGTGCAGCCTCTCTGAATTATTACTCTGTGAGTGCAGCTATTTATACGATAAATCTCTACAAGATTCGTGGCCCAATGTCCCAATGATACGATTGCCGATTGTCTGCAACACTAGTGGACTACAATAGTGCTAAAAGTAGCTGGATGCAGTGTTCCCAGATGCACCGGCTATTAAATCAATAGTCGGTGCCCAGATCATGGTGTAATAAACATGGTGTGCTCACGCGCATGCAGCCGTCCGAGCGCCGGCACGCTGTGACGTCAGCAACGAGTATTTCTATCGGCGAACTGGCGGGAATACCACATGACTGATTATATTTTTTTTCAAAGCGATAGATTAAAGGAGTTCAATAGCCAATTATTTGACAATTATGTAATAGAGGAGTGTAAAATAGGTAACTTAACGACTTTTTCTACAAACATGTATTATTTATTGGTAAATTTGGACATTTTTTCCCAAGTTTACGCCTACAATTTTCGAAACCAATCCTTTTGTTTAAATGTCTGAGTCTGACGTATATTCTCGTTCGTATTAGATATTATAATATTATTTTGTCAGGAAATTGTTTGATGGTTTCCACTGGTGTAGCTCTACCTCCAATAATCTTTTAAATTAATATGTTTGTGTGTTTAGAATACGACTGTCCTCGGAATTTATCGAACTCTGCCTCAACCAAACAGGTTACTTTAATCAGCTCCTCACTTGGATATACAAGACTGACTCTAGATAGAAACTCAATCCAGTCTGGGGCCCGATTAGAAGAATGAAATTTGGTTTGCGCCCCCAAAGCTAGATTAGGATATTCGTTTTTGAATCTGTAGGCCACATAGCCGGCAATAAATTTCAGTCCTTCGTTGGAAATCGTGTCTGGCATTTTATTTTTTCCGATTGACACAAAAGACCATGGTCTTCAGAAATAAATTTATCTAGGTCATAATCTGAATCATTCTCTGTCCCGACAATATCGTTGTCAACAAGAACGTTCTTGAAAAACCCCTGAGTAGTTAGGAACACGTCATCAGCTTCGATGCTGGAATTACTCGAAACTAAGTTTTTGACTTGTAATGGTTCAAGTAGGCACAACTCATTGCTTTCTTCTGCATATTTATTCATTGAAAATACGGCAGGTGAATATTTTCCGAGGGTGTACCATAAACATTTCAGTTTTAATAAATGTTTAATGCTAATTTGTGAAATGATTACCATTTTTCATATTAATTTTGTCCTTTCGGCGGCAAGCATTGCTCCATTGCATTGCGAGACTTTAATTTTTCGGGAACTTATAGAATTTTACATTTAGCTCTTTCATCTTACTATGGTTTTTACAACCGACAACTGCACAATTTGGCATTATGTATACAACTATCAGTCTTCTATAACTCAAAATAAGGAATACAAAGTAAATTAAACAAAAATCGTTAGCGATTCTATCTAAAACGCGATTAAACAGGCCGTGGTATCAGGAGGTCTAATAATTCTCCGCGCGAAAAATCTCCGTTGCTGACGCAATGCGCAGAGCGATCGCAATTTCGTACGGCTAGCGAGCACACCATGGCCCAGATGAGATCGATTGAATTTCGTGAGATGCATTTGTCAAAAATCCTGAGATTTCATAATTTTTCTTATTTCGCGCTTGTAATTGTAATAAAACCTTTATTGCAGCAATAGCACCAGCAATATCTTCTATTGTCTTATTATAAAATTTTATAAATTAGGCACGCTTCATTAAATTTAACAGTAAAAAACGTTTTTGACAGCTGACGTTTGATTTATAACAGGCGCTTTCCTTTTACCTGATTTATCTGATAAATCTCACTTGTGACGTCATGACTCAGTTCGATGTACGTTCCTTTTGTTTTCTGAAACTGAGACTAAAGTGAGATATTTTACCCCCACTTAAGCCCATCTGCACAAGCTCGAAAGGTAGATCACTTGTCTCAGATCGTTTAGATGTCAAATAAATGAGGTTAGGATTGTATGTAAGTTTGAATTTCAGCAGCTTTTTCCGGTTTTATGGTGTATGGATAGTCGATAGTGTAAGGTGAGTGACGAAAAACGTAAAAAACTAGATTATGGAAAGGAACGACAGATAAAATAATATTGCAAGCCGGTGCCTTATTAAGGACAACCTTATTTTGACATCTGCGCAAGCGCAGACGCCATTTGCTCTAGGGGTTCCCTTAATAAGCATGATACTACGACTTTAGAAGGTATGCTCACGCGCATGATGTCTTCCGTCTCGCTTCCACCTGTGACGTCAGCGTGTGACAAACGGGGTTTGTTTACCAGTGATGCCAATTTAGCTATTTTATAGCTAGATCTAGCTATTTCGCAACAAGGTTTAGCTAGTAAAATATCATCTAGCTATCTAGCTATTTTATCTAGCTATTTCCCTTTTCTGCTTTATTTCAATTCTATTACTGCTGCGCGCTTCCTCTATACCATCTATGCTTTAACTGTTCTGCGAAGCTATGAATGCAATCGTTTCGTGCTTGTGCGTCACAGTTGTGCGTGCTCTATGAATCTCGTTTGAGTGTTTTGTGGTACAACTGTCAATTCGCGTGTTGTCGATTTGCCATTTGTCAGGTTCGTATCCCGCACCGACCTTTAACGGTTGTATGCTTAATAGCGTTTTTCACTGGACACATTTTAGTGCACTCCGTGCGAGTGCAGAATACTGAAAAAGTTCACCTAGGGTAACAAACAACAACTTGTTTTGACAACCATATCTGCATATTTATACTACCTACTCGTTTGTTTGAAAACTGTTCAATAGTTTCCATGTAATTGCTAATTCTGGGAATTTTTTCTCCCGAATTCTTCCTAAACACATTATTTGTTCGTCGTCAGAAGATGATGAGCTGATTTTGTCAATTCAAACAAGGAAATTAAAATTTTGATTTTTTTGTTCACTTTACTTCATTCTGACTGAAAATAGTGAAAATCAACTAGGTATTACCTTATTCAAAGATTGAAAGTTTAAACGTGCGTAACACCATTCTATAATTTGAAGTTTCCCGCTCAAACCTCCTGTCATTCCCTTGGTTCACTTCCACGACACTCGCTTTGAAATCGGTGCGAAATTTTTGCACACTCAGTTCGACCGCTCCGAGTGCAGAAATGCCACTAAAATGAGCGCACTATGGTGCACTCAAAAAATTTTGCACTGGAACTGCCAGTGAAATGCAAAACAGAAATCCAGTGCAGCCCAACTGCAACCAGTGAAATTTAAAAACATTTTCGATTTTTCGGTTTTGAAAAATAAAATTGTGGATGGTGAATTAATTCTGAACGGTAGGTTTGAAACATATAGTATTCCAAGGGAAAAATGAATATAAAAGGAATAAATAAGATATTAAAAAAATCTAGCTATTTTCTAGCTATTTTTCTACAGTGGTTTAGCTATTTTAATGTCCAATGAGTTGGCATCACTGTTGTTTACTCGTTTAGTTACAGGTTATAGCCGAACATTTTCAGTTTATTTTCTTGAGTTTGCTCGTTTACCGTAGTAAAGTTTGATAAAACATTAATTATTTGCGATTCTGGAGTTTAACACATACAACAATGGTTTACTGTGTGGTTGTGGGATGTAATAATGAAAAAGTAAAAACTATTCGTCACACCACCGCTACTTGGGATGGTTTGGAAAATTTGGCAGGTTTCATTGCATTTAAGTTGAAAAATAAGGAGAAACTGGGTTATATCCCAGATTGCACAGATACTTCTCTCAGTTGGGTCAACCATTTAACAGAAGGTGGACTACAAAAACATACAGATGAGTTCTTGGCAAAATGTAATGAGCTCGGCCATATATTTTCCAACTATAATGGAAACGCTTTGAAAATTGAAAAAAAGCTATCTTGCGAATTTAAACAAATTATCAGAGAATGTACATGTGACTGATGAAGCAAAGATGAGCTTGCTTTCTAGATGCAAAATGTATTTCAGAATACGAATTGTTGATAGGGGAATTAGAGAGACCTCGAATATTAGAAAACTAAAATTCACTAACATTGTAAAATAGTATAAAGTAATAAGTATACAGGGTCCTGCGATGGTGTATCCACCTTTCCTAGCGCCTTTCCTATTTGGAATAAAAAAAAGCTACCTAAAATAAAAATGCGCTAAAAGATGGTTGGAGATTTACAGATTGCAGAAAGTATTTTGATATTTCATTTTCAGTTCATATAGAGAAAGGCTAGTTCTATATGCTCTTATTCACCCCTTTTTCAGTTCTTTTTGTCTGTCCAAAATATATTTCCCCATAGGCTCATATATACAGAATCAGTACCTAACTACAACACAAGAGAGCAACAAATAATGTGCCCTATACCCAGGCCATGAGAAACCATCACTACAAGTGGATCAAACTTTTTAATTCAAACATATTATTAAACAGATACATCGTGTGAAAACATTTTGAAAGAAATTGAGGAAAAACCTGTTATTACTAGGAATCTTTAGTATACGAGAATTCACCTGAGCTAAATACAATGCCCAGAAAGATATTGTATTGTTGTATTGTGATATGTTTTTATTTTATGTTTAACATATACGCGGTTGTGACATATATTTGAATAAATAAAAAATAAGAAAATTTGGTAATGTATTTTTCCACCAATCATTAGCAGAAAAAAGTCAATATTCATTCGCCATAAACATAATGCCATTATGCTTGTTCATGATTTTTAAAAACCTCTAATGACAAAATCATGTTATTTATTTCTTGTCTACCTTTTATTAAGAGAATTATACAGTAAATACATATGCAAATTGGCTTGAAGAGCTGGTGACGCAACATCATAATCATATAAAAAATAAGAACGGTAATCAAAGGCTCCTGAATGGAGTATATAAAAATTCCACCCCCCTACCCGAGAAATTTTCCCACAAAAAGATGGTTTCACTAGGCACTCCAATCAACCTCTTATATGAGATTTCAGAAAAATACGTCCAGACCGCTCTGGCTCTGTTCTTTTTCCACAATGTAAATTTTTTTTGAGTACATAGATTCAAATTTTTGTATCTGAAATTCAGAACGCTCGGAACTACTGCAAACGGGTCAGGCGTCGATTAATATCAATTCTCTGTATAACTATTTCACAATTTTTTTATTTAGATACAGAGCAATATGTATCGTTTATATTATACTGTGCATGAGCTATTTTTATTTTGTATGAATATTAAATATCTAAGACAGATATAACAGGAAACGAAATAAAACTTTCAAAAATCAATGCTTTGGCGCCATGTGCTTGTACACTTTTGTCACACGGTGACGTCATGCGCAGACCGGTTTGAAATCTGTCCGCCAAGTGATCATATCTGTCAGTGTCGTAGTATCATGAGGATGAGGCACGGCCTTATTGAAAACCCATTAAAAGTCTCCCTTATTGTTGCCCTATTATACGATTTCCGGTGATCGGCATCAACCGGATAAATTCGTGATTGCTTTATTTTCTACCTGGCCTGTGTCCTGTGTGTATCGCTGTGCTGCTGTGTATCGTGATTTGTAAAATTAATATTAATGATATCAATATACAGCTAGAAGCAAAAAAACAAAGCAGGGCCCAAAAACAAACGTCAAAGCTACAGTAGTACGTTCTCCCGACATAAAAAACAAGTAGAAGATTCAGGTATCACCATACCAGATAACGATGGTCCTATGAATGACTACATATCCACAGAAGAATTTGAAGAGGCACCAGCAACGTCGAAAGATACCTCTCCAGGTCCTGATGATATCCCATATCTTCTCATAAAGAACTTCCCGACCGAAGCGAAGACCTTACTTATAAAAATATACAATCAAATTTTAAAGTCTCGTCAATTTCCAAGCATATCACTTGCTGCATGTGTAAGTTAATGGAAAAAATTCTGAATAAGCGCTTGATATGGTATTTAGATCAAAATACTCTCATTAGTAACCACCAAAGTGGATTCCGCAATAACAGGTCAACAATAGACAACCTAATTGTACTTGAGTCAGCTGTTAATAATGCCTTTCTCAATAATCAAAAAGTCATCGCAATATTTTTTGATATATGTAAAGCTTATGACACCACTTGGAAGCATCTGATTCTTGAAACTATGAAAGAGATGGGTATTGGAGGTGATATACTATATTTTACATCAAACTTCTTATATAACAGGACAATGAGAGTGAGAGCCAACGGATACACATCCTCTGCCAAAAGCCTAGAAAATGGAATCCCCAAGGATCTGTTTTGAGCGTCACATTATTTCTAATCGCCATAAACGGACTTGCTAAATTATTCAAACTACCCATAAAATACCTCATGTATGCTGACGACTTGGTTGTATACCTATCAACAAACAACATGTACACAGGGCAGAAAATCTTACAAAATATGTTAATGGAAATGGAAAGTTGGGCTGACAAAACAGGATTCCAGTTCTCAAATGAAAAAACTAAATATATAATATTCAGTAAAGAAGACCAAATGTAAGCAGCATATCGCTACACCTAAACAATAGACCCTTAGCAAAAGTGAACAACGTTAAGTTTCTAGGCCTAATACTAGACTCTAAATTAAAATGGAATCTACACATAAAAAGCATAATTACCTCATGCCAAAACGGACTGAACCTAATAAAAACCTTGGCAAATAAAAAATGAGGAAGCGACACGATTTCCATACTAAGAATCTACAATGCAGTCTTCAGAAGCAAAATTGACTATGGTGCTATATGTTACGACAACGCAAGTAAAAGTCTCCTGAGCAAACTAGACGTCCTACAAAACACAGCAATCAGGACTGCATTTGGACTGCTAAGAACCAGCCCTATAGAGAGCATGCAGGTCTTAGCTAACGAGCTTCCGTTAAATCTACGAAGACAATACCAATCTTTATGTTATGCTGCCAAAACTTCAACCTTCCCTGAAAACCCTGCCTTCGACGCAATATTCCATAACAACCGATCAACTTTGAACCAGGATACCAGGTACAAGCAGTTCTCGGAGAGAATCAGACACAGCAATTTCAACTTGGACTTACTGCGTGAAACCCTTCGGTGCCGCCTGGATTTCCCCACTTGGACCACACCGCAAGTATCCATCGACACGTCCTTGAGTCTATATCCAAAACTAGAGACAAATCACCAGCTTATACAATGCAGGTATGCCGAAATCATTGAACGAAACCACGGTGCTCAAGTAATTTTCGCTGACGCTTCAAAATCTACAGGAGAAGTCGGCTGTGCTGCAGTTAGCCATAATATCAACAGATATGTCAGAATCCCTCACTACTGCAGTGTATACACAGGCGAGATAACAGCCATCAAAATGGCACTTACTATTGCAGAAGACTACCCGACATCGAATATTCTGGTGGCAACGGACTCGTTGAGTGCACTTTATGGTCTAAAACAACTATACCCAAAAAATCCAATTATCTGCGAAATCAAGAAAACTCTGCTGAAACTTAGCAACTCAGGAAAAACGGTAAAATTTTTATGGGTGCCCTCTCACATAGGAATCGCAGGAAATGAGGAAGCTGACAGAGCAGCGGCGAGAGCGGTGACCGATACTAACATCATAACCGATAACCATGTACCCTACTCCGATATCAAGCTCCTCATCAAACATCACATCCGATACCGATGGCAGCAGAAATGGGATCGCAGCAGTAGTAAACTTCACCAAGTCATACCACAAGTTGCTACTACCCTGAAGCTTCCTGCCAACAGAAGAGACCAGGTGACAATTTCGAGACTACGTATTGGCAAAGTTTATGGAATAAATATAAGTTGCCGTCGGCACATCAAAGCGATGCCGCGGCCGCACGCGCCAGTTAGTTTTTGCGTTGGTTTTTGCCCAAGTACGAGGGTCTTTTAGTGGGGACTTGCTAACGCCAGGGTTTAACGTATATACAAGGGTCATTGAAAGACTATGTATTGACAGCCGATTTAGACATACAAATACAAATATAACGTTTATTTGGTAATACACTAGGTTACATAAATGGATATCAAAAATAAAACCTAGTAAAACTATTACTAATGAATCTCAAATGATTTCACATATTGTAGCTGTTTCGTAGATAAGTAAAAATTGGTTCAAAGGTGCTGTAGTAATTTAACCTTAATGTTTTATTTATTTGGCTTATTTTTGAGAGCACAGCTTATAAAATTTATGGTATAGTATATACGAACTCGTATGTACAATTTTAAAAGATAGTCATGTGGAAATGCTTTACATGGATGTGAATAAATTATTATTGACATTTTGCTTTTCAGTGTCATTCCAATTGCTACTGTAGAAACTAAATTGTTAAAGTTATCAATAAAAATATTTCCGAGCTCTAAGATATAATTCAAAATGTCTCTGGGTGGTGTGGTAGGACCACCGAATGAATACTTTGTCTCACTATACGCTTTTAGCGTGATACAATCCTTTATGTACCTGTAGGCCTGTAGGCCTCGAATTAATCACTTTAGACGTGTGCTAGTTGGTTGGAATTGTTTTATTGGGTGGAACACAGAAAGGCACAAATTACAGGTTGTCCCTTTAATAATTTTGAATCGGATGTCACGTGACCAAAAACAAATACCCCATTGGGTATATAATTCTCTACTACTGCCCAGTTCCGACATATTGCTTGTCTTAATCGTCGTGAAACATGTATTTCTATCCTTTATATTTCAAGGTTTACCACAAAATAAGGATGGATCTGATTGTCATTTTCCATCCGTTAATAAATTTAATTGATAAAATCAAACTTCTGAAAATATTATCCATTTCCTGCTAACAAATCCGAGATAACAAAATCCAATATTTTTGAGACACTTCGCGTTAAACACGTTCAACCACTACTTTGCGCCGCCCCGTATCTCCCGGCTGACGTCGGTACACTGCTACCGGTGGACCGGGGAGACGGAGCAAGGGGCAGGCTGTTTTGATATTTTTGCGGAGTGATCCAACTTATATTCATTCCGTAAACTTTGGTATTGGTCACACACTACTGACACACCAGCATATATTTAACAACGCAGAACCACCAACCTGTTCCACGTGCAACACTTCGTTGACAATCAAACACATCCTCCTTGAATGTCCCAGCTATGAACCTGCAAGACGAGCCAACCAACTACAGCATAGTTTACAAGATATACTAACTTCAAATATTAATAGCCTTCTAAAATTTATAAGAGACATTAACCTTTATTTTTCCATATGATACCTATGTAATATTACAATTATTGTATTTCTGAGTTATGCCGTCCACCGCCAATAACCCTGCGTGGTTGATGCGGTTATGTGTTAATAATAAAAAAAAAACATCAAAAGATAACGTTAGAAAATAGAAATATGAACTGTCATATGCCAAAATAATGCTATCACCTGTCGTGACTGCAATAACTCTACTTTGTGTCTTTATTAAGGTACGCATAAGACTGACCTAAATAGGGTAGGGCGTTATTTAAGTCAGGCTTGCAATAACTCTCTAATAACTCTACTTTGTGTCTTTATTAAGGTACGCATAAGGTTGACCTAAATAGGGTAGGGCGTTATTTAAGTCCAGCTTGCAATAACTCTCTAATGGTTCCAACCATGGCTGATCCAACGTTTCAACACCAGTTCAGAACTATGTAAAACTTCATTGAGTCTGCGCAGATGTAGTACAGTTTTAATCCGTTTTGTCAAATACGTCACAAGTGGGCGTGCCTGGTCTACGAGCTCGTATCACAAATGTTGCCAGATGAAGTTGAGAGAAATTCGTGCAACTCGACTCCCAAAAATCGTGTAATCATAAAAATACTATAAGTACATCACACCTGTAGTGTTAAAAATCGTGAGATTTGCCCTCTATTCGTGTGATGTGGACCAAAATCGTGTAATTATAGGCTTAATCGTGTAATCTGGCAACATTGTACGAGCTCGTTTACCAGACACACCCACTTGTGACGTAATATGAAGATGATCTATTGGAACACACCCTTATTTGACATCTTTGGCGGTTCCCATGGTAACGTTGTTTTGTTGTCGTTATCAGTCTTTGAGGTTAAGAAGCAAACTGAAGTATCAAAAATATGCGAACTACAGCATGAAAAGAAATATATCATAAGTTGAGTCTCGGTGAATAATGGATAAAGATAAAGTTGCACCATCTGATGCTGTTACTCCTTCGAATGCACCAGATTTATCTAGAGATACAAATACTGGAGTAGAAGCTAGCAACTCATACCAAATAAAGCCATCCCTTGATGAAAAGTAAGACACATTCTGTTTATTTGTATGAAGGTTGTAATACTATATCGATGATTGTGTTTTAGATTTAAAGAAACTCCAGTTAAAAGTATTATAAACAATGTTGTTTCAAATGTACTTGGCGGCAAAACGTATGAAGCTGATAGCGTGAAGAGGTGGACTGTTCAAATAGCCAATGAAGTTAATAATAAAGTAAAAGGTACGCTTTTCTATTCATCTAAATAATTTGAATAATTACTTGATGATAATATAGTGTTTGTTTTTTGTTCTTCTAGTAGTACCTTTGTTTCAGATTTAGAGATGAAAAGGTACAAACACATAGTCAATGTGGTGATAGGAGAAATGAAGGGTGCTGGTGTAAAATCAGGCTTCAGATGCATATGGGATTCTGATGTAGACAGCTTTACTAGTGATGTATTTATGAATGTAAGTACAAAATTTGAGAAACCTCCGTTGTAGCTTATATATCTTACTATTATAAACGTCTTTTACATAGAACTGATTACCTCCATCAGAAATAGCCAGTTTTGAGAGGAAGAGTTACATGGTAGAGATAAAACTCAGTGAAATAGTTTAAACTTGGAGGTGATGTTTTGATATTTAAACTCTTGTGATAACAAGATGGCACAAAACTAAAATAATTTCTCAACAGCATTGGCCTCCTCTAACTTTAGTATTCACAGGTACCTCTAAATTATACTCCATATTTTTTATATACCTCTCATGAGAAATTTTATAGGTGATGCAATGTTTTATAGTTTTGTGATTTTGCTTCTCTGAGATTAGATTCTAGTAATATCTGATGTATTGGAGGTAGGATGTACTCCAAAAAATTTGCTGCTCACTGCAGATATATTCCAAAGGAAACTTCCTATCATGTCATGTAGAATTCATCATAAATTCCCCAAAAACATATGAAGTCTGTGATAATTTGGTGATAATGAAGGCAGCATATTGTTTCGTTTATTACCCCATCTAGTGGTGAAAGCTTTGAGCATAATTACATTATTTCTCATTTCAGGATACCATATTCTGTGTTACTACAGTTTTTGCTGTGTATGTTTATTAATAGATTTCAAAGAAGTACCTTCAGTTGTGGACATTTAATTAAAAATAGTGTGTTTTGCACAAATCAAAATTGAGCAATTCTCAGTATGTTAATTTTTATTTGTATTTATTGTTTTTAATGTAATATATGATGGCTACAATTTTACTACATCTTAAATTAGAAATGTTATGTGTGTATTTTTAATTTATAAATAATGAATAAAACGAAAATAATGTTTGAATATTATTATTAATTCATCATGCAAGACTCATAAGTGGGTATCAAGTATTTGATGTTAATAAATGCATCTTCTCCTCCATATTTCTCCAAGGTCTCCAATGTTTCGTTGATTATGTCAGCTAGGTTATCACCACGCATCTGACTGTAGTCTATTTCATCTCCACAGTTTACTGAAATGAAAAACATATTTTACAAAATATTCAGCGGATCCTTTGTGTCTGCTTTTCTCAGAATAATAAAAAAATAATATGAAAAGTAAATATGCCTTGCTCAAACGCTTACCATTTCTCTCTTTAAAGAGATTCAATACCGGTAATATCTGCCTATAATATGGTACCAAAGCAACACCAACCATATCGCCTGATCTTGCTAAATGTTGCAATACCCTCAATGTCGTACACATAACTTCTTTGTTTTTGGTCTTCAGTGCATCTGCAAGTAAATAAAAAAAATTTGAAAGGCAAAAGCATATTTATTGTTGTCGCGAAATAGCATGACTCCCACAAATTTACGAAAATTACAAAGTTATTAAATATTACCTACTAGACCCCTTGTCGCTTGTCTACTCCAAATTTTATCAAAATCGGTGCACATAGATATCGTGATATTGTTGTCCAAAAAATTGTATCAATACCAAACATTTTCATGATTATTATTATACAATGTGTTCCACCATCATGTCGACAAGCTTTGAGGTATGAAAATACAATTAAAGTTATCGAGAAAAAATGCGAAAAAAAAGAGGTCAACCTTTTAATTAATTTTTTATTACATTTTCAATTTCTGTATCACGACTCCATGGGTTCGCGCAGTTGTAGCGCTATAGCTTGATTATTTATCGAACGATTCACGATATTTTGGACTAATTTATAGGAGAATTAGTAGGCATATCAACTAAAGCAAAAACCAAACTGAAAAAAAAATTTTAATGCACTTATTTGGGTTACTTACAAATAATTTGAACAAAAGCCGTATTAGTGCCTATTTATTAAGACAGTTTAATATTTAGCAGGATGTTTCGTGTCTGTCTAACCACATGCAATTCGTGTATGTAGCACGAAAATTTTCGACAGAATAGGCCTTTTTGTATTATGACTTCAGTATCACAGCGCCATGTGTTCACGCAGTTGTAATGCCATATCTTGATTATTTATCGAGCGATTCACAAGTTTTTGGTCCCATTTTATAGGGGAATGACTGGGCATATCAACTAAGGAAAAAAATAATATCGGACAATTTCAAAGGCTAAAAAAGACCACCAAACTTAAAAAAAAATTTTGTAATGCACTTGTTTTGATTACTTGCAAATAATTTGGAAAAATGCCATATTAGTGCCTATTTATAAATACAGTTTAATGTTTATCAGGGTGTTTCCTGTCTAACGACACGCAATTTGTTTATGTAGCTCTAAAATCATGGACGAAATAGGCTTTTTTATTACGACTAATTTTGAAATAAACGAGAATTTGGTTTGCACATTGTCTTTATTGGACTTCGATACAGATTATTACTTAAATGTAATTTACATGAACAAATGTGATTATTTAGTATTTAAATTAATCAACGAAATTTTCAAAATGTCCGCCATTTTCATTAAGGCACGCTTGACTTCTGAAACTAACGCTCTGGGTTACTCGACGCTAAGCTACGCTACAACTGCGTGAACACATGGCGCTGTGATACAGAAGTTATAATACAAAAAGGCCTATTCTGTCGAAAATTTTAGTGCTACGTACACGAATTGCATGTGGTAAGACAGGAAATATCCTGCTAAACATTAAAGTGTCTTAATAAATAGGCACTAATACGGCTTTTTTCAAATTATTTGTAAGTAACCCAAATAAGTGCATTTCAAAAAAATTTTTTTTTCAGTTTGGTGAATTTTTTTAACCTTAGAAATTGTCAGGTATTATCTTTTTTTGCTTTAGTTGATATGCCCAGTAATTCTCCTATAAAATGGGTCCAAAATGTCGTGAATCGGTCGATAAATAATCAAGCTATGATGCTACAACTGCGCGAACCCACGGAGTCGTGATACAGAAATTGAAAATGTGTTAAAGAATTAATTAAAAGGTTGATCCCTTTTTTTCGCATTTTTTCTCGATAACTTTTGTATTTTCATACCTCAAAGTTTGTCGACATGATGGTGGAACACATTGTATATTATACCTCCAAACTTTTGGATAGATAGAAGAAGCAGGAGGTTTAAGTGAAAAATAATTCAAATTAATTAACATATCCTTTACCTTTTATTGGAATGATCAGTTGTGGTATGGTGGGTAAAATCTTTGAGCCACCATGAGCAAGCATGTCTTGAATGCCTTGTTGCGCGAACTTCATGTATGGATTTTCGGTTTCACTCAAACCTTCAAAAAACATTGGAAGGTAGTAATGGAAATCTAGTTTGTTGATATCGGCCTGAAAAAAAAAAATAAAAAAATTACAATAGGTATACAGGGTTAATCAAGCTCAACGCCTCGGACTCTTGTGACCAAACCATACCACAATACAGAAAATTAACTTTGCGAGTGTATGTAAGTCGAGTTGGACTACATTCTAAAAATAATAACTTTTATACAGGGTGTCGAATAAAAGCGTTCCATATCAAATGTAAATCTTTGACACCCTGTATCTTGAAAATTAAGCATTTTATGGCTTCATGTTCGTATCTCAATGTTCATAAAAATGTGAGGTCTATCACCTGTCAAGCGTCGTCTGTCGAATATCCGCAGCCTTATCGCGTATTTTGCAGCCGACAAGCGACGGGCGAAAATCGCGCAATATCTGCTGTCAAACGTAAATTTCGTATTATGCAGCGACGTCATCGTGACGTCATATAATCTACAATTTGCCCTGTTGCTGTCGTTTCGCTGTTGCTGGGCATCTGTTCAGCGACCGCTGTCCCGAATTTTTACATAATAAGGCTTCCGGTCGAATTTTATTCACTTCACAATTGTTAGGGAAATGTAGGTCAAGATTGACCCAAAAACCAAACCCGCAGTGTAGGTATAAAAGCATGTTGAAAAACAACCTACCTTCCACGATGCTTTGCCCCCCTTAGCATCCAAAGCGATAGGAAGATTGCCCCGCATGTAATTCATCCTGAACTTGGTGCCTTTGGGCACTGTACCTTTGAACGCGTTACATTTGGGCGGCGGGATCACGCAGGTGCCCTTCTGTAGTGCCTGGATAGTGAAGGCAGGCACTAATCGGCAATCCTTTTTGCCGCCGGCACCTGGGAGGGGCTTCTTAAGGTTGCTCCTGAATTCTTTACCTGTGTGCAATAAGCAATGTTTCAAGATACTGATAGGTACACATAAAGTTATATACTATCCTCGAAACGAAATTTTTCGAAGTAATTTGACACTAGAACGGAACCCAATTAAAAAAAAGGAGTCAAGTTGATTGACTCAGTATATGTACTTCCCACACATTACGGTACGTGTGAGAGGTCCCCTTGTAACCAACTCATCGCCTGCCCCCCGCAAAAAAGCACAAAAACCCTCGTAAATATAATTTTTTGCATCTCTCTCCGTAGGAACTAGGACGAAACAGTTTTTATTCTGCAATCTTCAACTGATATCATAATCACACGGCATGTCGATTTTCCGATGATAACAGTACAGTAAACAGTTAAAAACAACTTTTAAGATTGATATTGTACAGGTCAGAAATATAAGAGCAGTTCACATTTTTAGTGCTCCTGTCGAGTGCCGACACTACAAAGGACCCCTTAATCCTTCACAAGACATCCGGTCTGTCGAATGACTGAAAGCTTTCGGCTTTTTTTGCTGCGTTGTTTACAACCATTAGTATAATCAAAATTGTATATGTCTGTGCATAAAGAAATGTTAATATATATAGCCAGCCTAACATAGACACTAAGCATTTTTATTGAATTTCAGCGTGTAGCCGTGTAGGTACCTATCCAATACCAGTTATTTGAAAAAAAATTCTGACCAAACTGATCAAAGACTACTTATAACCTACCTATTATTTACCAGATTATTCTAGTAACTTTCTACTTACACTAGTGTTTTAATCATCTATCTACTTTAATAAAGATGATAAGAGCTATTTTATGAGGAACATTCTAGTGATATTCGGAACAGAATCTTCTTTGTTTGTAGGAAAATATTTAATATAAACTGTAAATTAAAAAACCTTCAGTTAGTACTTGGAACGAACATGTGGGCATTTATACAATAAATAGATCAATTTATTTTGTTTTTATTTATTGCAAATTGGTATTTTTGATTATTTTGATCTCCTATACGACTTTCTGAATTATTATAATATAAATTTTAATAGATAATTACGGTTTTATCATTACTCAGGTGTCAGGTCTACACATAATAATATCGTAACTGATTGAGACCTGAAAAAAATGTAAACTCATATATATCTGACTTCTACAATACTTTGCCCATTGGTAATACAAAGTGTTCCGGGGTTTCTCAACCACCCTAATCGAGACCTCTTTCGTAAGCTTCCAGCTCATTTTGATCACTCTAAAACAAAAGCAGAAAATGATCAGATATCCCTATACTCGACCTCTACTACGGCTCAACGTCAATATAATTTCAAAAAAAAAATTGTCTAAGATAGGGCAGCATTATTCAAATAAATCTGAAAAGTATTATGTAATATGTCGTTCCTTTTACAGTGCATTGAAGAGCCCACTACGAATAAAACAATTTTTTTAGTTTCACAACTCCCACACGCCCAAACGTCTCCAATTTTACCCCCTCAAAAAAAAAATATGGAAAACGATCAAGAACCACCAAATCGCCTAAAAAAGAAGTTTGAGCAGTTTTTATATTTTTAATTTTGTGATTAGGTATTGCTGCGCGGCTACCGACACGATTTCTAAAAACCATACGCCTTTTCGCCCTCGCCACAGTAATAATAATTTCCACTTTACACAATACAAAACGGTCAAAGCAATAATCGTATGCAAACCTCAGAAAATTCCTTTGGTTTCTGTAATAGGCAAGACAATGTTCGGATGGGCCTACAAAAGCGTATGATATGCCGCTAGGTCTTTCTTTCACAGGTCAATAGACAGCCTATCATGGATACAACCAATTTTTCAGTCCATAACCCTCCACCCCTCCCCCCAACCACCCCAATTTCACCCCCACCCCAAAAAAAGAAGAATATGATCGGACATTCCTAAAATGCCTAAAAACGAAGCTTGAGGAATATTTCATTTTTTTTTGTTTTTTATAATTACTCCCCGCCGCCCATGCACTGATTTTCAAAATTATGGCAGCATTACGACACGACACCACGGCACACCGCTACCCAAATTTCAGACAATCCATGCAGCGGTTACTGAGATTCCGAAGCTAGAAAAACGCCAACAGAGTGACGTGGGTTTTCGTTATGTAGATACCATTAAACGCCTAAAAAGCGTATTATCTCGAAGTCAAAGATTTTCGCGATCAGAATACCCCTATTCGTTTCTACCTCCCACAGGTGTGGGAAGTAAAAAAAGTAGGTATGCACGTGATGTGGATATACAGGGCGTTAATTAAGTATATTAACAAACTTTAACCACGAATAGTACTCCGAAAAATAGAAAGAAAATGTCATATGAACATGGGTCCGGAAATGCTTCCTGAGGGAGCTACGCTCCTTTGCATGGGGCACCCTGAAGACGGTTTTCCCTCGATATTCTCGAAATTGATTATTGATTCAATAATTTGCATTTTTCTTGAAAACGGTTAGCCCTATCGCGATGTACCAAGAGACCATTTTTACGTAGGAATCTCTGAAATACCGGATTCTAAAATCAAAGTGTCAAAAAAATTACCATTTAGAAAATGGGGTTATTTTTACCCTTAACTCCTCCCGTATGATACGGCTCTGAGAAAATTCTGAATTCAGAATCAGATTCAGCGTCAAAGGTTTACCCACCATCGTACCTAATTTCGTAATTTTGTTATGAATGGTTTCGAGAATATCGAGGGAAAACCGTCTTCAGGGTGCCCCATGCAAAGGAGCGTAGCTCCCTCAGGAAGCATTTCCAGACCCATGTTCATATGACATTTTCTTTCTATTTTTCGGAGTACTATTCGTGGTTAAAGTTTGTTAACATACTTAATTAACACCCTGTATATCTGATGGGGTAATTTTGAATATTTTTTTATTTTAAAATAAATGACTTACATAATTCTGAAGTTTTGAATGTTCTGATTGGTTTCTGACTGCAACGAATCTAACACAACAATTCTTTCATTTTTCAATAACTATATATAATTAGTCAAGTTAAGACTACCTTCCTTTAAAAAAAATATTAACTTAAAATGTCTCACCTCTCTCATAAAAATAATCGTTACTACGCCCCTATACAGGATTGAAAGATAAATAAAATTATATTATGAAAAAAAAAACAGTAAGTTAACTTTCATACGCCAGTGATTTTTAACATTAAATCCAATTTTAGAAGATCAACACGTACCGTAATTTAGATTTAATCTTAATATTGTTCGATTAATGCAATACACGCTATGCCAACTTTTTTTGCAGATATTTGAATACTAAAATAAATGTACTATGTATAAATACAAAAAATTGGCTTTAATAAAGTCATAATGCAGTATAACGTATAAAAACGATTACAGAAGAATTACCTTCTTTCAAAAACACCTAGATGTTCTAGCTCGTACCTCAAAATTTTGTAATATTGTGATTTAAAATTCGTGTAGCACTTTAATGAAAAATAAAGTGTTTTACTTACCAGCTACCATTCCGCGTTATATTGGCTGTGCGTAGCACGGAAAAACATTCTAGTATTTTCCCGAAAATTGAAGTCTGAAAGCTGAGATGAGCGTCAACATGATGTGCGAGTTACTATAGTGACGAGTTTGGTCGATTTTTACCACCTTGGGTGTGATACTTGTTGGTATATATCCCGGGAAAATATTAGTACGGGGAAATTAGAAAGCCATTAAATATATATTACAGGGTCCTTTTCAAAAAAAAGTTTTATTCATCGCATCCACCTTCTGCATCTGTACATTTTTGCAGACGAAAATGTGTCTTCGCAGTCCTCTTTTGGAATGTCTCTAAAGGCTGCTCCCACATTCTCTTGTAGTTCCTCAATCAAGCCCCATGGCTTACCCTTTATATTCCGCTAGTGTAGTTTGGTTCTAAGGGGTGATATTCGGCAGCCTTATCACGTATCTTGCAGACGACAAGCGACGGGCCAAAATCGCGCAATATCTGCCGTCTAGCCTAAAATTCGTATTATGCAACCCATGACTCTACTCTTTGTGCTCTACTCACTAGGCCGGAGCATTGAAATATGGCAACACTGAATAGTCGGCCGAGCTTTTGTCATTAGTGCTATTCTTCTAGAGTAAAAAAGAACATTGCAAGGTGATTTTTAATGTGTTTCTAATTATTTACCTGCACAAACGAAACTATAAAGATAAAAAGATGCCTGCAAAGTGTGTAGTACCAGGTTGCACTAGCAATTGTGCTTCCAATAAAGGACATACCAAACATAACCTTCCAGAGGAACAAGAAGATTGGAAGGTGATCTTTAATGTGTTTCTAATTATTTACCTGCACAAACGAAACTATCAAGATAAAAAGATGCCTGCAAAGTGTGTAGTACCAGGTTGCACTAGCAATTGTGCTTCCAATAAAGGACATAAACAGAAGTGGGGGAAAGGTATTCCTCGTAAGGGCTGGTTATATTTATAAGAATAAAGACAATAATTTACAAACATTTCCAAGGATAAGACCTATTTTAAAGCACAATGTGGTACGTACAATGTTTTCTGGACCTCCGAAATATCACAGAAAAATACAGTTCTAATGGAACACATCTGGGCACACCTATGAAAGGATTTGATTCTGAAGGAGAATCAAGACCAGCAAGAATGGCTTCAAAGTGACCTAAGAGTGGATTTTTCTAGCTTAAGTGAAAATTTACAAAGTAAATTGAGGGTTCATTTAAGTGGAAGTGGCAGCAGGAAACAGGTTGCGTTTATTTTTATTTTGTAGTGTTTGACTACGATGAACCAGCCATCAGATGTTGGTGGTATTAGTATCATTGAATTTAGACATTCCTTTAAATCAATAAATCATAATTTGTTGGTGATTTGAGTTAGATTTTACCACTGTCATTAAGAATATCCTGTTGGTCTCAAATAGAAAATAGCTTGGCACACTATTTTCAAATAGGTTTTCTGTTGATTTAATGTTAATACCTTTTCTATGTCCAGCCAAAGAAAGTTTACAATTTTGTGAGAGAGAATAAGTTGCCAATTTTACCACCATCCTAAATGTTCCTCAAAACTTTGCAGTTCTCTAAACATTGCACCTGACAGAAAATATGCCTTACATTAAAACTGTTGCAGAGGGTTTATTATTCTTGGAGAGATTGTTTCATAAATTGATGAAATATCAGCCTATATAAATGTTCTTATCATTACAAAAATTATAGGTAGAACATATGAAGGACAAAATTATTTGATAGGTATAATAAATACATACAGCTTATAGTTGGTAGGCGTAACCCTTCCATCAGAGTATACAGCTCAAATTACAGTCCTTATTCACAATAGGTATTGTTAAAATTTTGATTTCAGGCCAATAGGTATAAAAGTAAGTTTTTGGGCAATTGCACAAAGCAGTTTTAATGGAAATTGCAAAAGAATACTTCAATATACATATATAGATGAGTTAGTTGATAGTGAATTTTTCTAGCTCAAGTGAAAATTTACAAAGTAAATTGAGTGTTCATTTAAGTGGAAGTGGCAGCAGGAAACAGGTTGCGTTTATTTTTATTTTGTAGTGTTTGACTACGATGAACCAGACATCAGATGTAAGTGGTATTAGTAGTTCTAAAAAGTATTTTTCTTAATTTATCAACCGAGATGAACTCTTATATAAAATGTAATAATTATTATTATTCTGAAACATATAAAACAATTTACGGTAACCGCACCCCTATTTGACAGCTAAGCCACGTTGCCACATCTAAGGCTCCGGCCTAGTGTAGAGTCGGCCATGAACCAAATCCTAGAGAAAAATAGATTTGAGATAATTATGACGTCTATGGGAACTCAATGAGTAAACTTTGGTACAAGAAAGTTGAAAAACAACTTTAAAATTTCATTGTCAAGTAACAAAAACAAAAACTGAAAATATTTGCAACATATTAGAATGAAACAACAAAATAAAATAGTATGTGTAGACGATTGTAAAGTTTTTTAATTGAAATAATTTTTCTCACGCATTGCAGCTATCACTTCAGCTCCCGAACTGTGTCGTACAATATACGAAAAAAAATCCCAATTAGAATGAATTTTATCCAGGTATGATTTCCTAACGAAATAGCACGGAGACTAAATGCATTTTCTGTCTTATTGTTCATAAAGAGCAAGTATTTGATCATAGGAATACAGCACCACCTCTATCAAAAATATGGAAAATTTGCTCCTCAATTTTTTAGTACCACGCAAAATTTCAAGCTAGGATTATTTACAAGAAAATGGGGTTGGGAGAAACTTGGTATTGTAATTTCAAAATGAAACACTGGGATACACGTTTATAATTTATTTATTAAAACAAAAAACCAATAAAAATAACATACAAAAAGCCCTTACGAATCTACAACATAAACAAATAATTTTATTGTGAGAACATACAAGGCACATGAGGAAGTATATATCCTATTCACAATAATTTCTTGTAATTTCTCTCAAAAACGCAAACAATACGGATCTGAAGCCCATCACTTTACCCAATGATTTTTTTTGAACCAACGAATTGTGTTCTTGTATGAATATAAGCAGTTTTCACTGTAGGCTTGAAACCGTCATTTAAATTTATTGTTATTGTTAACCCAAAACATAAGATATCTTCCCTAGTCCAAAAAAATCGGGCAAATGAGGGACTTTATCAGTAGTACATGACATGTATCAAATAAATAGGATATAAATATTAACATGTGTTATTTTGTAAATAAGACAGACTGATGTCAGTACAAGTACCTTCCCACTCACCAGTTATTCAAATTACTAGAAAAGAAAACTTAAGGACAGACTTCATATAAATAAATATTGAGTTAGGACACCCAACAGGCCATAAGGAAAAAAGAAAACAATAGATTATTCATCTTTCTTGTCTCCACTTCCAATAGTGACTTTCTTCTGGAGCTTGCTGTGTTCTTCAGCCAAACGATCGTACTCTCTTGCTAAATTGTCAGATTGAGACTTCAACGCTTCCTTGTCCTTCTTCTCAAGCTTCAGTTCATCTTCCAGGGCAGTTATCTTCTTTTTCAGGTCTGTAATCTGGAAGCAAGGTTAAGTTATGTATCTTTCAGTTTTTAAAAGCTTTTACTCAATTTTGAAGTACATAGCTTCAACTGATTGGGCTGAAAATTTTGTATACATGTTTAGTTTGGATGACACTCAGAGTAACAACTGAACAAAGAGGTAGTAAACAACTAATTCTAATAGGCCGACATCTTTTCTTGCGTTGTCATATTGGCCACCAGGTGACTGGCAATCGTAATTGGTTTAGGAATGATTACAGCAAAATCAATAGATATGTTGACCTCTACTGCATTACTGCATATTTTTTCATCATAAACTCAAATTCTGAAGTCTTACATAAATTTTGAGGAGCTGGCGACGCCGATATAATTTTCATGCGACTTATTTTCGGTAGAAGCTCGAGTATCAAACGTTTGTTTTGTTTGTCAGTAAAATCATATTCGCTATTTGTTGGTAACTGTAGTGAAGCTTTACAGACTTGCTATCCTATATTCGAGTGTTGTTTTAACAGTTTTTCGAGATGGAACTTGAAAAGTGCAGTGTTTGTAACATGGGCTGCATTGGAAGAATTGTCAGGTTACACAGCATTGTTTACAATTTGAACTGTCACTGCAAGGCCACAGCTGATCAATGTTTGGAGGTTGAAGTGTCAAAGATGATGGCTTTGAGCATGCTATGCTGAAGTGGTTTGTTTACTAAGTCTATGTTCCGTTGTTACTCTGAGGGATGACAACACACAATACCCTGTAAGACGTCATTCTACATGTCTAAATCCAAGATGGTGGGCCATCCAAGATGGCATAATAGTTATTTTTAATGCATTTCTACAATATGGGTATCAAATGAAAGGGCTTGTTGAGAGTAACTCAAAAATGATGTGACGTCACTCTAAATCCAATATGGCGGATCATCCAAGGTGGCGGATAAGGAATTTTTTATGCACCATAGGTATCAAATGAGAGTAAGTAGAAAAATATTCTGACAACATTCTTAATCCAATATGGCGGACTTTTGAAGTTTTCTTATGCTCTCTTTTGATTAATAAGAACAAAATTATAGTAGTTATATCTATCAAATATGTGGACAAACATATAGATAGTAAATTAAAATTTGATAATCTCTTTGATTATTGCAAAAATATCCAAAAAGTAGTATGGGTACTAAATGAAAGGGTTCCCTGAGAATAGATTTTTATCCAAGTAAAAAAAAACAACATGTGAACTAACCTCCTTATCATGTGCTTCATTGCTATCATTCTGTGCCTCCTCATTTTTCTGTGCCAATAGACTCTTTGCAGCAGTTGTAGCACTCTGAGCTTGCCTCATTGATGCTTCAGATTGTGCCTGCAGAGTAGCCTGCTGACTAATCAAGATCACCAATCTGCGGATGACCAGCGACAGGAAAAGAGAGAATCCAGAAATGTAGAAGTTCCTCTGAGCTCTGAACAATCGCATGCTGCCCTGCATCTCTCGGTCCAAGTGAGCATGGCCTTGTTCATCAGATTCTGTAAATAAAAGTAAACAGTTCAACAGATTCAAACATTGTCATTTTTTGAATTTTTTTCATAGCCTTTTCCAGCAGCTGTTGGAATTGGCAAAATAGGTTTGTGTCTGAGACTATTACTGTAACATTTTATGACTTCTTGGCAGAGCCTGTTTATTCGTTAGAACCTAATGCTCCCTTGGGCTCCGAACACATATACTAAACAGCTCCAAAATTATTCTGATCAGATCCAATTTTATAACAGTATATTTGTATAAAATGGATTTTGGAATGGATTGAGATACCAAAATTCTAGGTTGGAACTTTAATAAAGTAATAACTCATCATTGTCATCAAAAGAAGCATATTTATACACTGTGTCTCAGGACAAATCCTGAAAGAAGATATTGCACTTAGGTTTTGGAATGTGAAGCTGATAACAAAAGGAATTAATCTGAAATTCGCATTTGTTCCAGAGAAATCAATGTTTGAAATTTGGTTGTAAAGATAACTGAAACGTGTGTGGCCCACTTACACTTTCAGGAATTTCTTGCAAAAATGGAGAAGGGCAGAATATGCTAACGGGTATTTTGAATGTTTTTGTCGATTGTTTACAGCAAATATCATATAATGATGATAAAGAGGCTCACACATTAACCAATTCGCTATCAAGCTAAGGAAATTTCAACTTTTATACTATTAAGAATAAACATATCATTTAATCATATTATATCATAAGTTGGTGACAGAAATCATCCCTTAAAGTGTTCGGATTTGTCCTGGGACACAGTGTATAGTGAAAAATAATTTTGTTTTGTTCTGATAACCAAAACATAAGGATTAGTATTTTACATGCATTTAGTTTACTGTGTAATTACATCATCAATAATCATAAAAAGTGTCATTTATATTTGTATCATATTATAGGAAGTAGGTTGAAGTACAAGGTTAGACAAGATTCAATTTCTTCTCAAGTAATTTGTACTTTAATTCGGACACTATGTTAACAATTAATCTTTTTTTAAATATAATGAAAGCAGTTTTGATTACCATCCACTGAAATGCTATAGATCAGAGACACAACCTCAGGACGAGTGTCAGACATTACAAGCTCTGAATCATCAGTACTACAAACACCAGTACCTCAATTTTCTCTTGAGAAATATATACAGAATATGTAATTTGCTTTATATGGTGGAATACTTACCAGTGTGCGAATATTTCCTCATTTCTCTGATGGCATCCAAAAGGAAAAGCACCAAGATCGACAACAGGATCAGGAAGTAAAACTGTGCCTGTTTTTGGATGCCTTGGAGGAACTTTGATTTGAATACAGCGTTCCATCTCCTTGGGCTAGCTATCGGAAGTACCAGCAATAACACAATAGCAACTTCAACGTACAAGAAACCTGCTATCAAGGTCCACTGGAGGCTCATCTTGGAATGTGAATTAAATTTTACGGGCGAATTTTAAATTTAGTGCTGCTATTTATACGATCAATCTCTACAAGATTCGTGGCCCAATGATACGAAGATACGATACGATTGCCGATTGTCTGCTACACTAGTGCTAAAAGTAGCTGGATGACTAATTTTATCGTACTAGCAAAAAAGTGCAGCTACACCCGAGAAACTTCACGGTGCGTAAGAAATACGGACGATATTGAAAAAGTCACGTACGTCAGATAACCGTACAAAAGATATCAAGGGAAATGATGCCTACATAGATTTGTTTTTGCAATTTTTTCAGTGACAGTTTTGAAGTAATTTTTGAAATTTCTCTAACTTGCACAAAACAATATAATTAAGCATAGGACATAGGTAAAGATAAATAAAGTGTCTATCCTGCCATGGCCGACGCATGAAATATGGCAACACTGAATCTGGGGGCCGAGTTTGCATTTGTTGTTATGTCATTGTCGTGACTTTAGGTGTCCGAGTGGTTTACTCGACAGATGTGTAATGTAATGAAAGTAATGGAGACTACTAATTGCAATTAAACACTTTAATTAACTCTTAGCGTATAAATCATACCAAGCTGCCATGCTGCTGATTGAGAGAGAGAGAGAGATGCACAATCCTACATCGATATCTTAACTTAGTCGATAGTCGATACGTCAAACATAATATCGAATATGTAACATCTCTTCCCCTACCTAAGGAATGTAATACATGTGTATTCTTCCAGGTGCAGAAAATATGGTTGGAAGGTGATTTTTAATGGGTTTCTACTTATTTACCTGCACAAACGAAACTATAAAGATAAAAAGATGCCTGCAAAGCGTGTAGTACCAGGTTGCAGCCCAGTAGAGGCATGGGTAGAGCACTACCAAACCATGGCCCAACATATCCTTATTCCAGATTAAAAAGAAGAAGAGAAGAAGAACATGAAATTATAAAGATAAAAAGATGCCCGCAAAGTGTGTAGTACCAGGTTGCACTAGCAATTGTGCGTCCAATAAGGGACATAAACAGAAGTGGGTGAAAGGTATTCCTCGGAAGGGCTGGTTATATTTATAAGGATAAAGACAATAATTTACAAACATTTCAAAGGATAAGACCTATTTTAAAGCACAATGTTATGTTATAATGTTTTCTGGACCTCCCAAATATCACAGAAAAATACAGTTAATAGAACTCATCTGGGCATGGCCTGGGGCATACCTACGAAAGGATTTGATAGTGAAAGGGAAATCAAGACCAGCAAGAATGGCTTCACAGTGACCTAATAGTGAATTTTTCTAGCTCAAGTGACAATTTACAAAGTAAATTGAGTGTTCATTTAAGTGGAAGTGGCAGCAGGAAACAGGTTGCGTTTATTTTTATTTTGTAGTTTCTGACTGTGATGAAACAGACATCAGATGTAAGTGGTATTGGTAGTAGTAGTTCTAAAAAGTATTTTTCTTAATTTATTAACCGAGATGAACTCTAATACATATAAAATGTAATAATTATTCTTAAACTATAGGGCCACTATTTGACAGCTAAGCCACGTTGCCACATCTAAGGCTCCGGCCTAGTGTAGAGTCGGCCATGATCCTGCTAATACTGAATTACAGGTAGGTGGGGCTTAACCCCTCCCACAAAGGTGGAGATGTTGGTGTTCCATGTCAAACTACGCCAGCACCGGCGGTCTATTCTCATTCACTTCAATCGTTGTTATAAATTTAGTTGACAACTCCGTCGGAATATGACTTGAATTTCGTCAGTCTAAATAATCAATTTAACCATTTTCTAGGCGATGATTTTCTAGCATTAATTACAAAGCGACCAACAGATGCAATTTTGACTTTGTCATGATAATAACAACAGCCTGATCGAAGTAGAGTTGACCCCCGGTAACGGTTGTCAGATGGTGGCGCTCCTAGCTTGCCTAGAGATAACTAACCAATAAATGATAAATTACACCTCTTTCCGCTTGCTGATCTATGGCATAGAATCGAGAATGTTGTCATGTGGTTGTCACCTGTCAGTCATCCCTGACATTTGCTATTTTTATTGTCAAGTTGTGATTACAAGCATTTTCTAATTTTTGAAAAAGAAATAGTCAAAAACTCATAAAATGCCCCCTGTGATGAACGCATATGGCCCTGATTTTGCAGATGGTTGGAGAGACGCCCCTCTCAGTACTGGAGTAAGTTTTATTTCACCTAAAAAAGAAAATCGGCATTAACATAGAATGTTTTCAGACCTCTATTATGGCAGCAGAGTTTAATGGGGGTGTAGTTATTGGGGCAGATTCTAGAACCACAACTGGGTGAGTATCAAGATAAATGATGAATATGAAAACAGTTCCTTACAGAGAGTTGCTCACAATCTTAGTTAACCCTTAAGTACTATGCTCCGTAAATAATCACACTCACACTATCCTACCGTCTGATAGACGGGTTCCAGAAAAATGATTGTAAAAAATAAACTTTTTGTTTATTACTCTTTTTTTTGACAGAAATAAGTAAATTGATGATCAAGCTTTGGAATACAATGAGAAAAAATACAGTTTACGTTTATTTTCACTGGAAAAAGATTAAAAATATAGAAACGTGCAATCCATTTTCTTACCTTTGGCATGCCTCTACTTTTTATTATATTAAAAAAAACTGTTTGAAAATATACAAAAATATCTTTTATTTTCAAAAAAAGAAAACACAAAGAAATATTCTTGGCCAAGAAAAAATACAAATTAACAAGATAGTAAAAAAACTGCAAAGCCTAAAGTTGGGCTTTTTCGGCACATTCTTTGCACACTACTTATGGCAAAGTTATCATCACATTCAGCCTCTACATGGCTATTGTCGCTTCCAACTTCTTCAAACCAGAAGGACATCTTGGTAATCTGGGTCGCCATATTTAACCCTCTTGCAGCCTCCAGGTTCATCATCCATTTCCACAAAATAAGGGAAAACTTGCACCTACACTATCCACCCGTCTCACAGACGGAACTGGCAGTTCGAATTGAAATATATCCGCACCAACGCGTTTCCGCCAACTGACCTTCGGTCCTCTAATTTGTATCTACAAGCAGTGTAAAGTCATGACCGGTTGATGCTGTGATGCACGTGGTGGGAGAGATATCGCAAACTCAGATATGGTATTCCGTCTGTGAGACGGGTAGATAGTACTTAAGGGTTAATACTATCTATCTTTGACCAATAATCTGCATGCCTTAATTCAAAGACCTCTGTAACTGTGTTTAATTTTATTTTTATATTTTAGCACATATATTGCAAACCGCACATCAGACAAACTAACCAAAGTGACAGACCATGTGTACTGTTGCCGATCTGGATCTGCTGCTGATACACAAGCCATTTCTGATATTGTAAGCTACCATCTCAACTTCCATGGGTAATAAACCATAATTACCATATACAATATTTTTAACTGCTAATCATTTCAGAATGGAATTGGGAGTCGAACCAAATGTTGAAGTGGCTGCATCTGTATTTCAAGAACTCTGCTACAACTACAGAGACTCCCTGATGGCTGGTATTCTTGTCGCAGGTTGGGACAAACGTAAAGGTGGCCAGATTTACTCTATTCCGATTGGTGGAATGTGTGTGAGACAACCAGTATCAGTTGGCGGTTCTGGTTCTAGTTATATTTATGGTTATGTAGATGCTAATTTCAAGCCTAATATGTCAAAGGATGAATGTATTAAATTTGTTACTAATGGTAAGTTCTTCAAGTATTTCTCAATTCAATTTCAAAATTTGCATAAGGTATTGTAAAAACGTTTTCAGTTATATACATAAATTCTTTGGGTACTAATTTTTGTTATTTTTTATAAAGGTTGCAAGTTGTGAAGTAGTTTTCAGCTTTTCTAGTGATAATTTGCAAGTTTTAACTACTAAATTATAAAATTCTCATCATGTATATGAGGAACCTAAAACAATTTCTGTTTTTCAGCATTGGCTCTTGCAATGTCAAGAGATGGTTCTTCAGGTGGTGTTATAAGGCTTGGGATAATTACTGAAGATGGTGTTGAACGCAAAGTTATCTTAGGCAATGAGCTACCAAAATTCTATGAAGAACAAGCAGTATAACTTACTTATTATTTTGATATGTTTTGATTTTTATCCTGGGTTATTAAATTATCCACAGAATGGAAGAGTTTCAATAAAGTATTCAGTTCCTTTAAATGATTTTATATCTGGTAAATGAAGATATTTGACCTACAAATACTCAAGAAATGTTAAAAAATGAATGTATGTAATATCTGACCAGCAGATCTGAAGCTACAAAAGGAATACAGACAAAAATGTTCAATGTTGGCAAGTTTATTTATAAAAAAAGCAAAACTAATTGTAACAGCAATTTAAGATATTTTTATAGCTACTTTAATATAGTTGTTGATGTATTTTTATTTAAGAACCAATATTTCTTAATCTGCCTGTTATAAAATGTACATATTTTTTGAAGATATTATCAACTTCAGGTATTGGCAATTCCAAAAATCGATGAGACCTCTAGCGGCAAAAATGTACACTGACAAAGCAGGTACTCGAATTTCGGAGGACACACAATTAACATGCCATTAACCGTTTATATGCCGTTTATGTTTCTTCGTTCAGTCGTCTTTTCGAGTTTATGCTTCGTTAATTGGCATATAGTGTGTTAGAATATTTCTTCGGACCTTCTTCATAAGCTATTGTCAAGAATATGGCATCTAAATCAGGCTTCAAATCAAGAAAGGCTAGCAAGTTTAATACAAACTGTAGTGTTTATGGTTGCCACTCCAAAAAAGGCTATGATGAAAGCATTCATTGCCACGCATTTCCTCCAAAAGCGTTTTACAGCGTGCAGGATACCTGCTATCCTCCATGTTTGTTTATAAACGCGAGCGCCCTCATCGGTAATTGGAATCGCCAATATCAGCAACAACTCACAAATGCTGTCATCCAACGTCTTGTCAGGGAACCTTATTGGTTGAGGATCTACTACCATGCAGTAGCCATGGAGATTAAATCTTGCTATTAGCCACCCTGCCATCAACTTTGTTCCTGTCTCTCTCTCTCTCTGTCTGGCAATATCGAAATACCAGTGGGTTTTGTATGTCATGTTTATAATCTTTCTACAGATTGTCCCAAACTATTTGAATATCTGTTTTGTTGGGTTTATTCTAGTCTTGTTAGCTTGTTACACGGTTTTTCATCGTTATTATTGTTACTACTTTAGTTAAAAATGAACATTTATAGAAAAGGAAAGATGCTTCATAGCCCTGAAGTATTCACGTAAAATCCGCACGCCCATGGCTATTTTATGAATGAAATCGGCCATGTTTTTTTACAACTATACCCTTCTTACCGATACCCTGTAGCTTCAGAACTGTTGGCCAGATAATACTTATGTTTAGTAAGGGGTCTTTCGTAATGGGATATATCTGGGTAAAAAACAAAGATTTCATAAACGATTTTATTATTAAAATGCATATTCTTAAATCGAGCACAGTAATGGTACACTTAATTACGATTAAAATTTACGGAAAATAAATACTTTGAAGGAAAAATAATCTTAAAAATAGTTAACAGCTAACTGTCAAATTGACTGTCGTTCAGTCATGTAAGAACTAAATCTCTATAATAAATAGTAATAAAATAGTAGATGCCATGTAAAAAAGAGAACTATTGAATCAGCTGTTTTTCACATTTCTGCCATATGAAGAAGTCCAGTACTAATTCGGGATTGCTATCAATCCTGTTAAGTTTATTGCATTCGCCTTATATTAATACCATACATCAGCAGTTTGGAGACGTTTCAGGGAACGTTTATCAATTCACTATCAAGAAACATATTTTAAACACAAAGTACATTTTGTAGGCCCCAAAAACATTCTCTTTTGACCTTCGAACAAAGCTTTTGACTGTCACTGGAGTGACATCTAGTGGCAGTTGTTTGTAATTAATAGATAGATGATTTGTGTGGCACTTTCATGAGGAGATACACCAATCAGTTCAAATAATGATGAGTTAGGATATTACCTGTAGACTGTAGAGACTATTACTTAGTGAAACTCTTATCATACTGAGTTGCGCCATGTATACATGTGGAAAAATGGTTTGTCCAAGATGCATAGGACATTCTTTTGCCACCTGTTTTGAATTAACTGAAAGTATCACATAAGTACCTAAACACCCTTGTAAATAGTGCTCATTGATATCATAAAAAATTACTCTGACTAGAACTTGACTCAATAGTTTCTAATTAAGAACCTAACAATAATGACACTGGTTTAAGGAAAATACTGAAAATTAAGATTACCTAGGAATAATTTTAAAAAAATAGCTAGTTAAACAACTTTTTGTAAGAGATCACAGACTACTTAAGTACTTGCTGTTCAATAAAAAATGTTGCAAAAATAGAAATTGGATTTGAAATTTGTTTTATACAGGGTGTCCCAGTCCCACAGTAGTTCAAAGTTTTGTGTACCTCGGTTCTTTGATCGACTATTCGGGTAGCTGTGAAAATGAGATTCGACGGCGCATTCAACAGGCACGTGTGGCCATGACAAAGCTTACAGAAATATGGCGTGACCATAATATCACTAAAGCTACCAAAACATCGCTGTCTCTTGTGTTCTCCATATTTTTGTATGCCTCGGAAACTTGGACTGTTAAAAAGGCAGATCGAGCTCGCATAGATGCTTTTGAAATGTAGACGTGAAGGAGAATGCTGAGAGTCCCTTATACCGCCCATCGAACTAACGTTTCCATACTGGATGAGCTCGGTAATCCAAAGAGACTATCCTCCATTGTATCGACGAGAATGCTTACATTCTTCGGACATATACACAGAAGCGATAATATGGAGAAACTTGTAGTTCAGGGTCATGCCCCGAGTGTGCGGCGCCGTGGCCGTCCCCCTACACGCTGGGTGGACACGACGAAACATTTGCTGGATACGAGTATCAAGAGCGCCACTGACCTGACAGTAAATCGCGAACGATGGCGAGCTCCAGTTCTCAAAACTATTGATAATATTCGTGTCGGCAATACTTTAGCTCCGACTTAATGCATTTACGAGTTCACAACATGTCTGTTAAGATATTGTGACTATGATGTCCCACAGTTTCCTTGTCAGGTGATATTTTCGTAACGAAAAACGGTCAAGCAACAACTGAGTTGTAATTCTGAAGGTACTTCCATTCGAGCTATTTGAAAAAAAAGTTGGAGGAAAGTTTTAGGGTTGAAATACAAAAAAAATGTTTTTAAAGCATTGTATGGTAGGTCCTTCAGTACCCTTGAAAGGGCTATTATTTAGCTTTCTTTTTTATCTGTTTTTCTTACTATGCCTCAAATCCATTCTTATTTTATTTATCTTATCCCTATGACTTTACGAAAAAATAGGTTTGTGTATAAAAACAAAAGTACTACAAGATTTTACTTAAAGTGAGGACTTAATTTCTGTAGGAAAAACTACTTGATCCGATTTAAAAAAAAGTTGGGGGTGAGTTTTAAGGATTGAAGAAAAAAATGTTTTGAAATGATAGGTACTATGGCACTTTCAAAATTCCTCTCACTTTTCGTGTGAACTTTTTTCTGTTACGAGAATATCACCTGTAAAGGAAATTCTGGGACACCCGGTATAAAGAGTGACAAAAAAATGTAGTTGCATCTAAGTACCAAACACTAAACCAGTGTGTCTCTATTTTCAAATAATACGATCTTCCTATTTACTTATCCGTATTTTATCTTGGGGGTTGTCAAAAGGGCAAATATTTAGAAACGCGCTGAAAAAAAATCTCAAAAAATGCACCAGTTTTTTAAAATATAGTTTTCGAAAACGTTCAATTTAGCGATATAGTCTAAATGAATATTTCGTTACCACTTGAAACCTCAAATATCTCCATGACCTTAGTATACACCATGTATGACTCTCTTTACCCTAACCTTGCTCCAATAATAAATGGGCCTATATCACATTTTTGGTTTATTGGCTTAAACGAACCCTGACACCACGTAGATGCTATAAATAATTTTACAAAATTTTTCTATCGTATTTATAACCGAAAAAAATTGCTCTAAATATTGAATTTTTTGAATCCATCCACTTCCCGCCCAGGTCGTGACGTCACCTGTAGGGAACCAATATGAGCCTCTGGTACAAAACAATAGCATCCGCTCATAGTCATCGGACCACGAAAGGACGCTTCTCATTGGTTCCCTACAGAAAGGCCGCTGCTCATTGGTTCCCTACAGGTGACGTCACCATCGGCTATTTCAAATTACATTACAATTTTCTTTTTAGTGTTATTCTCATTTGGATCAAGTTTTCTGCTGACTTTTTACATCATCAAAAATAATACCGCAGTAAATAAATTGATCAATTTGAGATCACGGTATAGGCCTATTTCCGACAAACCTAACGTTCCCTGAAACGTCCGCAAAAACCGACACACGTTTATAAACACTCTTAAATAACATCGGCAGCGATCGGAGAAATAGAAAAGCAAAAAAATACGTATGAGAAAATGAGACGTTCAATGTTCGTTGAACATTGATTTCAAATCGTGCTCGTAGAGAGCGATGAGAGCCATGATGCCGAAGCCTAGCAGCAATCCGCCCAGATGGAGGACACATTGCAACAGGTTGCCTTCGTCTTCGTGGGCCGAACTCAGCTCTGGGATCATGTCCACCAAGGCGATGTAGATGAACATGCCAGCGGCCGCGGCGAACACCCAGGAGCTAGCGGAATCCATGTTGCCTAAGCGGAACAAAATAAGACGTTATTGTACAGGTTGGTCTACTAAGAATGGGCACTGGCAATAAAGAGTTATTGCAAGCCGGATTTAAATAACGCCCTATCCTATTTAGGACAGCCTTATGGGTACCATAATACGCAGCAAGGAGACGTACGTCATTATGACGTCGAATTGTGGTGAATTTTGGTCACGTTCGTCGTATGCCGAATGAATGACGTCGCACTAACGTCATTTTTAATGACGTCACATAAACGTTTGTCACTTGACGTCGTTATCACGTCAAAATGTAATGGATAACGGTGGGAGAAAATGTATCTCAAAACTTAATGATTTCACTTTTCTTATTCGTTCCTTATATATTTATGAAAAAATGTCTATGCTCGCATAAGTATTAAAAATATTAATTAATTAGATAGATATGTTAGGAGCAAATACCGATTTCGGCCAATGGACGGAAAATATGGTCAAAACGCGTTTTGGCTGCTACCATTTTGCCAATGTCCGAATTATCGCTTTCCGATTGTTTAATGTAGCCCAGAACGTGTTTTGGATCAACTACGATTGCCAGAACGCGTCCTGTTCTACTGCGATTGCCATAACGCGTCGTGGATTTTGTGCGTGTCTCGATACCTCTGGGCTTTGGGAGCTAGTGTATTCATTTAGTATTTGATCTTTGTGCGGGTTAAGCTTAATTCAGATGCATACGACAACCGACGATACTACGGTACGATACTGTTCTTATTGGTTGAAGTATTTTGATTTGACATCATTTTGAATATTTCAACCAATAGGAACAGTTTCGTACCGTCGTATGGTCGGATGTCGTGTGCATCTGAATTAGGCTTTAGACAGTAGCTAGAGAGTGCCATGGAAGACCTAAGGTTACGTTTTAATGACGAACTGCAAAAAGTCATAAGTGCTATCAATGATCGTAGTAATATTTGTACAAGAGAAAGATACGACCAAACACTCACAAGGTAAATAAGGCGGCAAAAGCTTGTATAAAAATAACCGTGACACAATATCTTCGAAACAAAGACGACGATTGAAAAGGTATGATATTTTAAAGATTGGCGATATCGGAAAGCTAATTGAAAGAAGACAAGACGAAACAGACGAACTGCGTTATTTTTGCATGACCTACGCGAGTTATTTGACATTATTCATTCAGCTCATGTGGGAGCTGGACATGAGAGATTGTGAGGTACGTATCTTTCAGTTTTTTTCACGGACCTAAAGTCTACAAGTGCTTTTATTTATTTTATTTATGGATTCTAAGCTCAAGAAGAAATATTGAAACACAACACGGCAAATAATTGAGATTTATTTATTCGTAGTAGAATATAGGACGTGTTCTGGCAATCGTAGTTGGCCCAAAACGCGTTCTGGGCTACATTGAACAGCCGGAAAGCGATAATTCGGACATTGGCAAAACGGTAGCAGCCAAAACGCGTTTTGACCATATTTTCCGTCCATTGGCCGAAATCGGTGTTTGCTCCTAACATATATAATAATATCTAAATTATTATCCAAAAATATAGTCGACTTCAGGTTACGTAGATATATCCCAAATAAAGCAGATACGACAAAATTGTGGCTAATTATTCCGTTGATTGGGTTTTGGTAGATTTTATGTTTGCATGAGGTAATTTTGTATTAACCGCGCTTTAGTTTACTGATGAATTACTGCACAACTTACGTAAGGTGCAGACCAATGAACGAATCGCATGTAATCCGGCCCGATCCGACTGCAGCCGAACCGCTGATCTCGATCCCGATCATCACCACAAGGCACAAATTGCCATTTTCGCCATTTTCTACTTGTGAGTTCTACGATGAAGGTGTGACATGGGCACGGAGATTTTAACTTCATGTGCTGTGTGCGGAGTGTCTGTAGGCGTGTGTCCACCATAAATAATAATAGGTATAGGTATAGTGTCTAGTGTTTTCTCAGGTATTGTGGATTTATTAGATTGTAGCCTCTTATTACATGCATTGAGCCGATTGAAAATAAAAAGTACTTTGTGGTTTAGGCAGGCTTCTATAGAAGGCTAGTAGAGCTATGATCATTATTTTTTTATCCTGTCTTTACTGTGAAAAACATGATTAATTTATTTTGAATTAGTATATTTTATTACCCTTACTCAAATTAATGCTACACAGATTTCTCACAGCGTTATCTCATAAACATTTATCCTATAAGGTAATTAACGTCCCAACTATTTTATCTAGTAACTACGACTGCACCAGAAGATATCGTTAGATCAGCATTGACTGTTGGAGAGAAATAAGATAAGATAAAGTAACCATCGCTAATAATAATCAGTGCTGATCTTCTTCATCTGGTGCAGCCTTGGTTGCTGTATGAAATAGTGTCGGCGGAACGGCATGTACATGACGATATTGAGACGACACGTTTGTGACGTTATTGGGACGGCGGTTAGGTGACGTTACTAACACGGCACTCAATGACGTCTTTGGGCTGTGACATTGTGCCGTCACAGACACGTCATATGTTCCTCTTTATCGACGTGATAATGACGAATGGGGTGTAGTCAAAATGACGTTAGTATAACATCGTGTTTGCTGGGTAAGGACACAAAATAGAATTATTATTGCAGTCATAGCAACATATGATAGCATTATTTTGACATATGACTTTTATTTTCGAATCTCATCGTTTGAAGGTTGTTTTTGTATTTCTGTTTTCTAATCTCATCGTTTTCTTAAAGCGTTTTTAATAACGCCGTGCCTTATCCTAATTAGGGCTTTCCTTATTCCCAATCGCATCTGCGCTTGCGTAGATGTGCGCCAATGTGCTTTTAATAAAAAAAAATCAGACCAACCCTAGTTCTGATAACTCGGATTCCCATCAAATAAATGTAGTAATTCAATAATGTTCCCATATTTATGAATCTATGAATCTTACCTAATGCCAGTCCGGCAATGTTGCCAAAAATGCACAACACACTCGACAAGATGTTGTAGAAGAGAGCTTGTTTGATGGTCATCCCAGCTTTCAACAGCATAGCGAAATCTCCAAGTTCGTGAGGAAGCTCATGACAGAATACTGCAACCGTCGTGGAGAATCCACCAGCCAAACCACCTGAAAAAAAATGAAGTCAAGTTGATTGACTCAGTACTTCCCACACATTACGCTGATACCAGTTTATTATTTTCCCATAGCATGATACTTTAGTCTGAGATCCTTTGCAACCAAATAATCGCCACGCCTCCCCCCCTCCCTTAAATTTTCTTATGCCGCTAGGTCTTTCCTTCACAGCCCAATGGACAGCCTATAATCGATACTACAAACTTCTCAGTTTTACAACCCCCACCCCCCAACCACCTCACTTTCACCCCCACCCAAAAAACTGGTAGGAAATGATCAGGAACCCCTAAAACATCTAAAAACCGAATTTGAATTGTTTTCATACTTTTCGTTCTTTGATTATTGCTACGCTGCCACTGACACGATTTTTAACAAACATACGCGTTTTCCATTCTCACCACGGTAACAATATACTGTGTCAAAATTTCATAAGAATCAATTTAATAGTGTCCACGTTACAAAATACAAAACGATTTAAACCGATAAATTCTCGTATGTATACAGTCCCTTAGTTTCCGTAATAGGCTAGGCAATGTTCGGATGGACCTAAAAAGGTGATTTGTGTCGCTAGATCTTCCTTCACAGGTTAGTGGACAGCCTATTATGAGTAAAGGAATTTTTTTAATTTTCAACCCCCCAACCACCCCAATTTCACCCCCACCAAAAAAAAACGCAGAAAATGATCAGGAACATCTAAAACGCTTAAAAACGAAGTTTGAGCTGTTTTTATATTTTTAGCTTTTTTATTATTTCTGCACCGCCACTGGCACGATTTATAAAAACCATACGCGTTTTCCATCTTCGCCACGGTAGTAATACTGTGCCAAAATTTCATAAAAATCAATTCCAAGGTTTCCTCGTTACACCATATAAAACGATCTAAAGCAATATCGTATGTTTACATCAGAAAAAATTCTAAGTCCTTTGCTTTCTGTAACAGGCAAGGCAATGTTCGGATGGACCTAAAAAAGTTATTTATGTCGCCGGGTCTTCCTTCACAGGCCGGTGGACAGTCTATTATAAAAGCAACAAATTTTTCAAATTTACAACCCCCCACCCCCCGACCACCCCAATTTCACACCCACCCAAAAAAAAAGTAGAAAATGGTCAGGGACCCCTAAAACGCCTAAAAACGAAGTTTCAGCAATATTTATCTTTTTTTGTTTTTTGCTAATTACTCCGCCGCCTATGCACCGATTTTCAAAATTATATGAGCATTACCTACTACGACCCCACAGCATACCGCTGCCCAAATTTCATCACAATCCGTGCAGCGGTTGCTGAGATTACGAGTCTAGAAAAAAGCGACAGACAGACAGACCGACGGAAATGAGTGACGTGGATTTTCGTTACGTAGACATCATAAAACGCCCAAAAAGCGTATTATCTCAAAATCGAAAATTTTCGCGATCACAATACTCCCCTCACCTATCGGTGTGGGAAGTAAAAAAGAATAGTTTCAGATTCACATTGCAGAGAAGCTAAAAATTCTGATGTCTTTTGCCAAAAAGATACTGCGAAAGGGCTAGAGACTGCTCACTATCCTATCCTAGCTATATTGTAGCGCCTAGTAGAGTCAGAGTACTGCTCTCATATTCAAAAAGGTACTGCTTTTATTACACTGAAAACACTCAGCTTGGTTTAGAGAAGAACAGGTCGACTTATCAGTGAAGCTCTGTTGATGCGCCACCTTCAGCCACTTTCCCATCCGTAGTTGGTCTATAACCTTACACTTTTGTGCAAGTCTTATAACGAGAATAGCTTGGACCTCTATTCCAATGGGTCCAAAAATTGAAAGATGCAAGGTCTATCTAAAGTAGTGTCCGACCGAACATTCGGTTTCGGCCAAACAGCCGGTTTCGGTTTAGTTTCGGTTTCGGCTGCCATCCAGTCGAAACTACGGCCGAAACCGAAACTAAATTCGATGAGTTTGGCGCTGCGATCGGACGCCCTCGGAGCACTAATCTTCAAGCGAAGAAGTGTCATTTTGCTGGGTAGCTGATGGTAATAACTTATCACAAGTTAAGAAGCCTACTTATCGGAGCCAAGCTTGCAAAGAAACGCAGATATTACTCTTACTAGAATTTCAGTCCATTTCTGTCTTTGAGAAAGGTTCCCCTAAACGTGAATACGTCGTAAGAAGCCTACTTATCGGAGCCAAGCTTGCAAAGAAACGCAGATATTAGAATTTCAGTCCATTTCTGTCTTTGAGAAAGGTTCCCCTAAAATTCACGTCTGCCTTACCGACGACTGTTTCCACTGAACAACTACTTAATGCTACTAGTCAAATTTATTTAGACTGAGGAAGCTATTTGCAAAGAAAGTTGATAAGTTATTGTTTCTCGCTTACAATATTACAATATTAGATTGTTCAGCTATGAATACTGATAGTCAACAATAGATGTAGCTCAATGAAGCTCACAACAGTTTCTTAAATTCAGAGAAAACTCCTTACTGTCTAAAATACTTAGTAGTTGTACTTAGCACGTAGGAGCTTCAGAAATTTAGTTTTAAGGCAGTTAATTGATAACAGTGTCATAAAGATTGACCAAAGTTGGGAATGTTATTTAGTAGATACAAAATATAATATAAATATAAAATAGTTAATATTTGGTTCAGATTAACTTCTTATTTCAAAAAGTATAAATAATTTATTTGAAATAAGGTGTGATAATGCTGATGAAACGTTACTCATTTTTATATCCACGAAAAAATTACTGACGTTATATTGATGTTTCGGTTTCGGCCGAAACTAGAGACGGAGGCCGAAATTCGGTTTCGGTTTCGGCCGTAAAAAGTAGTTTAGGTCGGACACTAGTCTAACGAACTGTCTCCTCTAAACTGATCATGTTTATAGTAATCACGGAATTTAGGCTAGGTACATAAACTCGACTGCTTTAGTATCATAGGAATAAATAAACCAAAAATAAAAAATACCTGAAAAAGCTGCTCCGATCGCCATACCATCAGTGAAATTGTGTAGTCCATCACCCATGATGACCATCCAGGCTACGGAAGACAAGTCTTTCGGTGCAGCATGAACGTGACCATGCTTATGGGAGTGTCCATGGTGCTCGTTTCTATGTTCCCTGTGGACAAAGAAAAAAAAATCGTGTATGGTTTCTTCAGGATGGTCAAATTTATATTTTTTTTTTCAAAACTTTCAATTCACAATTACATATTATCCTTTTTTTAAAGGTTACCAAAGTTTATTAGCCTATACTGGAAAACAAAACGCATAGAATTTAATAATTACTTGAATCAAGGACCGTTCATCTGATGAGAAACATACAAGTAGTGATTTTATATAGAAGCTACCACACTATTTAAAAATAAACAACACAAAAAATTCTTATTTTAAAAAATATGCAATGCGGATACTGGTTGCCATAAAAGGTTTCTAGATAGGCACAAATATATCTGGAGTGTTTCTTCCTGAAGGCTTAGGGCACATCTCTTTTCTTGTCTCAAAATATATTCCTTTAGATATTTTCGTGTCAATAAGAACCTCAGAGTAACAACTGAACATAGAGGTAGTAAACAACTAATTCTAATAGGCCGACATCTTTTCTTACGTTGTCATATTGACCACCAGATACGGCAATCATAATTATTTACTATCGTCTTATCCAGAAATATTCCATTCTACGTTAAAAAAGACGGTATTTTGATGGTTCAGGAATGATTACAGCAAAATCAGTAGATATGTTGAATGCGTTACTGCATATTTCTTTATCATAAACGCAAATTCTGAAGTCTTACATAAATTTTGAGGAGCTGGCAACGCCGGTATAATTTTCGTGCGACTTATTTACGGTAGAGGCTCGACTGTCAAACGTTTGTTTTGTTTGTGTGTCTTTTATGCTTGGTCAGTAAAATCGAATTCGCTATTTGTTGGTAACTGTAGTGAAGCTTTACGGACGTGCTGTGCTATATTCGAGTGTAGTTTAACAGTTTTTCGAGATGGGACTCAAAAAGTGCAGTGTTTGTAACATGAGTTGCATTGGAAGAATTTTCAGGTTAGTTGGCGTTACACAGCATTGTTTACAACTTGAACTGTCACTGCGAGGTCACAACTGATGAATGTTTGGAGGCTGAAGTGTCAAAGATGATGGCTTTGAGCACGCCATGTAGAAGTGGTTTGTTTACTACCTCTATGTTCAGTTGTTACTCAGAGATAAGAACATATATGGCATAAACTACCCTTTTTACTCTTCAAAAACACGAAAAGATTACTGACCTTAAAATCACAGTGTAGTCATCGTGTTCATGTTTATGCTCTGGTGTGAGCATCTTGTTTGATTCAGTGGTCATGTTCAAATCCGTAGCACATTCCCTGTTGGAATCCAGTTGATCGCAGTTTGCAGAACTGAGTTTCTTGCACATATCAGAATTATTTGAACTGGGATCCATGATGGTTGTGGCAGTTTTATCAGAATCGTAGATGGTGTCTGAAAATATAAAAATAGAAGTTTTATTTTTCTCACTTGTGTGTCACCGGCATCGACTGCTCTGGTCATTAGACTCGTGTTCTGTGTAGGCTTTCTTACTGTTTCCCGGCGACACTTTAGGAACAGCAGTAGAATGAATTTGTGGTTCTTGGGTTTTTAGGCCGGCGTCGTTTAGCGTTAGAGCTTGACGTTTCGCCACCACGAGTGGATGGCATCTTCAGAAGCTATTTCACTTCGGCGACTCGTGGTGGCGAAACGTCAAGCTCTAACGCTAAACGACGCACAACCACAAATTCATTGGACGATGGCCGCGAAAGCCTTACACAGTATAACAGCAGTAGAAGTCAACAGTGAAGGCTCAGAAATTTTATTGATGACTTTTTTAAGCTTAGTATGCAGAGGCTACAAATATTTCATAGTTTTAGTATGGATATGTTTTATGGTCAGCCTTCCGCAAAGACTGAAAGCCTATGGAGCTGTAGAATCGCTGCAAGAGTAGAAGTCTGTCTGCAAGTTATATTTGAAACGCTGCAGGTTGTAGCAGTCGGGAAACAAATTCCCCGGCAGCTCATTCCACAGCGTCGAAGTTCTCCAAAAGAAGGAATGCTGGAGGAGACTGTTTCGGGGAGTAGGGACCTCGACCTGGTAAGGATGAGCTCGCAGAGCCTCTCTAGTGTTCCTCGTTCGGACAGCCTTTGGTGTTATTATCTGGAAGAGCTCACTCGAACATCTTTCGTGATAGAATATGTAAAATAGGAACAAGTCAGCCACCCTTTTTCGATGTTCCAGGCTGTGGAGGTCCTTTGTAAGGTTGGGCGTATCGATTAGTCTAAGTCTAGTTCTCTCTTCTGGATAGTGTCCAAAAGGTTGAGAGAGTGCTTCGGAGCACATATGGGAGCAATACTACAGCGATGGTCGGATCTGTGCCTTGCAGAGCAGCAGCAGTTGCTCTGATGATACAGCTTCCTACAGCGAAACAAAATTCCAAGCTGCGAAGCTGTAGATTGGATGTTATTTCCAACATCTCATTGATGTACAGCAGAAACAGTGTAGGGGATACGACATATCCCCGAGGAACACAGGCATTTATTGATAATAAACAACAGAGATCGGTCGTTCAAAAAGCTATTCAGCCGCCGGCGCAGGCCAGGTGGTAGTCCATAAGCAGCAAGCTTGTCCTGAAGTCCCTCATGCCAAACTTCATTGAAGGCTTTCGATATGCCAAGTGCAACAACATATAGTCTACAAGGGCTAAATTCTGCTATTCAGTCTTGTGATCACATCGGCCTTGAGCATCAGTCAAAATGGATTCAAAATAATATCACATCGTATTTTACATCTCAGTAGTTATTATAGAAGTGTTTCACTACTCACGTGGATTAGACATGATATCCTTATAACAGAACGGAATAGGGTTGTACTTATCCACACATTGCATGTTGTTCTTATGGTTCATACTCTCCCGCCTATCTTTGATCACGGTGACATGAGAATGTCTCTGCTTGGTCTTACCCTTCCTCCACTTGGCGAATAGTTGAATCAACCTAGAAACGACGAAATGTCAAATTCATCATCTTGGCATTAGACTTTAGTTCTTTGTTTATCTGTAGAAGTATCGTAATCGTTGTCTCAGTTTTTTTGTGAATGTTGGTAGAACGAACAGTGTATAGTGCTTAGCTTTGTGATGTATGACTTATTTGTGACATCATAGGTTAGATTTTGATATGTAAACATCAGATAATCATCTGGAGATTTATCTAAAACGTCCGTTATTCCAGAGATTGATGGAAGTTTATTCATCTAATCTTGTGTAGGTATATATAAACTTGTGATGTGCATAAGCGTTACTTTTATTCTAAAGTATTCTGGCCTTTTTTGGATAAAACCTATAGAGTTCAAGAACGCGTTTAGTTACGAAAAACAAAAAGTGAAGAATTCGAATCACTGACAATATATTTACCTCTCCATGATGAAGAAAAATGTCAATCCAAGCATGGCTATGCAGCCTTTCTGAGTATTCTCATCGTGAGAGTGATCTGCCTCTTCTAATCCATGGCCGTGATGATGACTGGGAGTCATGGCATGCGGTAATAAATGCAATAGGGCATCTCCTGGAAATCAATCAGTGTTTTTAATTTCATTTATAGGAACATGGCACATGGCTTGCTATAATTACACACAGTTCCAAAATTTATCCTAAATTCAATGTTAAATAAGTTTTAAAGCTGTGGACTCGAAAATATCGGAGTTATGACACATGCTGTAGTGAAAAAATGGCATAGAAACATTCAAAGGTACTAGAGTTACTAATCCGCCAGTTGAGAAGGCAAGGAAACAAGATACTTAGTGGTCACGACATTTATTTTTGGGGAAAAAAGAAACAAATGTCACAAACATTGTTCGAAATGTCCTCCTTGGTGTTGCAGACATGCTGTTGCTCTTACTGACACATGTTGCGTAGAACGACTGATCATCGCTTTTATTTCCGTTATTCATTTCCGACTTGGATAATGTTGTTAATAAGCTCCTCGCATGTATTTGGCACGTCGACATAAACTTTCTGTTTCATTTTAGCCCATACGAAAAAAAATCAAGTGGGGTCAAGTCCGGTAAACGCGGTGGCCAAGCGATTGTTCCGTCGCGTCCAAACCACGGCGAATATCGTTCATTTAAATGGATCCCACTTGATTTTTTCTTGTGGGGTACAATGAAACAGAAAGTTTATGTCGACGTGCCAAATACACGCGAGGAGCTCATTTGAAAAATTATTCGGAAATTAGACGGAAATGAATTATCGAAATTTCGGACAATGGTTTTAACATTTGTTTCTTTTTTTTCCCAAAATAAATCTCGTGACCACTAAGTATTTTATTTTATTGCCTTCTCAACTTCCGGATTAGAAAATAAAGGGTCATATTCAAACCATCATAGCTTCTAAAATACCTTACTTAGGCCTAAGATGTATCGCTTTTTTAGGAAACATCATGTATTATAGCTTAGATATTAAAAAATTTAGGTTAATAGCTTAGATATTTTGAAAAAACTGAAATTGTAAGAAAACGCAAAAACTATATAATTATTTCCTTTTTTCAATTTTTGTTGCGCTGATATGAAATGAAATTTGGAAAATGTCTACCATTAATTTATGGTCTACATGTTTCGTTATCGAATGAGACTTATTTTGTGTTGGTAGAACCTCTACATAGGTAGCTATGGCTAAATTAGTATAACAGTCGTGCATCAATTAAACAAAAAAAAAACAAAATGACTGCCATTTTATTATTGTAGGAGAAAAACTACTTTTGAGGTGTGATTTATCGATAAAAATACTATATTTTATCCCCCTAAAGGCTCCGACACCGATGACCGGACACATTGTATATTTTTTGCGTATGTGCTTAAACGAAATGTGTAACGAATTCTATACCTACTTTAACGTCATAAAATCACAATAAAACATTATTATTAACGATTGTGAAACTGAGCCTTAGCGACTTATACGTCACCTCAGTGGCGGCTGGTGAGGTAGTGCCACAGTGCCATGGCACTACCTTAATTTTCGACAAAAACATATATCGTTTCCAACGACTTTTTCTGTTTTATATGAAATGGCAATAGCGGTTCAGCGCATAAATGCTTGCACCAGGCAACACGTGGCATCGTCGCAACTCACATGTTGAGAGCTGACGACGCGACGAAACGGCGAGATGGCAACAACCTACCGTGCCGTTTCTTACAAGGCACAAACAGAGTGAGAGAAGTCTTATCACAAACGCTTACGAGTGACAGAGACAACGCTATGCGGGACGTTTGGATAGATTTTAAATACGAAACTCCGAAGTAGATCGTGCCAGGCACATTACCCATATTTCCATTCATGTTTGACTATTTTTGTTTTGTTTCGGCAGTTTCGATTTGTTTATGTTTGATGCCGATGTCACCTTTTCTCGTTAATGGTTTGAAATTTAGATCTTATTAGTTTGAGTGAGTTGTACGCTGTTTTCGGATCGGTATCTCTTTTGTGTTTAATTAAAATATATCATTGGAGGGAAAATGAATAAAATTGCCGCATTAATAAACTCATGTAGTAATCTTCCGCTGGAAGAAAAATTGAAGAACTATTGGTAGTGGACAGAAATCGCGTTGTCGTAAATTTAATAAAACTATTTATGATGAAAACAGTTGGATAAGTGACTGTAAAGAAGTTAAGAAACTGTTTTGTTTTGTGTGTGTTCTATTTGGAGGCAATGACACTTGGGCGAAAAAAAGGCACGGATGAGCTTATTCATATATGGGAGAAAATGAAAAATCTAAAGTGCATATGAATAATAGGTCTGTTTTTACAGCAATCACAAACTAGTCAGCGTCAATTTGATTGGCCAGTACTAGTCAGAAATAGTTTGACAACTGCAATGGCGAATACTGATTGGCTCTGACTGGTTTGTGATTCTCTGTAAAAACAGACCTAATGTTTTCAGTTTATCGATGCTTGGTAAGTCGAACATAAAGACTCAGTTAAATTCGACTTATCGTCTAGTTATAAGTATTTTTTTTTCAATTTTATATCGGTTGAAATGTTGGCTGTCATTCTGGCACTACCTCTCTAAGTTGGCACGAGCCGCCACTGCGTCACTCACCTGCCAGCGTTCCCACAGCCAACGCGACCAAGAACTGGATGAGCGGCTTGTAGAACTTCTTCTGCATAACAGGAATGATAGCGAGCGATAGAACCCCGCAAGCGCTTATGATAACGATGGCCGTGATAGAACACAGCCAGACGAGGCCGCTGGAAGGAGAGGCGGGTTCCGTTCCCGCTTCTTCAAAATGCTCCAGCTGGGCGCAGTCTTCGGCGATAATACTGTACAAAAGGACGGGACAGGCTTTGTAGAACTGGGAACCGTTTATGGAGGCGTGCTCGGTCTCGCTGCGGATCAGCGCGGTGATGCTGTCTTTGTTCATGCACTGCAAAGGAGGTTTTCGTATAAATAAGGGTCGTAAATATTGTTTTCAAATGTCAAATGCTTTAATAGGTCCAATATATAAGAAAGATGACCCAACAATATGCGAAAATTATAGAGGTATCGCCCTTTTAGACACATGCTACAAGGTACTTGGACAGATAATAAGAAAGAGGCTGGACGGTTATACAGAAACAATTTTAGGGGAATATCAGGCTGGATTCAGAAGCGGCAGGAGAACGTCAGATCAAATATTCGTTCTCAAGGAACTACAAATAACAAGCTGTGAATATAGAATGGAACTACACGTGCTTTTCATAGACCTTAAACAAGCCTATGAGTATAAACAGAGAGAGCTAGGAATTCCAGGAAAACTCATAAGGCTAATGAGAATGACATTGCAAAAAACCAAGAACAAAATTACATGGATGGGAAGTGAGTCACAGAAATTTGAAGTGAGAAAAGGACTGAGACAAGGTGATCCTCTACCAACGATACTTTTTAACCTGACGCTTGAAGCAATAATTAGAAAAAGCAAACTCTAGTCAAATGGAACCATATTTAATAACGAACACCAATGTATAGCATATGCAGATGACTTAACACTAGTAGCAAAAACAAAGAAACAACTAGAGAAAATTACGGCAAGGATAGCTGCGGAAGCTAGGAGATTTGGGATGGAAATAAATCAAAGTCAGACAAAATATATGGTCATGGGACAAATGGAAAAAACTTCCGATGATCAACTGAACCTAACTTTTACGGCCAACAACATGAAATATACTTTTGAGAGGACTACGGAATTTATGTACCTAGGGGTAATCATAGAGCAAAAGGGACAGGACAAACAAGAAATACAGGCAAGGATCATCAAGGGAAACCAGAAGTATGGAGCCCTGAATGTATTATGAAATCCAAATATGTATCCAGAAAGACCAAAGAGAGAATTTATACAACTGTTATAAGACCAAAATGCGACATATGCTTGTGATACAAAGAGGAAGAAGAAAAAATTATAAGATGGGAAAGAAAAATGTTGAGAGCTATTTATGGAGACGTAAGGACAAACGAGGGATGGAGGAGAAGAACAAACCAGGAAACTGAATTAGAAGAATTAGAAGAATAAAAAACGTTTCTTTTCAAATGGTCTACTTTTAGAAAATAATTTCAAAGATGGCGGACATCTGGATATACCGGAAGTAGGTATCAACTTGTTTATTTTAAATGGAACGTCCTGTATATTATTACGTTTTTGAATCCAGAATCAATTTTAGGTGCAGTTTGTTAACCATAGTTTATGTCTACGAAGCCTATTTTCGAAGTTTTTCAGCAATCTTTAGGGAATTAGAAGTTTGTAGTACTTTCGGAAACTAAGCACAACAGAAAGATGCGGTTTTCGGTTTTAAAATGAGCAAGAAACATACTTGTGTTTCAGTGAGATGAATGTTCCAAAAGCACATTAAATCAATATACTAGTAATTTTCAAGTTCGAAAAGTTTGAAACGTCAAAAAAATTTTTTCAAACGGGATGGTATGATTTTCACATCAGTGGATAGAAATTAAATTCTGTTTCACTTTTATCTAGACATATATGGTTCTATCTTTGATGGTTTTCAAGATATTTACGATTTTGTAATTCTTCTGTAATGGCGCGTAGGAATTGGAAAAATCGTAGGTGGCGTGGCACGCAGATAAAACAATTGGCAGGAAACCTTTCATCCAAAGTGTTTCGGCCTCTAATACTAAAATGTGCAACCGCTCTATCTAACTGTAGCCACATTATTCCTAAAAACTTCAGTGGTAAATTCTCCAACAGGTTTTCCAAATTTTCATCTAGAAAATTTTGGAAAACATTAGTTATTACACGGTTTCTAATAATACCACCCCAAATGTTGAGACTCCTTGCTGGTTGTCAAAAAAACCTCTCAAAATTTGTATTTACGTCAGCATATAAGATGAGAGAAGAAATATGTAGTTAATGAATATATGAAAAAAAAGCACTAGGTTTGAATGCGCAGTGTCTTAGCTCTTGGCAATATTCTGTTGAAACGAAAACGAGAATTACTTTATTTTTATCAATATCTCTTATTTAGTTATTCACCTATTTATGAAACATTGAATGAACCATCCATAATAGTTGCTAGAAATTCAAACATATACAATCAACATTTAGATTGGTCTTACCATTTGTGACATATTCCTGGTGTTATTCAGATCTTTCAAAATTTCATCTGCAGAATGCCGCTTTTTCATATCAACTTCCTGTTTCAAAGCACCTTGTATTTTTAAATGATCCACTAGTTTTTCAAAACCCTGAAAAAAAAACGAGTAATAAACTCTTTAGGTCAAAATTCATCTGAAGACTTGAAATAGTTTCACCCAGGTATAAAGTCTAAAGCAATAACACAACTCCTGGAATTCATAAGCATAAAATCTTGAAGTAAGCCAAGAGAGAGTTCCAAAAAGCAATTTAAAAAAATCCAGACATTGTAACATACAAATGTCACTATAAAATTTTTGGGACTCAAGAACAGAATTAATGGAAGTATTGCCAGAAAAAAAAAATAAACGTACCTGTATAGTCATAATATCACCATTACCATACATCGTAAATATTTTCTTCACATACTCATTCTCACTATTTACACTATTTAAACTACTACTAATATCACTATTTCTTTTCACTACACGTCTATCATGGGTATGATTCACATGGTTTGGGTGATCCACGTCTCGCCTTGTCAACTTTCTGTGATGCGTGTGGTTTACATGGTTGGGATGATCTATGTCTCTCTTCTCTCGATCCACCGAGCGCCTGTGAAAAACAAATTGTTGTAAGTATCTATTTATTCTAGTGGTTCCTGAATTTTTGAAGGGGGGGGGGCGCACAATATTTTAAATAAAAAACTACACGGAAATCCTACCAGAGATTGAGAGATTGTTGATGCTGCAGCTACACCCTGTACAGAGTGTCCCATATTGGGCACTTTTACGGGGTATCTCGGTTATTTTTCAAGATAGAGAGTTGCGGTTTTTGGCGACAGTGTGCTACTTTTTCGTGAAACTAAAGATGCCGTCAACAAAATTATCATGGCCCTCTTGGTTTTTGAGATACAGGGTGAAATCGAAAATTATCGATTTTGGGAGCACACTCGTATCTCGATTGTCTTTTATCTTACTGAAAAGTTTAAAAAAGGGTCTTATAGAATTTTTTCTGTATAATCCAGCGGTGTAGTTTGATTTTTTCTTACTCTAACACCTTGTATATTATTTTTTAGGCCAATAGGGTCAATTAAAGCTTTTCAAAAATATATCTTAGTATTAAGTTATTTTGAAAATTACGCTCAAAATTTGATTTTTCCTATTTTTACTTAAATTTGTAGCAGTAGGCCATGGTTAATCAACTATAATTAATAAGCATCTAAGCCAGTTATTACTCTACAAGAGACTTTCTACTCAAATTCGAAAAAACAGAATCAAAATACATTTTTTTTAAAATAATAATGTCTCATTAAAATGATGAATATTGTGTCACTATAATATTGAGTAGATAGTGGGCTATGACTCATCTATTAAATACAAAAAAGCAAATCTGTAAAAAACTTGCGAGACTGTCAGCTTTTAATTATATTTTTATTAAATATAGCTTTGTTCTTTCTGTTTTCATTTTAATTATTGTCAATTTTCTAGAATAATGGCAGCTTAGATACCCAGAGACAGCAACCGTTTTCAGATATATTTGCTCCTCTAAAAATAAATATAGTTAGGTACGGATCCTTTATTCAACTACGTCCTAAAACTTATTTCAAGGAGAATAGGGAGCAAAGGGAAACAAACGTATTAGGTTACATAGAAGCAACTCATTCATCATGTTGTAAACAGAATGAAGAAGCTGTAGGGGTACAAAAATCAACTGCAGAAATAATTCTAAAAAATACAATTACCATCCATACAAGTTTGAGATACTTAAACATTTGCACAGGATCCAAGTTTGGGAATTTTTAATCGCCATAACACGAAGGGGACCAATAATTCTTTTAAATGCCATTAAAAGATTAAGAAATTGTGCCAGATTTGCATTCGAGAAAATAGTCTCCAACTTGAACCAACATCTCTAAAAGCTCCTCGATGTTTTTAGTTTTTATTTTGATTCAAATTCAAATCTAATAATGTGTTGATATTCTTCAGATATAATGTTTGATTTTAAGTAATATTTACTGAACACTTAATCATTGTCTACTTGGAATTTTTTTTTAATAGATTACTCATGGCCTACTACTACTAATAAAGTAAAAAATGAAATTTTGAGCTTAGTTTTCAGAAAAAAATCATACTGATATATATTTTTGATATTCACAACCGTATATCATTAGAAATCCTATCAAGATCAAATATCTTATAAAAAAATTAAGCATTCCCATTTGAAAAAAATCAAGTTACCACTGATTGACGTTTCCTTATTTAATCTACTCCATCCACTCTACTTCTCCAAGCATAAATGTAATTCAAATTTAACCATCTAACCTAAGCTAACGCATTTCATGCTTAATGACACGACAAAGTCACAGCCCTTTAAGTTTAATAATCGCTGCGATATTCAATTTTTTCCTGATATCTACTTATACCGAAAATTGCGATTTACACCTAAACGGTTCGCTTTAAGTCTCATGTGTCATACATAAAGTCACACTAGAATTGAGATGGGAATCTAAATGTGCAATAATATACAGGGTGTTCCAATAAAAAAAACATAACTTTGATATCTCACGCTTTTATTAAAAGTCATTATTTTTATTAAAATGTAGCCCAACTCGACCTACATACACTCGCAAAGTCTATTTTCTGAAACGTGGTATTGCTTGGTCACAAGAGTCAGAGGCGTTGAGCTTGACTCACCCTGTATAGTTCTTTTTTATTTAAAATGTTATTTTTATTAAAAAATTCAGTTGCCTTCACTGGCCGATCCTTACCTGTGATGTGAGTGATTGACATGATTGGGATGGTCCACGTCTCGTTTCTCCCTTTCCCAATGCGCCGATTGCACGTCTTTCACCAACAGGTCATCGGAGAGGCCTTCGTATTCCTTTTGCTGCAGGAGGTTCTCATTTCTGACCGCCGCATGCGAAGAACACGGCGAATGTGTGGCGCAAATGAAGCAGAAGATGCACAGTGTGATTAAGTGACGCGCCATCTTGCGGAGGGCTGGAACAATCATAAAATAATTACAAATCCGGTCGCAGTTTTGGGGTTCAGTCTCCCTTGACGAAAATAAATAAATTCAGATCTTTAGGTTTGCCTCAAAAAATCCAAAATATATATTTGGATTTTTAATAAGACGACACTTCGTGTCTTGAATAATTGAGGGTGCTGATTACAAAATCCTGTCGCAGTTTTGAGTTTCAGTAAGGTGTTATGTTATTTGTCCTTCTATTGAGATGAAACCTCGTGTTTTGGATAATTTGAGGGTGCTGATTGCAAATCCGGTCGCAGTTTGAGTTTTAGTCTCATGTGCCGAAAATAAAAAATTTCAGATCTTTCAGATCTTCAGGTTTCACTAAAAAATCCAAAATATTTATTTGGCTTTTCATTAGGATCAAACCTTGTGTTTTGGATAATTTGAGGATGCTGATTATAAACCCTATCATAGTTTTGAGTTTCAGTCTCGTATGCTGAAAATAAAAAATTTCATATCTTTCAGATCTTCAGGTTTCACTAAAAAATCCAAAATATTTGTCTTTTTATTGAGACGAAACATCGTGTTTTGAATAATATGAGGATGCTGATTACAAATCCGGTAGCAGTTTTGAGTTTCAGTCTCGTGTGCCGAAAATAAAAAAATTCAGAACTTTCAGATTTTCAGGCTTGCTTAAAAAATCGAAAATCTTAAGCTGAAACCTCGTGTTTTGGTATTAACTCAAATTATTGAGGGTAATTTGAATTTCAGTCTCGTGCGCCGAAAATCAAAAATTGCAGATCTTTTAGATCTTCAGGTTTGTCTAAAAATCGAAAATATTTATTTAACTTTCTATTAAGATGAAGCATCGTGTTTTGGATAATTTGAGGGTGCTGATTACAAATCCCTTAGCAGTTTTGACTTTCAGTCTGGTGTTCCGAAAATAAAAAATTGCAGATTTTCTGGTTTGCCTAAATAATCCAAAATATTTATTTGTCTTTCTATTAAGATGAAACCTCGTGTTTCAGATAATTTGAGGGTGCTGATTACAAATCCCGTCACAGTTTTGAGTTTCAGTCTCGTGTGCCAAAAATAAAAAATTTCAGATGGTGCATATCTTCAGGTTTACTTAAAAAATCGAAAATATTTATTTGGCTTCTCATTAAGATGGAACTTCGTGTTTCTGAATATCAGTCTCGTTTGACAAAGATCAAAAATTGCAGATCTTTATTGAGAAAAAATATAGAGCAACATTATGGTAGACGGCTTTCCTCTTCTTTCCATAGCATCAATGCCGGGGTTCTGCAGGGATCGGTATTGGCTCCGACATTGTTTCTGCTTCATATTAATGATCTACTCTCTAGCACTACAAACCCAATCCACAGTTTTGCGGATGACACTACGCTGCATGCAGGCATCATGAGCAATAGACCGATCTCTGTGGTCGAGCTGGAACGCAGAAGACTGGCAGTGGCAGCTTCACTTTCAAAGGATCTCGATACCATTACCGCTTGGGGGCTTAAGAATATGGTTAAATTTAATGCCCCCAAGACCCAGTATTGTACGCTATCAAACAAGAAGTGCCCAAGCCAACACCAGGTTGTAACGAACAACCAGGCTCTCCCAAGGAGTCACTCATCCAAGCTGTTAGGAGTCAACATTACAGAAAATCTGATCTGGCACGAACACGTCGCGTCAATTGCAACAGCTGCTGGTAAAAAGCTTGGGTACCTATTTAGAGCCAGAAAGTATTTCTCACCATGTAACCTCCTCACGCTATATAAAGCCCAGATGAGACCTTGCCTGGAGTATTGCACTCATGTCTGGGGAGCTGCTGCCCCTACTACACTGTCTATACTAGATGCCGTCCAGAGAAGGGCAATTCGACTAATTGGCGATCCGGCCTTAACGCGCCACCTTCAGTCACTTTCTCACCGGCGTGTTGTTGGTGACCTCTCACTCTTCTACCGATATTCCAACGCAATCTGCTCCTCTGAGCTATCCTCTATCGTTCCGCCGCTCACAGCTCCTATCAGATGTACCCGTGCGACCACTGCATCTCATCCTAAGACGGACGTTCTTCGTACATCAAGAACTGAGCGGTACAACCGCACATTTATTCCCAGGGTGTCCAAGGCTTGGAATGGACTGCCAGAAGATGTATTTATTGGGCCTGCGGGTATTGGCCCATTCAAATCTCGCGTTAACAAACTTCCCCTAACATAACCCTTTCACAGCAGCCGCGGTACTCTGGTATTTAGGCTCTGCCTGCGCGGTCTGCTCAGTTATAAAAAAAAAAATGGTTTGTCCAGCTCCGTCATAGATTCCAAATAAACAATAATATTGTTCTCTGCTGTGAGAGACGTCCTATTTTAATATTACATTAGGTGAGAGGTGACTGAGTAGGCAGATATCAGATATGCTATTACGTCTAGACTGATTCACATTTTAATAAGTACACTGAACTTTTTGTTCTAGTGTAGATCCACTTTGCTATGCACTGTTTCATTATGTATGAGATCTATTTCAGTCATCCAAGAGTAATGTCCATTGAATTCACGTATTATTGAGAGGCTGAAGAAAATTTGATGACATAATCAAATATAAAAACCATATGATTTATTTTAGAAACTGAAAATGCATTGTTCTAAAAACAAGTTTTATGCTCAAGGTTCCTTTTTGAGCATTTGTGAGCAGTTATTATAAACTGAATAATTTTTCTAAATAATATATCACCAAGAGTTATAGGACACTATGTATAGGTTGAATTTTGCCTTTTTAACTACAAAACATTGAAGTCTAGAGCAGAATTACTAAGTTGCTGTGATCAAACTTCAATAGTGGGTTTTTAAGTTTACTGAATGTCCTTTAATACATGCTGTCGAAAACAAATGTCTTTTTTAACCTGTTTTAATAAGGAAAATATTACACCTCAAATAAAACCTTATTTTATTTACCTTATGTTAGATGATGTTACGAAAAAATTGCTTTGTGTATGAAGTCAAAAGCACAAGATTTTAAATAAAATATTGACCTCATTAATGTACGAAAAGCAGTGGGGTGTGAGTTTTAGGGGTTGAAGTAAAAAAAATGTTCGAAAGCATGGTATGATAGGTCATTCAGTGCCCTTGAAAAGCCCACTTGGTTTTCTTTTTTATCTGTTTTTTCTTGCGAAAATATTTCGCCTCAAACAAATCCTTATTTTATGCTTATGACTTTACGAAAAAATACGTTTTTGTATGAAATCAAATGTACTGCAAGATTTTAAATGAAACGAGGACTTAATAAGTGTAGGAAAAACTATTGGGTACTATTTGAAAAATAAAAGTTGGGGGTGAGTTGTAAGGGTTGAAGGACAAAAAATAATGTTTTGAAAGCATGGTAGTACTTTCAAAAATTCCACTTAGGTTTCTTTTGAACTTTTTTTTTTGTTACAAGAATATCAAGTGTCAAGGAAATTCAGAGATAGTGATAGTGCCTCGAAAAATAATTTAGCATAAAGAATATGTTTCTAATGTCTCAAACTCAAACATAGTTCAAAAAATTCAACCATCAAACAATCATATAAATTTTGATGGAATTTCCTGTGCAGGAAATACAGGTGAATTAAATGAATTTTATTTAGAGATAAGAATTTCAAATTGATTGTTCACATAACTTGAGGCGACAAAGAGACTAATAACTGTATGTTCATTTAAACATTTAATGCAAATAACAGGGTCATCCCGTCATCTGGTTGACCACAAATGAGGATTGCGCTTAAATGGAACAGCTCGCAGGTAAACTTCATCATCAGTTTTTATAAGCTATATTTTCTATTCAAAATTTTCATCTCAAGGTGATGTACTTAATGTTTCACAAACGTTCAATCAGGACTTTATTACAACATATTTACTTTGTCATTTAAAACAATAGTATACTATCTACCACCGTATCAATAAATAGTATGATTTAAATACCTATTGACAGCTTAATCACACTTTTGTCACTAAAAATATACTACTCGCTTGTGAAATCCCAGTTGTAGCAGCATGGCGTGCATGGCGAATGCAGCGAGCTTGAGGTTCTGGAGCATGTAGAAGAACTACAGATCGGCAAGATCGTCATCTACGACTACTGGCCCTTCGAGACAGAATGCGATCCTTTGGAGCTGTTGCTGACACTTGGTATGCAACTTTAGGGAGGCCCATTCGAATCCGCACGGTGTACCACTGATTGAGTGAAATGGGCTTAGGATCATATCGCCCACATTTAGTGCTTCCACTCAATGCAAATCATCGTCGCCAACGGTTAGATTGGTGCCAATAACATCAACAATGACATGCTGAGTGGCATCAGACGGCCAACTCCGACGGGTCCAGGTTTTGTCTAGGGGCACATGCCGGACGCCAACGCGTAAGACGACGACGGGGTGAAAAACATGGTCTCCAGTTTGCTGTTCAATGCCATGTACATCGTCCTATTGGTTTGATGGTTTGGGGTACCATTCCATTCAACAGCAAGTTTTCTTGACTTGTGATTCGTTGCACAATGACTACCAAACGTTATGTGAATGAGGTGTTAGAACCAATTGCTGTTTCATATGACTGAGGCCTCGAGGAGGGTTTTTTCCAGCAAGATAATACACGTCCTCATATTGCAAGCTGAGGTCAGAGTACTCCCTGGCCTCCACGATCACCCGATTTATCACCAATTGAAAAATTATGGGATTGGATGGATCGATACTTAGGCAATTTACCCAATCCTGTGACCACGCTGGACGAACTGGAACATGCTGTGAGGGCAGCTACCAAAAAAAAAGTATTTTGGTAATCGTTGTATAACTTAATTTGAGTAGATAAACATTTTTTTTTTAACAAAGTAGTTCTTGCCATTCTAAATGTTTCACAAAATTCAAACATTCACTGTACTCAGTAGTAGAAATAGGACCAGACTCTGAGAGTCTGTCAAATATGAATTTTAGTACTATGTAGACACATTTAGATATATACAAAATACATGTGGGAAGTAAAATTAATTTATGTGCAAAATAGTATGCATCAGTGACAGAAATTTGCATGAAAAATTCGTGGGAAACTATGCGCAGTTCAAATCGCAATTTAACGGAAAAAGACGCAATATTGGCTACAGAATGATTTCATTCAAAACCATATTTTGCAGGTGATTTTCTAGCCTCAAACTTTTGCATCAAATAATTATCTATTAAATGAATGAAACTATTTTATTTTAGAACAAATGTTCCAATATATACTCTAGAACCTACTAAATATATCAAACTCTAACTTAGCTATAATTTGGTATCACTATTTAAGAATTTATAACGAAAATGTAGAAAATATTTGTTAATATGATATATTATTCAAGAGAGCACTTAGTAGGCACTTTTATCTCTAAATTTAGGAATCCAATAGGTCTAACACTTTTTTAGTTATATGAAGTTTATAATAGGAAAATACTATTAATAACATAATGCAACAAAGAAGTTCTTTATTATCATTATATTTTAAAAGTTCTAGTTATTGTGTTAATGTTTTGATAATTTTTTGGTTAAAATATTTGCCAAGAAGTCTACTATCAGCTGAAATGTTGGTAAACATGTTTTACTTCTCAGATATATTTTATTATATTCATTGGACAGCGAAATACAATGAAAATTTAGTGTTCTCAACTTGATATACAGGGTGTATCAACAGTGTGTGGATAGACGATACTGCTTCCCTATTTGAGATAGAAAAAAATTACTCAAATAAAAAATGTATGGGGCAATAAAATCTATATTCCAAAAATATTTACCATTATATAGGGTGTCCAATAATGACTTATCAAACTTACATTTTTTTAAATAGAAGCCCCTGTATATTATTGCACATTTGGATTCCTTGATCGATTTTAGTGTGACTTTATGTATCACACACGACGCTTAAAACAAACTGTTTGGGCGCATTTTTGATATAAGTAGACGTTAGAAAAATATGGAATATTACAACATCCATAAAATTGTGATTTGCGCCTAAATGGTTCATTTTAAGCATCATGTATGGTCACACTAAAATTGACTGAGGAATCCAAATATATATAATATACAGGGGCTTCTATTTAAAAAAATGTAACTTTGTTATGTCACACATTTATAGGACACTGTATAATAGTAAATATTTTTGAACATAGATTTTATTGCCCTCTAAATTGTTTTTGAGACAATTTTTCCATCCCAAATACGGAAGCAGTTATTGTCCACCCACACATCATTGATACATCCTAATTATTACACATAACAGGTAAAGGCTCAATTTACTGATTCAAAATGATGCTAAATATTTTAACTTTTCATATGATACTTGCAGGAGTGGCTTAACAACTGTCTAGAGCAGCTAGTTGGTGGAAATTTGTTTTCCACTTGAAAAGGAGGCTTTTTGATCTTCAAAAATTTGTTTTTTTACACTCAGTGGGTGGAAGAATTTAAGTTGAAGGCTTGTTACTCTTTTTATAAAACTGTTTAACTTTGGGCCACAAGGGTGACTACCAAGTCAAATCTAGCCCTAGATAAATATCTTAATAATACTAAAATTGGTATGTTACTGGGCATAGGAGTCTTACATAGTTTTTAAAATAGTGTTTTTCAATTTGTTTAATAGGCAGGTTTTATAAACAAAATAAAAATATTTCCACTCACATCTATGCAAATAACTGTAATTAAGATCAGAGATGTTTTTATCAAGATTAAAATATCTATGAAATACTTGAATGAGATAAAAGTAAATAAAATATTCCATAATAGGATTTGCTTGGGAATAAAATAGATTCATTAAAGTGTAATGAATGCGTACATTATATTAATAATAATATTGGAAGAAAATTTAAATCAACTACTACTAGTATAGGTACTATTTGAAATATCTAATACCTATTTTTAGAGCAGAAATAAACTGAACAGTAAAACGTTTATTGTTATAAAACATATATCTATAGCCTCTAGCATAAATTGTGTAAGATGTGAGTATACTGATACCATTGTTTATAGCTTCTTCAAAATAATAACATTGTTATCCAATCTAGCTTTGTTAAGGCTTGCTTTAATTGGTTAGTCTATTCTAAAAAGTGATTTGCAAGTGTAAACAAGCCCTAATAATGCTAGAGTCACAGTTGTTCTCATTTCAGTCTACAGAATCCATAGGTGTATTTCAAAATTTTGAAAACTATTCAATATTTCTATTTTAAATTAATGAAAATCACACAGGAACACAGTTAATAGTATATTATATAACAAGAGGTACTTATATGCACCTGAAATTTGCTGTAAATCAACAAGTAGCATTACTGGGAGCTGAATACTTTATCCATGCCCATAGCAATAAATAGTATATGATTTAAATATATAATGATTACAAACCAGTGTCACTAAAAACAACAGCAAAGTAGTTTGAAAACTGAAGCATAACTTGGTGGAAGTAGATAAAGAAAATTTATCATGCAATATATTAATCTTAGACCATAAATAAAATGAGAGAGAATCCAATAGCAGTATGATAGCAAGGTAATCATTTTATACAGTATTATATTACCTCTGTCTCATGGAGTCATAAAAATGTTCCACACTACACACAACTGATTTTCATTCAGTCTGAAGTGAACATATATAGAAACTATGATGTTATAACCAAATTATTCCATGTGCCAAACACTCATTACAATTCAATTGATTGAAATTACATAAGAACATATTAAGATGCAGTAGATAACATATTTCTTAAGGCTATAGTTATGTTATTGGCTGATAAAATGAATCCAGCAAATTTTACTGATAAAAAAAACATGCAATCATCAAAATTTTAAATGTTATGTTGTTGAAGCTATCAGGAAATAAAAACCTATCGTGTTTAGGTTTAAAGTTTATGGTGTAGTACAAGCATAATATATGAAGGTAATATAATATATGACAATCACACATTCATGCTTTCTGTTTGTTTATATACCTGATAAGGATCTGCATGGACAAAACGTAGTATTAAATAGTGTTTGAAGTGCAGGACACATCTGCAAACTGCAAAAGCCTGTTCGCCATATGTGGAGAATTTGATAGTTCAGAAACACAAACAAATTATGTGGTTTTTTGAACTTTTTAACAGAAATCCGGTATTTTTTGTACCTGAATCTCAAGGATATCAAGAAGATCGACCGAAATCATTAAAATCATCCCGAATACCCACTGACTGCAGGTCAAATTTCTCATTCCTTTTTTATGCAAAACCTGAAATAAGTCAACAAAATCACTTCGTCGATATAAATACCTTAATTGGGCATCAGGACCGAAGTATGTCAAACTTAAAATGCAGATCACGTTTAAAACACAATACACTCTTTCACAGGCACTAATATATAAAATAAACCGGCAAATTTACCTACCTGCTCAATAACCCCCTAAGCAAATAAGTACAAATGCAATGCACAACAAAAATTAAGAACCACTCACACTGTACAACAGATTTGTGCGGACAGACAGAATCGACATACGTCTCGGGCTACTTATATGGAGAGGGATTAGACGAACGTCGTCATGGTTCACAGGTTGTAAGAGTGGGTTTACATTGCTCATCCCCTCCTAATTTTTTTATTTTTTATCTTAATCCGTCTAAAAATGGCGATGGTCTTCCTTATTCGTCACGAGCACGCTTTTAATAAGGTAGAAAAAATAAAAACAAGTTCAAACTGCGCGTTATTGAATGGAAATTTATTATCAGTGACGAACTTCAGGGATCACTTTTTGGACAAGAGTGAAATCAGATCACTGACACAGTGACATTGACATGTGTCAAGTGTCTAGTTTGAGGTTATGCGAAATTTTGTTTTCACAACAAAGTTCATATTTAGAGTGTTGTAAAAAAGTAATTAGCAGCTCTGTTTTCAATATTTTGTAATTTAAAGCATAAACATGTCTAAAGGCGGGGTTGGCAGAGGTAGAGGCTGGCTTAATTTAAACAAAAGCCAGAGTCAAAACGCATCGAATACTCCACGAGTAGGAAATGCCACAGCAGGTCAAGACTTCACCTCCGCTGAAGAATCGCGGTATATAGACGCCCCTAGTTCTTATAATGATCTCATTAGCAAAATTCAGCAATTAAACACTAAAGACGATGGTATACTCTTTAACCAGAAGATCAGATACGTCCTAGAAAATTGGAAACAGGATTGCCAAAATTCTGAACAAGTAGAGTGAGTAAAAACCACGTTATTGATGAAAGCAGATGTTTCTAATGATGGTTTATTTTAGGAAAAGCTTTGATAGGATATATGAGGGTTGTTTGAGTGACCCAGAGTTAGGTACCAAGCTAGTCATGATGATAGCATCTAGATCATTTATTACACAAGAAGTCCATGATCAGAATATAAGACTATTGTTTCTAACAAAATTACAAAACTCTTTTGAAGGTATGTGATTCTCCAAAATGCTGCATTTATCAAATAACCTATTCAATAGTCAATAGAATTGTTGTCCCGTATCAATCATATTTACAAAGCAAAATGTTTTTACTATCATGTAGTATCTTGTGGTTACCTTTTGTCTTGTCTTTTCACTCTTATGCCTTTGGTAAGGTATCATAATATTAGAAATTCTTGGAGTATTTATTTTAAATTAAGCAGCCTCAATATTCCTTTATCCTTTTTGACAATATTATGAAATAAACATGCATAAATCTATGAAATATATAGAAAGAAACATCATATGACTTATTGTTAATCAATAGAAACTATTTCATTTGTTATATTGCTTACCTGAAAACCGTAAATGAAAAAGCCTTTTTCCATGTCCCGTTTTTGAACAGTGGATTAAAACTTTGTAAAAAAAATACTACTTCTACTATAAATTCTAGTTGCTTAAAAAGTTTTAACTTTCAACACACATGTTTTCTTGTATTATTTGTAAAGCAAATATTGAAATCATTTAAGCAAGTATAAATTTTCAGATGCAAAACAGCTCCAGAAAACAAATCCAGTGATATTTCGTAATAGTGTCCATCTGTTAGGAGAGTTTTACAATAAGGCTAGGCTTGCTAATGGACAGCAACTGAAATTCATGGCAACACCTCTATTAACTAATCTGAAGATGTTATTAGATACAGCTCAGTTAGAAGACCTTAAATTATTCACCACACAGGTAAGCATTATTGTTGGTAATTTGGTTAAAAAACATCACAGTGATAGGCAGTGGAAAGTTGTTCAGTTTAGGATGCAATATAGTCCTATGTAGTCTTATTACCATAAACATATTTATTTGATATCTGTTCAACTATTTTGGATATCAAAAGATAATTTATATTTATTTCTTAGATTTCTTAGATAATTTATATTTATTTCTTAATGCATGCAACTACTACTTTTGTCAGTCTAGTGTGATTATTTTTGGCTATGACTGGATTGTGATGAAATTTGGGTAGCAATATGCTGTGGGGTTGTAGTAGGTAATACTGCTATACATATTTTTGAAAATCAGTACATGGGCGGCAGAGTAATTAGCAAAAAACAAATCATTTCAAATATTCCTCCAATATTGTTTTTAGGCATTTTAGTGGTTCCTGATGGTTTTCTACTTTTTTTTTGGGTGAGAGGGTGTGGGGGATTGTAAAACTGAAAAATTTGTCAATCAATTTGACTTCATTTTTTATATATGTATAAAATTTCAGGTCAAAAGCAAAGTCCACCATATTGATAATTTGTAAAAATATCCAAATTTTTTGTGACATATTCTTTCCAAACGTCATCAAATTCCAATGATAAAAACAAAAAAGTTCCTTCCTATCAGTGGCATATATAGACATCGATTTCGGAAAAATTAAAGTTTATTTTATACATTATAATTTTGGCGTATTATAATCCTAACCTAAATATAAAATAACAATGCACTAATATTAACGAAAATAATTATATATAACACATATGCATATTAGAAATGTAAATTTCTATTTTTATAGATAATAATTCTAAAGAAACCAAGGTGTACTTTCTTGTCAGACATCTATGATCGTTAAAGTTGTCCTATTTGCTTTATTGTTATTACATTTTGATGTTGCTGCTAATTTTATTCAGTACTGTATTTTTTGATAAGTACGTCAGCCTCTTCTCAGACGTCAAAACTGAATGTGTGGCTGGTTTTATATACGCCACTGCTTCCTATGTCATCCTGTATACACATATTATACACAGGGTGTGTCAGAATTTCCTTTGACAGTTGAGATTCTCCTGACAAGAAAAAGTTCAAACAAAAACTGAGTGGAGTTTTTGAAAGCGCTATAGGGTTTATCATGCCATGCTTTCAAAGCATTATTTTTGTACTTCAATCCCTAAAACTCACCCATAACTTTTTCCAATAGCACCCAATAGTTTTTCCTACACAAATTAAGTCCTTATTTCATTTAAAATCTTATAGTACCTTTGATTTTATACACAAACCTATTTTAGTCATAAGCATAAGAATAATAAAATAAGGATTTGTTTGAAGCGAAATATTTTGTAAGAAAAACAGATAAAAAAGAAAACTAAATGGACCTTTCAAGGGTACTGAATGGCCTGCCATACCATGCTTTCAAAAAAAATAGTACTTCAACCCCTAAAACTAACCCCCAACTTTTTTTAAATAGTACCCCAAAGCTTTTCCTACATAAATGAAGTCATCATTTTATTTAAAATCTTGTAGTGCCTTTGATTTCTTATAAAAACCAATTTTTTTGGTAAAATCATAAGCTTAAGATAAATAAAATAAGGATTTGTTTGAGGAGTAATATTTTCTTATTAAAAAAGGATACAAAATTACTTTCTTTTCGAAAGCATGGTATGATAGGGCATCCGGTACCCTTAAAAATCCACTTAGTTTTCTTTTTTATCCTACTTTTTGCAAGAATATTAGGCATCAAACAAACTCTTATTTTATTTATATTTTGCTTGTGATTTTACGAAAACATAAGTTTGCATATATCATCAAATGTACTACGAGATTTTAAATAAAATAGGGATATCATTTATGTAAGCTTTCGGAGTGCTATTTAAAAACAAAAAGATGGTTGTGGAGTTTTTGTGGATGACGTAAATTTTTTTTTGCATGTTATGATAGACTCTATAGTACCTTCAAAATTACAATTCACCCCCTGCTTGAACCATTTTTCGTTACGAAAATATCATGTGTCAACGAAACTCTGTGACACATGGTATGTGCCAAATGTCTAAGGCGTAAATAAATTATATTCACTGATTCTTCTAACATCAGTTTTTAGTAAAAGCCATTGCAATTCTTATTTTGCATTAGTTGCAGCATTTTCCTTTAAAAATTAATTTCACGCTTAGACGATAATTTGATCATGGGCAGAAGCTACCTTATCAATGTTAAGGTAATATCATTATATCTGACATTCCTATCAGGTGCATAAATCCAAAGTCTAACATTATCTCTGTCTGCACTTGTGAATCATCCAAGGTTTTGCTTTATTTTGATTGTAGTTTTTTTAATAGGAAGCTGTTAATCTTGCTATTTCTTCATGTTCATCTCAACTTTTTTATTGATATCGCCGACGTTTCATTATCACATTTTATTCACCAAGTGGAGTTTGAAGAAATTTTCAATATGCAAAAAGCACTTTTGAAGGAATGTGAAAGCAGATTGCTTCCTAGTAGTTTTATGCAGGCATTTTTCATAGAAAACCTCGCCCAGCTTATTAAACCAATTAGAACTGTGCATCTGTCTTTTCTTGTAGTAAATTATTCACTGACTTGTGCGCTCATTGTTATTGGTAACGCTTAAAATTTTTATCTCGTATAAATGTTTTTATTTTTTCTTATGACGGATTGAAACTTTGTAGCGTTATTACATTTTCTGCAAATTTCATGTATACCTTCTATTTGTGTACTGAAATTTATTTATTTTCGACATTCAGGGTTTTGACTGCATCAAATAATATGACATATTTAAAATTTGCAGAAAAATACAAATATCTCGGAAACTGATGAATGTAGGTATATGAAATGCTACAGAAATATGAAAGAGCATACTGAAAGCAATTTTTTGGTAAAATAAAATATGGGGGGTTACATTTTAAAAAAATAGAGAAAATCTAGTTTTTGCACTCAACCTCACCCTGTATATGGATATTTGTCGACGACTTTTTTTCAGTCTGTGTATGACGTCATGGTCCTAGTGAGAACCAAATATTTTACTCAAAATGTGAGAAGGTTCTTATTCCATACTCTATTCTATGCAGTCATAAAAAAAATCATGATATTAATCTATCGTCGTCATGCGGTAGTGTTTCGCGCACAGGTATTGTAGAAGTCAGATAATCAGGGTGAGTTTTTAGTACCGGCTCGGTCGATAACTTCAGTTCTGTAGAAGATAGCGAAAAAAGTTGTAGCCACGGATGTGCTCCTTGCTCAGAAAATATTTTGATTTATACAGGGTGATCCAGAACTACGTGGTGATGCAAACATGTATGTTTTTAAATGAGACACCCTATATATTATTCCATTTTTAGATTCTACTAATAATTTCTCTTCTCACAATATAAGGTATTATAACATTATACAGGGTATTTCAAAAGTTATGACCATTTTTATATCCAAATCGCTGTCAAACGAACGTACTGTATATCAGGAAGTAATGAATCGAAAATTATTTTTTTACACGGAGAAGAATAAAAATATCCTCTAGTTTTAAAATCGGCTATAAAATAAGCCCGCGACGCATATTCGTATACAGGGTGATATAGAATTCAAAATCCAGATTTTCTCTTTTTTTTCAGATGTAACCCCCAATATTTTATTATACCAAAGAATTGATTTTAATATGCTCTTTCATCTTTGTATAGCACTTGTTCTACCTACGTCCATCAGTTTCCGAGATATTTCGATTTTTCGGTAAATTTAAAATATAGCTTCTATTTATGTACTGAAATATATTTATTTTGAGAAAGTACTATCGAGTTTGTTTTTTATTTAACGAACAACTAAATTATGAGTTCATGATAGTATTTGATGAATTCAAAACCCTGAATCATCTAGATAATAAAGTCAAATATGTTGAAGAAGCAATTTTGTAGGCGTGATGCATAATTATCAAGCAGATTTATCAGGTATGTTTTGAAAAATTGACAGTTTTCATAACTTGCTCAATAATTCCGTACTGTGTGAAAAACGAGCTTTGAAAATTAATTTTTCCATTGAGGGTATTTAGGAGAATCTTTGAGAGATTGCATGCTTGCTTCTAGAATGTATCAACCATGAACAGCAATATCCAGAACGGAGGCACTCTAAAACTAATGCGTTTGAAATATTGAAGAATCGTTTTATTTGGACCGTGTCGTTAAATATTTCATAGCGTACCTGATAGGTCTGCTTGGTAATAATTATGCATGACGTCTTTAAAATTGTTTTCTCAGCACACTTGACCTATTATATCGTTAATTCAGTGTTTTGACTTGATCAAGTACTATTATGGCCTTATATTTTAGTTGTTTGTTAAGCAAAAATAAAATTTGATAACATTTTCTCAAAATAAATAAATTTTAGTAAACAATAATATGAAGTATATATATTTAAAATTTGTATAAACATTGGAAAATCTCAGAAACTAAATAATGCAGCCATAACAAGTGTTGTACAAAGATGAAAGAGCATATTAAAAGCAATTCTTTGGAATAATAAAATATTGGGGGTTACATTTAAAAAGAGAAAATTTAGATTTTGCATTCTACATCACCCTGTATACGAATATGCGTCGCGAGCTTTTTTTATAGCCGATTTTAAAAACTAGGTGATATTTTTTATCCATCTGTGTAAAAAGAATGATCTTTGAGTCATCACTTTTTGATATACAGTAGGTTCATTTGACAGCGATTTGGATATAACAATGGTCATAACTTTTGAAATACCCTGTATAATGTAAGAATACCCTATATTGAAAGAACGGAAATCATTAGTAGAATTTGAATATGTAATAATATATAGGGTGTCTCATTTAAAAAAATGCATGTTTGCATCACCACGTAGTTATGGATCATCCTGTATAAATCAAAATATTTTCTGAGCAAGGAGCATATCCGTGGCTACAACTTTTGTATACAACATTTTTCGCTATCTTCTACAGTAGAGGAGTTATCGACCGAGCCGGTACTAAAAATTCACCCTGTATATGAGTTGTTTACATTTCTTTCAGGTCTCAATCAGTGTCTACACTTCTATAGTGCAGTTACGTTATTACATAGACCTGAGTAATGATAAAACCGTAATTATCTATACAAAATATATATAATAATTCAGAAAGTGGTAGGAGATCGAAATAATCGAAAATACCAATTTGCAATAGATAAGAACAAAAATATTGATCTATTCATTGTATATTAAGATCTGATTATACACAGACATATACAAGTTTGACTACACTAATGACCGTCCCAGCCTCCTAGCCAGCGTAGCAAAAAATGCCGAAAGGGATAACGGTCATCCGACTCGTCGAGCGTCTTGTGAAGGATTAAGGGGTCCTTTGTAGTGTCGGCATTCAGTAGGAGCACTAAAAATGCAAACAGCTCTTATATTTCTGACGTGTACTATACGTTTTCTAGCCTGGCGTCTACCCTTGCCTTTAAAATGCTTACAGCGCCCTCATCTTATTTAATAACAGTTGCAGTTAAAATAAAAAATGTCTATTACTGACCCTTTTAATCCACGATTCCCTAAACGCCGATTCCTGTCCACAGCTCTACCTGAATGGAGCATCCTTGAAGGCCGAATGTCCAGAGTTGCTGTCCGAAGTCCTGAACAGCGTCCGTCTCACTTTGGTGTATTGGAATATTATTAGTATTCTTTAGCGTATTAGCTAATAATTATTTTGTATAGTTTTCATACATTGTTAATATAAATTAATTTCAGCCTCAGTAAAATAGTCCGATTTTTCCAATTTCTCATTCATGATCATGTGCGTAGCTAAACATACTAAGTCACACAGATTTTGCAGCTAACATATTTTTTTGTGATGAAAATGCCAACTATCTATCTGCTAATTTTCAACTTCGATAAAATACCCGATTTTTTTTTGCGAGATATCCATACTATCAAAATTATCAAAATCTTAAGTCAAGATTCAGAAGTAGCTAACATAGACATTTTTACATCAACATCACGAAACCGTATACTAAAAAAACAGCCTCAGTATAATGGTCCGGCGAAATTTGACGTCAACTCCCACACTTAAGCTAAATTCAGATGCACACGACATCCGACGATACGACGGTACGAAACTGTTACTATTGGTTGAGATATGTTGATTTGACATCATTTTGAATATTTCAACCAAATAGGGACAGTTTCGTACCGTCGTATCGTCGGATGTCGTGTGCATCTGAATTTAGCTTATAACACACAAACGATAATCAACAAAGTAACCTAACCTCAGAGTAACAACTGAACATAGAGGTAGTAGACAACTAATTATATTAGGCCAACATCTTTTCTTACGTTGTCGTATTGACCACCAGATACGGCAATCATAATTGTTCACTATCGTCTTAATTGTATAGTGTCCAGAAATATTCTATTCTCGTTAAAAAAGACGGTATTTTGATGGTTCAGGAATGATTACAGCAAAATCAATAGATATGTTGACCTCTACTGCGTTACTGCATGTTTCTCCATCATAAACGCAAATTCTGTCTTACATAAATTTTGAGGAGCTGGCAACGCCTATATAAGTTTCCTGCGATTTGTTTATGGTAAACCCCGACTGTCAAACGTTTGTTTTGTTTGTGCGTCTTTTATGCTTGGTTAGTAAAATCGAATTCGCTTATTGTTGGTAACTGTAGTGAAGCTTTACGAACTTGCTGTGCTACATTCGAGTGTAGTTTAACAGTTTTTCGAGATGGCACATAGTGCAGAGCAATGTTTGTAACATGGGTTGCATTGAAAGAATTTTCACGTTAGTTGGCAATGTTTGGAGGCTGAAGTGTCAAAAGATGATGGCTTTGAGCACGCCATGCTGAAGTGGTTTGTTGACTACCTCTATGTTCAGTTGTTACTCTGAGAACCTAACCTAATCGACATTGTATGACGCTGTCATTATGGTTTTTGTAAATAAAGGGAAGCGCTGTTGCCAGATTGCAATATGGAAAGAAACAGTTTTAACTACCATGACTAAAATAATTCATAACTAATTCAAACGGTAATCAACCGTATTTTTTTTAATGCAATAATATAAACTACATATTCCATAGAATATTTCTAAACGTTATTTATTTTTTGTCTAATCTTAAAATATGTTTATTCTACCTTTAAATACAAAAATTCGCCGCTCTTTCGTAAGAGCGCATGTTAAAATTCACGTTTACACAACACCTTCAACAGTTGGGCCTGGACGAAAAGTTACACAAAGCATTTCAAAAATCTGTAATCCTGAAGTCCTATAATATTGTGCGATCCGTCCTAAATTCCGATCAACAATAATCCGGGTGTTGACTTGGCACAGCCCGTCAACACTTGTTGCTACCGCAATCATGCTAGAGGAACTTAGAAAGTCAGATAATAATAATAATAAAGTCATAAATTCCAATCAATAGTCCGGGTGTTGACTTGGCACAGCCCGTCAACACTTCTCGCTACTGCAATTATGCGAGAGGAACTTAGAAAGTCAGGTGATAATAATAATAATAATAACACGGCTTTATTTTAATACCCTCGGCTCTACTTAACCCAGTACCATAGTTTACAAAAATTACATTTCATTGATTCATATCCTAACTAATTAACATATTACGCTTGATATCATATCTTAAATGATAAAACATAATAAAAAATAGGTGGCTGACTACATACTGGCTAATATTTCAAACTTCAAGGTACTTTTAAATGCTGATCCTGAAATCCCTCGACTGCAGTTAAAATAAAAAAATATTTATTACTGACCCTTTTAATCCACTATTCCCTAATCGCTCATTCTTATCCACAGCTCTACTTGAATGGAGCATCCTTGAAGGCCGAATGTCCAGAGTTGCTGTCCGAAGTCCTGAACAGCGTCCGTCTCACTTTGGTGTCGGACAGAGTTGCCTCAAAGGAATGCAGGCTCTGGTTGCTGTTAGCTCTGGATGTAGCCAGCAATCGTTTTGGTCTCCAGCCTTCCGAAATCCAGAAATTCTACCAAGAGCAACTTGGAGACGGAGCCATGGCTGACTTCCAGGTATGCCTTGAAAACGGTGCTTGTGGAACCCCAATATTCTCATGAAGGTTGAGGTGCTTATAGACTTTAGTTGGCAATTTCGCATGATCTTTTTAATACGTTGACCTTTTTGGGTGCTTATATGGTGTTCTTTTTGCATGGTGTTTTTGACTTATGTTCAGTTTGATGGATGTGTATTATGATTTGGTTGTAATTGTAAATAAAACTCGCATACTCATAATGTATCATTTTATTTGTACATACTCCGTTCCTTTTTGGCATCTGTATACTCGACAGATTGTTTACGGTTTCGTTATAGCCAACGAATTCGAATAGGTTAGAAGAAGTAAACAAGGATTTTATTATCCCCACAATCCTAAAGCGGCAGCCTGGTATACCGTTTGTATACCCGCGACGAAATAGTAGGTAAAGAAGCCTAAAAATAACAGCATGAATGGCCTAATAAAAATAGCAACTTTGTTTTAGTTGATCGTTCCAGATTTTTTTCCTCTGGGAGCCGTCAGTACTTAAGCCTTCAAGGTCTATTGTACCATAACTTCTCAGAGGGGGGACGGTGCACGGCCAACACCGTTGGAATGATTACACCATCATCATCCCGGACGGTCCGACGGGGGTCCCCCGTCCGGGCCTTACGGTCGATCATCCAAAGTGCCGGCCGCGTAAGATGCTCCGCTCAGCGCTCGTGTGGGCGACACCAACACGGTCGAAACTGAATCCTTGTGTATATTCAGTCACCCACCCAAGCGCTAACCGCGCACAAGGCTGCTGCTGCCCCACTATCAAAGGCAGACGCTGTTCATCGCGCAGCCACGTGGGTCCCCATCGTTCCAGGTTAATTGTTATAGTTTTGAGTGGATTTTGGCTTTAAAAAGTGCATACGTGTCAAAAGACTATTTTAAACAATTCCACAAGATTTCGTTTTATTTTTTCGAAATATTATATTTTAAATCCTTTTTTTGGCTTCAGCTACAAAAACAAAACGAAGAATAACAAAATATGAAGATATATGCAAAAATATAAACTCCGTTAAAAAATAAATTATCTCAATGCCTAATCAGTAAAAATATCTGTCAAAATAGAACTATTCTTAAGGGACCCTTAAGTGTGGCTTTCCTTGTGTGTCGGTTTCCTAGACAACATCTACGATATGGCAGGATTCATTTGGCGACGTTGTCACATTTCAAATATTGGTCAATTTGTTATGCCTACGCATTTTGAAGTTTTCTGTTGTCTCTTTTTATTTTGTACCATTATTTGGTGTTTTGTCCCGGACATTTTTCCGGATGTGACACACTAAGGCCCGTTTGCACCGGACATTTAGGTGAACCTTAACTTTAAGTAGAACTTAAACTGTCAAATTGGTTTGCACAGTCCACAAAATCTGTTTTAAGCCTTACTTAGAGTGACATCAAACTAAGCCGAAGATTTCTTCATCTTAAAGTGATACTTAGTGACATTACCTGAAAAATTGACAGCTTCCAGCTTATTTGTTTACATTGTTTTCAATATTCGCAAGGCAAAATTCAAAAATGGATTTATTGAGAACTCATTCGTTAATGTATGATGATATGAGTGGGTGGAAGTTAATTTAATTATTTCAGGGATACCCACAAATTAAAGGCCGACTGAATCATTTCAATATGCTCGATGAATTAACTTTTTTTCAAAGGTTCAGAGTGACGAAGCTAACTGCCATGTATATTTTGGAGTTGATTGAAAATGAAATTGAGTACCACTATGATTTGTATCAATTTTTTTAATTTGAATTTGTGAGAAGACAAGATTCAGATTCAGAGATTGCAGAGTGGACGGAATCATAAAACATGGCTGGACCTGCGTCATATGTCAAATCATAAAAGTCAAATATCAGAAGTACAAATACAAATTCCCTATAATTGCGGCGATGCCAAATTGTAAGCTCGCTTAGCTAAGGCTACGTTAAAAGGAACCCCAGCAAACCGCTTCAATCTAAGGTTCAGATTAACTCTAAGGTACACCATAGCTAAACTGCAGATTTAAGAGTGAGCGGTGCAAACGGGCATGACAACACCGTACTCCAAAATTAACCTACAAAATCGCCTTTACTGCAACGAATTCTCATGTTGACATGTCGTTCCTTGAGTATTAACCTTAATTCAGATGCACATGACATCCGACGATACGAAGCTGTTCCTATTGGTTGAAATATTTTGATTTGACATTTTGAATATATCAACCAATAGGAACAGTTTCGTATCGTCGGATGTCGTGTGTATCTGAATTAAGCTTTACACACAAGAGAGTCTTACGTAAAGGACCCTCAAATATTAAGGGACCCTTAAGTTTCGACTATGAATACAACCCTAAATCTACTGATCTTAAAGGAAAATGCTTCGGAAAAGAATAAAGTTATTTTGTCCCATTTTTTTTTTTATTTATAAAGTTTACAAAAATTTTCCGTATGACCTATGTATCGGGTTGCCTACTAAGACCGGCAAAATCTCGGTAACTGTTAATCATATAACTCAGATCTGAAAATATTATTGGGTAAATCAACTTAGAGAAATTGCTGGAAGTGATTTTCAAGTCCCGCAAGAGGCCGCTAGTGGTCGTAACTGTTACGATCAATCGGAACAAAGGCTTTTTCTCAAAAAATGTGCAAATAAAGGTATATTATAAATATCACCATCATGTAGAGTGAACAATTTTCAATTTTTTTTAAGTGTTTTTGCTCTGTTTTGTAAGATATAGTGGTGACGTTTAATAATAATAAAAAATATAATCAGTGTTATACAGTAGTGTCTTTGTTTGTTTCTTTTAAAAATTCCATTATTATGAAAATTTAATACCGCACTCATTGGCACCTACTCTGCCACCTGGTGGCTAATTCAAAAAGTCAAAATATTATTTCTAGTGGTTTTACTTGAGTATTGTCTGCGGAAAGATTACTAAAATGTTGTGACGGAGGCTATATCTACATAGGGCACCAATGGAGAAGTTTCCAAAAAAATAAAATTTAGAAAATTCATTATTATCTGATAGTCTATTTCTTCACTTGAAGAACGTCGAAAAAATCATCTGAATATTCCAAAAAACGGCGGAATTATTCAATTTTATATTTGCTTAAAGCGACCGCGGAGGTGAAAATCTGTATGACGTCACATGTTTGGTCGAGACGACTCGGCTATCCATACGCTGCGCTGTACGATGTGCGACATTTAGACTTGAGTGGAACGTCGAAGGTGTTTGTTGTAACGGGCAGACGCCAATATATTTTTGAAGTATGGAGGAAGGTTACGTTCGTGGTGATTCTTCCTAAAGTCATGATTATGGACTTTTACTTCCCACACCGATAGATGAGGGGAGTATTGTGATCGTGAAAATTTTCGATTGTGAGATAATACGCTTTTTGGGTGTTTTATGATGTCTACATAACGAAAATCCACACAACTCATTTCCGTCGGTCTATCTGTACGCGTTTTTCTAGCCACGTAATCTCAGTAACCGCTGCATGGATTGCTATGAAATTTGGCAGCGATATGCTGTGGGGTAGTAGTAGGTAATGTTCTGTTTGAAAATCGGTGCACGGGTGGTGGAGTAATTAGCAAACCAAAAATTTTAAATATTCCTCAAACTTTGTTTTTAGGCGTTTTAGAGGTTCCTGATCATTTTCTACTTTTTTGGATGGGGGTGATATTGGGGTGGTTGGGGGTGGGGGGTTGTAAAGCTGAAAAATTATTGTATTCATAACAGGCCGTCCACTAACCTGTGAAAGAAAGACCTAGCGTCATAATACACCTTTTTAGGTGCATTCGAACATTACCTTGGCTATTACGGATCGTCGACTTTTTCTGATGTATACATGCGAGAGTATTGCTTGTGATCATTATGTATGGTGTAACTAGGAAACTATAGGATTCATTTCAATTAAATTTTCACACAGTATTACTAACAACATAAAACTCAAATTTTTGTACTCATAATAGGCTAACCATTGAAATATTTGTGAACATGAACGAGGAGGCCGGCGGCGGCGCGGTGGCTTGCGGGAGCAGCATCCTCGACAGGGCATACACAGGCTTGCGTTGTGTCGTGTGACGTCACAGCGGCTTCGCGCGGAGGATACGGCAATTCAAACTTTGAAGGACTATAACTTTTCTATTAATGGAGATAATTACAAAATTTTTTCGCCGTTGTTCTCTAACTCTTTAGGACTATCTGATTAATTAAAATTTGAAAAAATGGAAACTTCCTCATTGTTTCGGAAACTCACATCACACTTGTCATGATACTTGTTCTATTGATATCTCTAGTTTGAAAAAAACTAAGATGCTGAATCTTGCAACGAAATTTTAAGAATTTAAGTTAAAAAATATATAGCATACCATTTAAAATTTTCGTTATAATGGGTAATAATAGTTGTGAAGTCAAATACCGCTCTCTAGCTATGAGGGCAAGATCAAGTTCGATAATTTTTCTGTAACAGATTATTAAGTAAGAACAGCTCTTTCAAACGAGGCCTAGCTTAATTAATTCCGTTAACTTATGTCAAAGTTATTGCCATTTAAATAAAACTACTTGGACGTTCCCCCGCCACTACATCTTATAAGATAGAGGAAAAACGCTTAACAAAAAAAAATCGAAAATTGTTCACTCTGCATGGTGGTCGTATTTATAATATACCTTATTTGCATATTTTTTGAGAAAAAACCTTTTTTCTGATTGTTAACAGTAACGCCCCCTAGCAGCTACTGGCGGAACTTGAAAATAATTTCTATTAATTTCTATTAGCCGACTAAGGGCCGGTTTCTCAATGTCCAGTTAAAGTGTCAGATAGGTATCTGCCAGATAGCGTTTCTATGGATACAACTGTCAGATAAGATTTACGGGACTTCGTAAGTTTAGCCTTCAATTGTTTAATTTATCTAACAGTTGCTGTTATATTGCAGATAAATATTTAACTGGACATTGAGAAACCGGTCCTTACCTAGTAATATTTTTTGCTTGGAGTCATATAACTAACGGTTACCGAGAGATATTGCCCACGGCAATTCTTAGTAGGTCACCCGGTACCCAAGTGCCAACTATGAATACGATCCTAAAAAATGTTGTATCTGTCTTGGTGACAGAGCACTCCGACTGCTTTGAGCGTGCAGACATCTCCGGACAACAAGCAGCTGGACGGCTACCAGAGCGCCGTCAACGTGTTGCAGATTTCCTCACCTCCGCCACAACCGCAAGATGGCGCCACTTCACCGCCACACCAGCCACACCAACAGTCTCTTCCCGCTTCTGCTCCCGAACTGAACAACATCTCCCAGAGCAGCGGATTCGTGTCAGACTCCAGCACGTCCAGTAACAGGTATTCTAAGGAAATAGTTAGATAATAAGATATTTCGTTTCAATAGTTCGTATTTATAAAAATGAAGTGTTTCTTTCAAAGGGAAAGGTAGGAGAAAATGAGCTCACAAGGAAAATGTTTTGCTTTATATGTTGCCGCTGACACAGTGTTGCCAGGAAACAAAATTATTATGTACCACATTTGATAAAAATGTACCACATCGCTAAACATCAATTGTCATCCACAAAACAGCTGTCGGTACGTCAATTGTCATCCATAAAACAGCTGTCAGTACGTCAATGCACTCAATGCAGTGGTTGCCAACGTAAAAATTCAGGGCACTGGCCCCAATGGGACTCAAAGTTCAAAAACAACAAATCTTTAGAAAAAAATCACCAGGAAACCAGGAATATTTTGTTACATTTAAGGTTACTACATTGTATTTTGGATGTGATTTAAACAAATAAAAAATAATAACTCCAAAAATAAAATATATAATAATATACTACTTATTTACATCCAAAACATAAAACTATAAACAGAAACAAATAAATATGCTTCAAAGAAGCCTAGCTTCTTAACAATGTTCGATTACATATGGTGATATGGCTGTAAATGAAGAAACAGAAAATACTATAGTTGTCTGTGACGTTCAGCCAGAGAATGAGAGGGTGGATGGGTTCCAAGTACATAAACCCGTCAAATAAATGTGTTATTCCAATATGATACATAATTGTTACACGTTCTCTGTATCAACCAATTGCTAAGACAAGTAAGATATTAGGCGCTTTCCTTTTACCTGATTTATCTGATAAATCTCACTTGTGACGTCATTACTCATTTCAATGTACGTTCCTTTTGTCTTCTGAATCTGACACTAAAGTGAGATATTTTACCCCCACTTAAGCCCATTTGCACAAGCTCGAAAGGTAGATCGGTTGTCTCAGATCATTTGGATGTCAAATAAATTAATAAATGAGGTTAGAATTAATTGTAAGTTTGAATTTTAGCAGGTTTTGTGGTGTATGGATAGTAGACAGTGTATGGTGAGCTACGAAAAACTTAAAAAAATAGGTTATGGAAAGGATCGACAGATTATAGAACCATAGCATATTACAAAATTTCGAGGAATGACATTCAATTGCACAAACATGTTCCTTTAACTCATCTGAGCATCTGAGGTTTCCAACTGAGCTGAGCCATCTGATTTTTAAGTGATCCGAGTTAGTGCAGATGTAAAAGGAAAGCACCTATTAACAGAAAAGTCACCAGAAACCGTTTTTTTCGTTTTGTACCACATTTCTAGTAATTTTAAAAATGTAGTACCACTGTACTTTTATTGTTTAAAATGTACCACATGTGGTGCAATTGTACCACTCTGGCAACACTGCGCTGACAGGTTGCAACTTGCAGTTACAGATGCAAATGCATAAAGATCTACTAATCTTAGGTTAGGTCAGGGGCAGCTCGTGGTCGTTGAAAAAGGGGGTTCACTAGCTACCCCCTTCCCTCAATCACAATTAGGCCCAGTTTCACAATCGACAGTTAACTAGCGGTTACAAGAAAACTAGTGGTTAGCGAACACTTTGCGTTTCATAATGGCGGTTTGCGTCGAAAGGTCTGGTTATCCAGTAGTCAAGTTAACCCAAAGATAAAGTATGGGTTATCTCTGACGTTTGTTGTGGTCAACCAATGACACATAAGCTTGCTTTGGAGGTTATAAAAACATTCATTTTGATATTGACGTCTAAAACGTCGATGGATTTTGATTATAGTCACAAGTCAAAAATATGAATACAGAAGTTAGGTTTATCTGTCAAAGGGTTAGGTTGTATTCACAGAACACAATTATGGCAGTGCTCTGGTTAACTTCCATCTGTCGGTTAAGTGACCACCAGGGATTACCAATGATTGTGAAACTGGGCCTTAATGTTTTTTTAATATCCAAATATCTTTTGGCTTTGAATCATCATCATAGTCACAATGTCTTAACAGACATGTTGTGAACTGGTAAAATGCATTAAGTCGGAGCTAGAGTATTGCCGACACGAATATTATCAATAGTTTTGGAACTTGGCGCTCTTGATACTCATATCCAGCAGCTGTTTCGTCGTATCCACCCAGCGGATAGGGGGACGGCCACGGCGCCGCCCACTCGAGGTGTGACCCTGAACTACAAGTTTCTCCATATTATCGCCTCTGTGAATATGTCCGAAGAATATAAGCATTCTCGTCGACACAATGGAGGATAGTCTCTTTGTATTACCGAGCTCATCCAGTACGGAAACGTTAGTTCGATGGGCGGTATAAGGAACTCTCAGGATTGTCCTCCACGTCCATATTTTAAAAGCATCTATGCGAGGTCGATCTGCCTTTTTAACAGTCCGAGTTTCCGAGGCATACACACATATGGAGAACACAAGAGCCTGAACCAGCGACATTTTGTTAGCTTTAGTGATGTTATGGTCATGGCCACACGTGCCTGTTGAATGCGCCGTCGAATCTCATTTTCACAGCTACCCGAATTTCGATCAAAGAACCAAGGTACACAAAACTTTGAACTACTTCACAACGGCCTACTGACTTTATTTCTCGATGATTATCGTGCTCTACATCTACGATCATAACCTTGGTTTTGTTGTAGTTAATACCAAGACCACACGCTGCACTGCGTTGTTCTAAGACGTTTAATAGAGCTACTAGTTTTTCCTGAGAAGCAGCAATAAGGGTTGTATCGTCAGCAAATCTCAAGTTGGATATTTTGCTTCCGCCAATCGATATACCGCCATTCCAGTTGCCCATTACCTGTCTTATCACAAATTCAGAGTAAATCTTAAATAACATCGGAGATAATACACATCCCTGACGAACTTATTTTCTGGTTGCAGTTTGACCAGACAGGTTACCATCAATTCTTACATGAGCCGAATTAGACTCGTAGAGTTGTTGTATGAGAAACACTAGGTGATAAGGCACTCCCATAGAGATGAGGATTTCCCACAGTTTAGGCCACTTTACGTTATCAAACGCCTTAGAATAATCCACAAAGCAGATAAAAACTGCAAAATAATGCTCTCTGGCTTTTTTAATAATTATTCTTAGGTTTAAGATATGTTCACGCGTACCGCGTCCTTTTACGAAACCTGCCTGCACCTGAGAAATCTGCCAGCCAATAAAACCCTCCAAACGAGATTGTAAAATATATAGTAGAACCTTACTTGGTCTGGTCTAGTGTGTCAAATATCGGGAGAAGAAGGTTTTAATGTACGACTGAGCAGAAAATACCAGAGTACTGTGGCTGCTATGAACAGAAGATAATAAACATCCCTGACGAACTCTAGATACTTTAGGGCTAGTTTAAACCTAAACACGCCCTACTAGACCAGTGCCGAAGCCTTCAAAAATAATACAAAGTGAAAAAAAACTACAGTAGCATGAAACCCATTAGAAAAAGAGGGAAATATGATAAGAATGAAAGGAAAAATAAATTACGGTCGATTCGAGATCGGGAAGTGGGAGGGGGTGAGTTTTTAAGGGTAGAAAATGGTTTATCTTGATTTCTGGCAAAACTACAAGTCCTATGGGAAAAAGTTAAACGGCAAAGTTGTAGGTAATAAAAAGGTCTACAACTTTTGTATTTTCAATTTTTTCACATAACCTCAAAATTTTGGTGAAAAATTCAAAAAACCAAGTTTTTGGTCTTTTATTTTTATCTTTTTCAAAAAAAATAATTTTTTTACGAAATTTGGTGAAAACTTACCTTATTATGTCCCAAATACACTTTAATTTATTTGATTCAAAATATTTACTTTTTCGCCTTATATGACCTTAAGATCAAAAATGCACCCCAATTTTCAATCGAAAATTCTCACGTCAAAATATCATCTATTTTCAAGAAGTTTTGGAGCCTTTCGTTCGTTGAAATCTCTATTTTCTGATTGTGTAAAAAAATATACATTACTATAGAAAGTCTTCTCAGAAAATGCAAAAAACTGAAAAAAAACTCAAATTCGAAAATTTTTTTTACTCACTATGTACAATTTTGAGCTATTTATTAAAATTTACTTAAAAAACGTGAGATCTCATGTTACATTGATAAACGAAAAAATTGCAAATTGGAATATCCTTCTATAATTAACAAACAAATAAGTTAATATTTAATAAGACATCTACAATATTTTGAAAAAGTTGTAGAATCTTCTTTAAATAATATTTGTAGATGCCTATTTATTACTGTTGTAAGATAATTTATATACCTGAGTGACATACGGTAAATGTTAGCCCATTGTAAGGTATTTCATGGAGAAGTGGGGACGGACTTAGCAGGGTCTGGGCCTTACTACATACCTGCTATTTCGTAGCAGCTGTAAAACCGTTAGTCAGTGGTCATGGGTAACGCAGACAAATTAAATACGCTGATACTATAGCGCTGGCGCACTTCCTTGTATCAACGCAATGCGTTAACTCAAATGCGCTATGATACACGATACAGTTGAGAGCCAGACTGGAAATAATATTGGAGACGAAGATGATTGTCTTGAAGATTTCGACGATCAACTAGAGATAGAAAGGTTTATCGAATCTAACGATGAAGAAATGCCTTCAAAGAGACAAAAACTAATGAATAACTAATGGGAATTTCAGATAAGATATTTATAAATGACAAGATTAACGTTTTCGAAAAAAAAATGTAATGAATAGTGCATAGTGAGTGAAAAAAAATTACGAATTTGAGTTTTTTTCAGTTTTTTGCATTTTCTGAGAAGATTTTCCATAGTAATGTATATTTTTTTACACCATCAGAAAATAGAGATTCCAATGAATAAAAAGCTCCCAAACTTTTTGAAAAAAGTTGATATTTTGACGCGAGAATTTTCGATTGAAAATTGGGGTGCATTTTTGATATTAAGTTAAAATAAGGCGAAAAAATGTATATTTTAAGACAAATAAATTACAGTGTATCTGGGACATAATAAGGTAAGTTTTCACCAAATTTCGTAAAAAAATTGTTTTTTTTTGAAAAAGATAAAAATAAAAGACCAAAAACTTGGTTTTTTGAATTTTTCACCAAAATTTTGAGGTTATGTGAAAAAATTGAAAATACGAAAGTTGTAGACCTTTTTATTACCTACAACTTTGTCATTTAACTTTTTTCCATAGGACGTGTAGTTTTGCCAGAAATCAAGATAAACCATTTTCTACCCTTAAAAACTCACCCCCTCCCACTTCCCGATCTCGAATCGACCGTAATTTATTTTTCCTTTCATTCTTGTCATATTCCCCTCTTTTCCTAATAGGTTTCATCCTACTGTAATTTTTTTTGGTTTCAAAAATTATCGACCCTGGTCTATACATTTCAGAACGACCCCCTCGACGGGCAGCAAATGCGGCCGCCCCATCCTGGGCATCGGGGCTCGCCTGAAGAACAAAGCCGTGAACCACACCACCGCTTCCGACCCCAACTGGAAGGAGCCCGGCGCCCCTGGGGGCGGCGGGGGCGGTTGGGGGAACGGAGGCGGCAAAAAGGGCGGCCGGACGGACAACAAGAGGGCCCCTAAGGGCGGCAAGGGCTGGGAGCATGACGATCGCTTCGAGACGGACTACAGTTGAACGCTGGTAGGCTGTTGACGACCTGGTGTTCTATTCACGTGCTATGGGTGTTCTGATATGGGAGATGGATGTACAATTATTGTTCATCTGGTCAGATAAGAAGGCAAAGTGAGGTTTTGAATACATTTTTTTATGATAAATGGAAAGATCATGTCCCAGGACAAGTTCCGAAAACTTTAAGGGATGATTTCTGGCACCGAGTTATGATATAATATGATTAAATTATACAGGATTGGGATAAAGTATGGAACCAAGCAAATATCTTTGAAACGGAAAGGGTGATATTGCTGAAAATTTGCAGGTCAATGTAGTGACCGGTCTAACCGGAAGTACCGTCAACTTTTTTAATTTAAATGGGACACCCTGTCTATTTTTGCAGATTTTAATACATCTTTTTTTTCCGAATAAGTCCATAGTAGGTTTAATATTTGTTTCTGTAAAAATGGGAAAGATGAAGCTTTTTTGTTTACTGAAACGTTCATTTTATTTGATGTGTTACAATAAGAAAATTTAAAATGATTGAACAAGGAATTATCTCAGACCTTCAAAATGCCTGCCGTTTACTTCCTGACAATATGCAAGTCTGTTGACAAATTGCTGAGTTACCTTGTCGAATCAATTCACGTCAGGATCAGGACGTCAGGAGGTAAATGGCCGGCATTTTAAACATATGAAGAAGCTTTATCTTTCCCGTTTTTAGAGAAATTGATACCCAAACCACTATGGACGTATTCGGAAAAGAAAGATCTATTAAAATCTGAAAAAATATACAGGGTGTCCCATTCAAAATAAAAAAGTTGACGGTACTTCCGGTTACACCGGAAGTACATTAATAGCTAACATAATGTCTTCGGATGCACTATACGTCGCTACACTTGCGTGCAAATTTTCAGCACTATCATTCTTTCCGTTCCAAACTTATTTGCTTGGTTCCATACTTTATCCCAACCCTGTATGTTTATTCTTAATAGCAAAAAAGCTGAAATGCCCTTAATTAGATCGCGAATTGGTTAATGTGTGGGCCTCTTTATCATCTGCGTACCGTACAAGCTATACATCATATGATATTTGCTGTAAACAATCGACAAAAATATTCAAAATATCCGTTAGCGTATTCCGACCTTCTCCGTTTTTGCAAGGAATTCCAGAAAGTGAAAGTGGGCCACACACGTTTCAGTTATCTTTACAACCAAACTTTAAACGTTGATTTCCCTGAAACAAATGCGAATTTCGGAATAATTCCTTTTGATGTCGGATTCACATTCTGAAACGTAAGTACGATTTCTTTTTTCGGGATTCGTCCTGGGACACGGTTTCATAACAAAACTATTTTTGTTTTATTTTTCGCAGTAATTCAAAAGTTATATCAAAATAAAAATGGGTTTTCGAATCCAGTACCGAAAACACGCCGACGGCTCCCGAATCCGTGTGACGTCACAAGAGTGGTCACTACGCTCCTTTGACCAACGACGTCCTACTCCGATAGTAGATTCTAGATTCCCAGCCAATCGTGCAAATACTTACTAGTAACTAGTGTATATTTATTGCAACATAGACGATAAATTAAGTTTGCAGCTCGAGACGGAGTCTGCGATCGAAATAAGTATGTTTTTGAATGTTTGAAGTCAGATTACAGATTCCAGTAAGTAAGTACCTAATCAAATATGTTTCTTTGAAAAGATCTCCTCAATCAAAGGATGGCCAAGTGCAAACAACAAGTGCAAAAAGCACATCAATAAATTTTTTGATAAAAAAAATAAAAAAAAAGTTGGAAGGCCTGGGTTTCGATCCAAAGACCCCAAAGACCCTGAGATCCACTAACCACTAGGCCATCCTTCGATTGAGGAGATCTTTTCAACGAAACATATTTGATTAGGTACTTACTTACTGGAATCTGTAATCGGACTTCAACTTCAAACATTCGAAAACATATTTATTTCGATCGTAGACTTCGTCTCGAGCTGCAAATTTCATTCATCGACTGTGTTGCAACAAATATACACTAGTTATCAGTTTAGCAGTACGTATTTTCGCGATTGGCTGGGCATCTAGAACCTAGTATCGAAGTAGGACGTCGTTGGTCAAAGGAGCATCCTTACCGCCATGGTGACGTCACACGAGTTCGGGAGCCGTCGGCGTGTTTTTGGAACTCGATTCAAAAACCCATTTTTATTTTGATATAACTTTTCAATTATTGCGAAAAAAAAAAGAAAACAAAAACAGTTTTGTTATAAAACTTATGTATGATCTTTCCATTTATGACAAAAAAAATTTTATTCAAAACCTCAATTGCTGTACTTCGGAAATTATGCTATATACAGACTTGCCGTGAGAAAAAGTATTACTTAATTGGCTATAAGAAGACTGTGAAAAACATTTTCAGATTTCTAGGATGGCCACCAGGGGCCGTCTTAAACATTTAAAGTGATTTTTCACCAAAATTCACCTGGTAAATGCTACTAAAAAAATATGTGCTTTTTAATGTTAGGATTTATTCGAGCAATTTCTGTTTAACACTTTTTGACATATGTATTGAGATAAAGTGGCGGGGGATAATTCAGTGTTTTTTTAAATAAATAGCTACAACTCCTAAACAACTAAACGGATTTAAAAAAAAAACTCGGAAAAAAATGTATTGTTCCATCATCCTCATCTTACCTGTGATATGTCTTTTTCCTAATGATACCGCTAGGGTGCGTTTTTTTTTATATAATAACATAAAACTGCAAAAATCTAAAAAATCAAATGCAATGATGTTACTTTTTTCTCATAAAAATCTAGCCAAATCATACGTAAAATGACTAGCGGAAACCGAATGTCGGTATCTTATTCCTAACTTGAAATATCAAAAGAAGAATTAGTTATCATATAATTTAAAAAAAGCGCTGTAACAATGGCGCTTATTGCTATTTATTACCCTTTTTTTCAAGATTTGCTCAGTCGTTATAGCTGTTTACTTGAAAAACATTGGAGTACCCCCAACCACTTTATCTTAATAGATACCTACATCAAACAGTGTTAAACAAAAATTACTTCAGTAAATTTGAAAACCACATATTTTTCCTCGTTAAATGTTTAAGACGACTGGTTACCATTTTGGAAATCTGAAAATATTTTTCAAGGTCTTCTTATAGCCACTTAATAATTTATAATAAATATTTTTCTGCCGCAAGCCTCTATGGCAAACAGTTTCCCAGATACAACACTTTGCATTCTTAAGTTAAACCAGTTGTGCTTGAGATAGACTTTACTTATAGTCTTAAGGGCACCACAGACGTCATTCTTACGATACCTCCACACACTGTTCAGCAAAAAGAGTTTTTCAGTTTTCGCAAATAGTTTTTCTAATTTTCTTTTTTTTGTAATGGTTATTCGTTAGACAAAAATGCGCCCAATAGCTGATTCGAACATAAGTTAGATTTCATCTTCCATATCAGATTGCTAGCAATTAGGAATTTTTTTAGAATATACATTTTTTACTGAGTATATTGTTGTAATTTTCATCGATTTAATTGATATTGTGAATTTTGCAATTAAATCTGAACCATCTACTTATATTATTTATATCTTTATACAATTGCTGATTTATCTACTTTATACACAACAAATTACGTGGTCACCGATTTAATGTCCATTAGAATTAGTCAATATGTATATATTACGCCTATCTTGTTGGAAAACCAGATCAACTCATACATTGAACTCTGAATAAAATAATTATTAGTATTGAACCCAAAAAAAAATTTAAACTGGTTCTCAATGATACATCCTATCCTATTTAACATCACATTATTTTTTTCTGTAATACTGATTAGTCCTGGTGCTGCGGTATGAAAACCTAGTGGATTGGTTTGTTGTGTCTGGTAAGTTTATTTGATTTTAAACGAGCCCACTATGAATAATAATAGAGTCATATTCAAGCGTTGAAAATATGTTTTTAATTTATTTGAATAATTTTTTTCGTTCTGAGCCCTCCCATAAATTATCATTTTCTTTCAAATACCCATTTTAAGGTTATAGTCAAAAATATTGTGCCTCATTTAAAACAACATAAAATTTATCGAGTCGGTAACCAAAGGAGACTGTTTTTTCATACAGTAGCACCTGACCTAATCATTAAAACAATCGGCAGACACTTTCTTTAGCTTATCGAAGCCATTCATCGTGACCATGGATTTTTTGCACTTTTTTGTGAATTATCTTCAAGTCGGTAATTTATAACAGATGATCGTGTTATACTGGAATAAGTTCCTGTTTCATACAATTGTGTTTGCAATATAAAAAGAAATCTATTAAATTTTATCGGGTATATGTATTTTTTAAGGTGGATTATGAAGATGTAATTATATTTGTCCTTTTTAGGTGGAAATTGTGATAAATGAGAGGGTCGTTTTCGATCTAAAGTAGAAGACTGCATTTGGCAGTTTTATAATTATGTGAATTGTAAATTTTACGTGATTGTCCCTATTTATTACGCATATATAGAAAAATCGTGATATTGTAATTTTTTGGTACTTTATGTATCATATTCTGGATGAAGATGTTCAAAGAAGGAGAACAATACATTTTGTGATCAGTAAGAAAAAACTAGGCGAATCTAGACCTGCTGAATATTGGTAGTTTATTTTTTGGCCCTTTTTATTCGAAATAATTTTTGCTGTATGGATTTTGTTGAAATAAAAAGGATAATAATACTTAATAACAGATTATGGTTAGTAAATGAAAGACGTCAGGCAAAATAAGGTATTGAGCTTAGAAAAATGTTTGCTAGAAATTTTTTTAATAAATTTCTATTTTTAAGAAAAACTCTCTTAACCACACTTTTTTTTATCTAGTTTTATTGATTGTTATCGAAGTCCGTGTCAAATAAAGAAAGTGCAACCTTCTGTCTTAAACACAAGCTTTTCTGCTGCTTGTCGTCTGGTCCCGAAACTGACAATATACAGCCAAAATATTTTTTCTATTTGTCCATAAACTATGGTCTAGTTTCAACTATTTTCATTTGTGCAGATCGTCCAGATAGATAACTTGTATCTGCTGAAAAAAATCGTTTTACCCTATATTGAAACTGCAAAGGTTTCAGATTTATTTCCATACAATGCTTGGAGACTTTTTTTAGTGTAATTATCAAATTTAATGTAGAATCTCCAAAATTTCCAAAGCTGAAACGATATAATTCAATACCTGAGGGTTTTTGAACATGCAGAATTCAAAAATGCTAACAACAATGTTGCCAAATTTACCACTTTTACGCAACATGTCAGAATTTTGTTATTTTAAACGGAATGTCCTATTTATTTTTGTTGCAATGAATTGAGTATGTCCAGTTTAGTAAGTTCTCATATTTTTTTTCTATTAATTACTGATATACAGCAACACCGCATTCTCATTAAAAAAAACTTCCGACTTAAATACCTTCAAAACTGCCAAAACTGAAAATATACAAATTCAATACCTGAGGGTTTTTGAACATGCAGAATTCAAAAATGCTAACAGCAGTGCTGTCAGATTTACCTCTTTTACGTTACACGCCATAATTTTGTAATTTGAAATGGAATGCCCTATTTATGACGATTAACGTGAAAGTGGTAAATCTGACAACACTGCTATTCAAATTTTTGAATTCCGTATGTTCAAAAACCCTCAGATATTGAATTTTATCGTTCCAGCTGTCGCAGTTTTGGAGATATTTAATGTTCCGGTAATTTTTACTAATAAGCGGTGTTGACGTATCACAGTAATTAATAGAAACAAAATTTTGAAACTATGAGACCTTACCTTACCAAATTCAACATGAACAATTATTTGCAACAAAAATAAAAAGGCTATTCCATTTGAAATAAAATTATGGCATTTAACGTAAAAGTGGTACATCTGGCAACATTGCTGTTAGCATTTCAAAATGTTCAAAAAATCCAATGTATCAAATTTTATCGTTTCAGGTTTGGCAGTTTTGGAGATATTTTGGCGTTCGGATATTTTTACTAACTTATATTATTTAATGAAAAATACTAATTTAATAATTTGTACATTGAAAACCACACTTCACTATAAAACGGTGCAAAGTTTGAAAGTTTGTTGCGTGAAGTTAAAAAATTGATTGTGATGAGTAATCAAATTAGACTAATCCAAAAATAATTAACATGAAAAAATTGGAAAATGTTAGACTAGTGCCATTTATATAATGGGAAGGATTTGATAAATGGATAACGATGATTTTGTATTTAACTCGGTGTAGGTTAGCATATTATAGTGTCTCGAAATTCTTTATACACATGCTAAGAGCGTAAGGAGAATGTAACACTTGTAACCCTGTAAATAACTTAGTTTTTTACCTCGCACATCTGAATGTGATAGGATTAGTTAGAATTAACTCGAACTCAGTTGTACTGCATTTAAATACAAGGTTATTTTGAAGTAAGGGATATATTTAGCTTACTTTGTATTTAAAAAACATAGCTCTAGATAGAGACGCACATCTTAGATATGAGGCATAGGTTCTTTTGAATTGTTCACAGAATCTCTTCTCATTTTGGCTTCAATTGAAGCAATCTACTCTCAGTTTGGGTTTTTTGTCTAAATGACAATTTTTAAACAGTTATACAAAATGTCGTCCGACATTAAAAATAACAAAAAAACGCAGTTTACAGAAGTAATAACTCACACAGCTGAAATTTGCTGTAAAACCACATGTGAGTTATTGCGATTACCGCGAGTTAAACACTATACTTTATCTACAACCGTAGCAATAAATAGTACGAATTAAGTACATAAATATTACGAACTACTGACAACTTAACTAAACTTCTGTCACTAAAATAAATACTCTACACTGTACACTGCATTTCACGTTAAGGCCTTTACTTATTAGGAACCTTTTGCACGGCTGTTTCCAAAATGTCAGTAAAACGTTAACGGTTATTTACGTCATCAAACGATTCTAACGTTACGCTGTGTAGAGTATACAATTTTGACCTTATGCATACTTTTGTGTTTATAGTAGCGTAGAATAAGTGAGGTTCGTACTTTAGACTTTCTGTGTTTTTTTTATTGTTTTTTTAGTCTTTATATTGCAAACGCTCAGAATGGAACAAGCTTTGGACATCGACGTGATTATAAACAAATAAACAAGTAACAATATAGGTTTTGCAAGACAACCAATGAATGACATTTCACCCTCATGGTTTAGTTTCGTGATGCTAAGACGCTGTTGCCGGAGACGCCTAATTTTGAAGCTTTTATTGGATAATACTGTCAGATAAAACTGATGGGAGAAAACCTGATCATTTTCTACAATGATAAACCGCATAATAAGTATTATTGCTATCAAAGTCACAGTTCTGTTCTCATTGCACCTAGACGTGGCAATACCGTACGTAATCATACGTACCGTAATCTTACGTAGATAACGTACAACTTTATCGGTTATTAACCGATGCGGTTATTCCGGGAGAACTGCGCATGTCACAAATAGCCGATAACGTGAAATAACGTCAGGCAACGGACTTGCAATAGGTCCCTATTCTTACTTGTTTAAAAAAAATGGTAATCACTGTATAAGTTAATGGGAGTAGATAAAATGTATAGGACTAGGTAGTTTCTTTCCAGAGTTATTAATTTTTGTGCATCTAATTTTAATGAATACTATTTCAGGCTAAAATATAACCCTTACATCATAAAAAATTCATCCTATATGCAATTATGCATCCTTCATATACATAGAACTTTCTTTTGGCAGCTTGATTATATAGGGTGCTACTTAAGATATATTAATTTTGTTTTCAGTTTAGTTGACTACAATGCAAAGCAACTGTAAGTTAATATGGGCAATAAAGTGATACTTTACGGATGCTCATAGATCCATATGAATCTTTTTTAGGAAGGTTTTCCAAAAAAACATTTTTTGCGTCAGTCATGAGAACAACATTATTAAAAAATGGTTGCTTGTTGTAGATCTGTAATATTTTTTGTACATTATTAGTACAAAAGAGGCATCTACATGAAATAATCCATGGTTTTAAAACGGCCATTGTGCGTAATGTTGAAGCACCTGGATAATTTCATTTGCATTAGGTCTTCAAATATTCATTCAATATGGTTGAACATGTCATTGAAGATACGCATATTGACATGAAGCCTTTACGGAAACACTGATCTGGATCCGGATAGATCAGTTATATGTCAAACAGCTGTCAACGCCTGTTAAGTGGGATTTATGATTCCATGAATTTAACGGACATCGAACAACGAAAAAGTTGGTTTAACAATAAGAAACAGATGGTTAAGTAAAGCAGCTACTGATCTGAATCATCCGATCGCAATCACTTACTGTACAAGAGTGAACTATCCTATTTCTGACCGATCCCAGATCACTTTACGAACGTCAGGATCAGTGATCCAACTGATCGGGTTAACCCGATCATAGTTTCCGTAAAGGCCTAGTATATGTCATTCAAAGTGCTCGAGTAAATATGTCCAGCAATATATCTAGTAATGTTGGATTGAAGAAATGATTAGGCAGTAATATTATTATTTTTAATGTTTAGTTTGCTCATGTGTGTACTTAAACACTCATCTGTTGGTTGGTTGCATACATTTTGTAATGAAACTGAATATTTAGCTTTGAAAACCGTATCAGAAAATTTGCATTGAATGGTTTGAAGATACAGTCGCATATTTTTCTTATAACTTCTGATTTCTTCTTTCTGATCTTCCTTCTAGGTGCCTGAATTTCATGAATTGAGAGGCACGCTGAAATCGCATGTAGTTCTGCTTGGAATCATTGTAACCTCAAAGAGAGCGGGATAGCTTTGCATGTGGTACTATGCGTACTGTTGATTTTGTTATAGCTATGCCCAGTACTGCCAATATTTGTTAGTAGTAATAGATCGAGGTTATTCATTACCTTTATTCTGCATTATTCTCCGAAAAATTGGTTATTTTAGCACAGATTATTGTTTTATAGTCAGTATATTCTAATGTCCACTGTATCGAATTTGGTGGCTAAGTTTGACGTAAATTTGGGCAGGTTTCATCAATTATTTGTCAGTGTAAAACTGCTGTTAGGGACATTACTAAAGGTTCATCGCACATCAAATGCAGATTTCTTTTGTGCGTTTCAGACAAACGAGATCACAAAGGATATTTTCTCATCCTTCCTTTTCTTGTTAGACTTACTGAACAAATCTTGCGTTTTTCTAAAATCCGTTCAGCACCAGGAAGCACGTTGTCTTCAATTTTCAAAATTCTGTCCTCATATGTGGTTCGGTCGAATGTTTTACTAATTTGCAATAAACCGTCTTCAGTGGACCTATTTTAATTCCATTTTCATTCAAACCTTCCCTACCACTGATACTCGTAATAATCAGTTACCTTCGTACTGAAGTGTCGTACACTAGACGAGTCTTGACCACCGACAATATCGTCGGTGGTCTTGACTCTCATTTTTGGTTAATTTTGTTTCTAGGCTTGCCTCTAATCATTATATAACCCTTGAGAATCTATTGGGGGTATTGCCAAATGAGATAAGGTACACAAAGCTGACTCATGAAATAAATAACAGATGTTTCGTGAATTTAAAACCACCAGTCGTTTGACAGATGACACGTCAGTACTTAAGGATTAATAATAAAAATATTACATACAATTCTCACGGGCTGTTCATTGCTTCAACTATGATTTCAATTTTTGTGTATGTATATAGATTTGAAACTCCTAATCATAACATATATACCGTTTATGAATCTTTTCTACTGAGATACTGAAACTATAGCAATTTAACATAGGCAGTAGAGATAGCGAAATGACTAACATTTAAATTCATTGATAGAGTGAGTTTGCATTAGCACTGTAAATAACAGAACTTGGGCGAATAAGTGAAAAATGATTTTTCCATGTGTATCACACAGAATGGAAAACGATTTCTAGAATATAAATAAAAATATGAATCCAGCAAATGTATTTCATTTCTTTCTAGGTGTAAGGTGTTTTTTTTTAGATCTATATAGTAACATAAGTTAATATCGAACATGGAAATCCATTCTACGGCTGTTGGTTTGGCGTGGAGGAAGTCCTTGTTGTTGCCTGGATGTGCTCTAAGGCCACATTCCTGCACTATGGGCCGGTTTACAGTTATCTGTTAACTAGCAGTTATAGTGTCTTATCTTTCTCCTGTTAACTGCCAGCTAAAGTAACTGCTAAAGTGACTGGAAGTTGAAAGTGTCAGTTATGCGGTTAACTGGCAGCTAAGATTTTAATTTCAGCAGAGTATTATGTTTTGTGATTGCAGCCTTAACCTAACTTTTTTATTTTTCCTTTTTCCTAAGCCTCAGCTTAGCTAAGCTTAGGTTTAACAAAGCTCGTGTTAAACCCGGATTTGTACAACCGGCCCTTAACTTTTTCATAGCAGTCGCGTATGGTATTTATGCTTTGCCTTCACGCTCTGCTCAGTGCTCAGTCATAGAAGAAAGAAACGATGTGCAAAATTTCATACGATAAATAAAAAATGGAAACATAACCGCACGATTAAGAATGCATCGGGTGTGAATCTACGCCTCTCACATAAATTTGATACATATAAACATGTATTATATGTATCGAATACTATATATTTAATAGAATTATGAAAACAAAAGTGATTCACGGGACAGCTGGTACCAGATATGGATATCTGTAACGAAAAACCCAGCCGATCAGGCAAGTCGCATAAATTTCTACTTAGATTACACAAGCAAGGACAATTAGAACAAACGTGGGTTCACTACTGGTTCAGGTACTACCAAAATGGACTTCTGCCCACTTGGCCATTGTTGACATTTTTCTTCTTGTTTTCGTGTTCATCTGTCGACAATTTCGCGACCTTGTAGATCAGGATGTTGTGCCTAAATGAAGCTTATGTAATTAAATTTCACTTATTTTTGCCTCCTACGGTGGTAACCCTATTAGGTCCTCATCTTTTATTCCAAACAAGAAAGTGAATAATTTTTTAAGTATAATTGAATTGTGGGGTATTTTCGGAACAAAATTTTATGACTGAATATTGATGTTACGTCCCCAAAAACCATGTGACTAACATTTTTACTTTTTACCGTGAACGCGAAGTGGCTTAAAAGCACCTGCAAAGTTCAAACATAAAATTTCGCGCCAAAGCTGTGACGTAATAAATCTAAGCGTGACGTAATAAGTCTTTCGTGGAGCTATCCTTAGAATGTGGCTGTACCTTAGACGAGGAAAGAGAGAGGACAGAACGCGCGACTGACATTTCTGTTACCAAATGGCACCAAAAATGTACCAAAACGTCATTAAATTTACCTATGATACGTGATTACTGGCTCCTTCCTGCTGCTGTGGCTTTTACAACCGTAAGCTGCACACTCTACCATTATGCACACCACAATATTTTACAACGATTGGTCTTAAAAACGCTAAATACCATAAAAAAATGTTTTGACGGGTGTCAAATAGCTATCCATTTTCGGTCACAGCTAATTCATATAGCATCAAACGGGCGTGCGGTATCCCCTCTCTTTCCTTATCTAAGGGCTGTACCTTGTCGTCTGTACTTTTCTATGACTTTTCTCCATCTACAGACATAACCTCCACTTCGTATTAATATTGACAGATGTTTGTTTACATCATTTCATTATCTATCTTGGTTAAATGAGATACTGTGACAGTTGTAACACCAGGGGAGGTTATGTATGCATGACACTAGTGACAGTCTGTTAAAGCCGGATGTTGCCGAATGACGAGTAAAATTGTGAAAAGTAACTATGAAACACCCTCAGAGTAAACTGCTAATTACATAACAATGCAAAAAATGGAATAGCTGTGCAATATATAACATTTATAGTCTACAAAAAGAGAGAAACTAAATAAACATAAAATAAAGTTTACATCCTTTATAGAAAAACTATGCAAAATATTAACAACGTGACAACCTTGAATCTATGCTCAATTCAAATTAAAATAGTCACATCCTATCTACATCCGGCATAAAAATCGCTTTTAATTGGTTGATTTCTTAGGCGGGAGGTTTAAGAGATTTAAATGGGCTCTTTTCAAAAGGATGGTTTTCAAAGTCTATCTTTATTCCACGTGGGCAGAAAAAAATTGAGCAAACACTGCCATCATTACAAATTAGATACAAGCAATCCATTTCAGCCATTAAACAGGCAATATTAGCAAGTTGGAAAATACCCCATTAACATTAACAATTTCTGCAATTTTTATGTCAGCCCCTTTGACTTATTTTTTTCATTCTGCTACTTCATCCAAAATAAAAAAAATATTTTGCTCGAAAACTACAAAATAAAAATACTGAGCTTTGTCTTTTGATTATTAATTTAATTTTTTATTATAAAAATGACTCAAAATTTGCTTACAAAACCACATTTACAAAATAGTGCGTAATAAGTCTCATATCATGTTACTTGAAGTATAAAAATGCTCGAATAAGATATTTCACCATAACCCGGAAGAATATCCTCCAGGAGGCACACGATTTGGCGATTTGACGGTCTTCTTTTGGACACCAGCGACCTCTATGTCGTCCTGTTGCAAAATGCTTCCTATCGTGTCAATCTTTTGCTTGCTCACTTTCGTCCTTGACTCTTCGCTGTGAGTTTCGATCTTGCATTCCTCCTTTCTGTTCACTATTTCCGCTGTTATTTTATCTTCCTTTATACTCAGCTCTTCCACCTTCAAATCTTCAGGCTTTGCAGTTTCTGAATCCCCATTCATCCCATTTTTGGAATCGTGATGATCAGGTGCAGGTTCTTCTTTTTGTGGTGGTGTGACTTCAACGGGTTCTACTGGCTTCTCGATGACTTCGTTTGATGGGGTTTCTGGGGCTTCTTCAACTACTTTTGCAGGAGTTTCTTCAATTTTGGCGGGAATTTCGGTCTTGCGTATGTTTGTACCGAAAATATCTGAGGTGCCACCACCTGGTGGCTTCAGGATCCTACTGCAACTCCTCTGATCGTGGAAACCCACGAAGACGTTGGTCATTTTGGATCTGGAACAAGATAGGTACGTATGAGTTTTTGAAATACTGGAGATTTATAGCATGTGGGCGATTTTTGGCGGTTTGACGTAAAAGGTGTGACAATCTATGATGTGACATAGTTGACATGTTTGACATTAGAAAATTGTGGGGCTTTCGAACGTAGTTACAGTGCGTTCTACAATCTAATCTAACCGCTCATTAATAACGTCCCTAAGGCCCGATTTCATAATCAAACTTAACTACACGGTTATCTTTAACCGGATTGTTAATAAACAAATGGATTTCATAATCACTAACCGGTCGGTTAAAGTTATTTAACCGGCGGTTAGACTAACTGCTCGTAATAGGGTACTTGCAGAAAAAATATTATGTCATTTACGCGTTCCTTAGAGCCTAGTAAACATGACAAAATCACTTGTTTGGTTTTTTTGGAATCGGCTGTGAGAGATATTCCAAAAAATATTTCAAATGCCTGAAAATCCCGCGCAAACAACCTCTGACGTCAGTGATATCGTATAGTGATGGGATGTAAAGTATTGATATTCGATATCGATAGCCAGTGCTAACCTAACATTTTGACATTGATCATTATAACCACAAAACCACACACAAAAGTACAAAAGTCAAAAGAATAAAAGTTAGGCTAGATTACTAATTCACTTTGTAGGGATGGGCTTGAATTAGACTCTATCTTTGGATTCATTCATAATGGGATGCGCCGAAATAAAATGATGGCTTCGATTAGTTGCGAATCTCGGTCACAAACAGGATGAACTGTGATACCTATCAGATATAAAAATGTATTGCAACGAAAATGCTAGTGGGTTAATTGCCTGTTTCAAATATGTTTAAGTATCAATAATCAAGAATTCAGATCATCTCTAGTCGAATGCGCAGTTGAATCTCACTGACCTGCGCTGTAGCAGTATCGATTGTCGATATCGATAAGATATCTGTGACGTCAGCCCTTGTTTTAAATCACGTGGAAAAATTTGAATATATCCTTATTTTATTTTGCAAATATCTTTTTTTGGCCTTCAGTAAAATCATGTTTTTTGTTTCCTACTGCTTCTTGATATGGTCTTCTTTACGCTATGTATACTCCCGAGGCGATTTCACGACCTCTGCAAGTACCCTATTCGTCGGTTATGCGACTTTACTGGCCGGTTAAGACAGACGTGTCCGGTTTTGTACTTAACTGGTTATTCGTGTTTTTCTCTGGTTTCTTTTGAAATATAGAATACAGCAACATAATACTTTAAAGTAAGTATTCATAGTAATACAAATAATACGTTTTTATTCATTTCTGAATTTATTTCTAGATGAATATATTGGATACGATCAGAGGTTCTTTATCTGATGAGGATGTACATCCTATTAATCTAAAAAGAAGGTGTACAGGAGAGATCACTTCAACGCATTTGATGGTCTGGAATTCTTCCAATGGTTCCGCGTGTCAAAAAGCACATGCTTGGTCTTGCTTGATGCAATAAAGGATGAGATACAACCAGCAATAAACACGTAAAATACTGAATATGTATTTGATTAATTTGATGCCCAAAAACCTTTTTTTGAAAAAGCTTTTATTTAAATGCTATGAAAAGAAGAAAATGAAATTTTCCTTTGAAATTTTAACTATCAACTTATAGCCTCATTATACACAATTTACATGTTGGTGGGGGTACACAAAAAATGTAATACAACATATAAATTTTATAGCACCAGTTGAAAGAGAATGTGTTTTTATGTATAAAACGATATATCTCATATTGGTTTTTCGTGAAATGGAGGCTAAAAAAATAAATAAACTCAAATAACAACAACCACTTGAGTCGGGGAAGTTCCTAGTGTCAGGGTGACGAAATTTTATAATTCGAAAAATAATATTATCCTACAGTTTAGTTAAAAAATGCATCGTAAAGTGACACCATAGATAAAGGAAAGCTAAAAACCCAGACTCTGGTAATAAATCACCACCCGACCGATATTGTCTTCTAAACAGCCTAAAGAGCTTCACAAGAACTTGGGCATATTTTATTATTTCAAGATATTCGCCAGACTGAAATGAGGTCCAAAATCGCATATAATGTTTGGGTTACTACCAAAGTCCTTTCTTGTCGAAAAGTCACCCTAAACAGTACAAAGTTGTATCACGTACAGTAAAGAAGTGTTGTGATTTGTTTTGCGATTGTGCATAGATTGTGCATAAGTGAGTTTATCTCACAGAGTACCCAATTCTACTAATTGTGTCGTTATTAATTTATTGATATATTGATTTATTCTTGAATGTCTGCGATATAAAACAGATAACAGTCTCGAAATACGTCGCGAGTTGACCCTTCGTGCTGAACTAGTACAAAGGAGTGGATACTTTGCGAGTTGACCCCTAGTATCTTAGTGAGTTGGCCTCGCAGTTATGTTAATTCTCCGCCCTAGTGATTGGAGCTCTTGGTGAGGTATTTCGCGTGTTGATCCTTAATACCAAAGACCCAAGAGCTGCTCGAGTTTTGTTGTATGCTTTTTGTATAATTATACAGTATGTTATTTCATCTACTCTTTTGGAGAGGTATTTCGCGAGTTGACCCTTAATACCTATGACCCGAGAGATGTTTGATTTATGTTCTGTATAATTTGTATGACCACAGAAGATGTAAATATGATTTGGTGTTAAAGGATATATTTGCCGTGTAATCTATTTATGTTTGTGTGTTTAATTCTCACAATTACTTAGCTGCATGTTTTATCAATGAGGCCCGTATAAAATAACGTCATGTTATTAAACTAAAACATATGTTAACCCATTTTTTTTATTTATTCTCCTTCAATGAATTGGTTACTCAGGTATCTTTTTATTTAATTTCCAGATGTGTCATCTCGAGCGCGTTTCCTGATAGAGACCCAAACCTTTATTGGTGTTAAATTACGTAGCTCTAGTAAGTTATTGTTTAAATATTTCATTGCATTCTCACCTAGTTTGTTTTAGTCATTTGTTTATTGATTCAATTACTACCTTATTAAATGCTTTTAAGACACGCCTAGAATAATCATTTAATCATTCTATTTTCTTTTATCCCCTACACTAGAACGAGGTCTACCTCCGTTCAACGTCACATTTTTTCCCGAGTTTTACGTTACATCTTACGCTACGTAACTCTGAGCGCTCCTTAAAGGATTTGAAGTCGTCAAAATCGCTTTCGCGGCAAAGTTACAGCGTTCAATGTTCGGTCCGACCTTTTCATCCGAAGCATGGCCGACTCTGATCACTAGGCCGGAGCATTGAAATATGGCAACACTGAATCGGGGACCGAGCTTTTATTTGTGGTTAAGTCAATAGTGTAATCTTCCAGAGCAAAAAAGGAGATTGGAAGGTGATTTTTAGTGTGTTTCTAATTATTTACCTCCACAAACGAAACTATAAAGATAAAAAGATGCCTGCAAAGTGTGTAGTACCAGGTTGCACTAGCAATTGTGCTTCCAATAAAGGACATACCCAAACATAACCTTCCAGAGTGAAAAATAAGATTGAAAGGTTATTGTTAATGTGTTTCTAGTTATTTACCTGCACAAACGAAACTATAAAGATAAAAAGATGCCTGCAAAGTGTGTAGTACCAGGTTGCACTAGCAATTGTGCTTCCAATAAAGGACATACCAAACATAACCTTCCAGAGTGAAAAAGAAGATTGGAAGGTGATTTTTAATGTGCTTCTGATTATTTACCTGCACAAACGAAACTATAAAGATAAAAAGATGCCTGCAAAGTGTGTAATACCAGGTTGCACTAGCAATTGTGCTTCCAATAAAGGACATACCAAACATAACCTTCCAGAGTGAAAAAGAAGATTGAAAGGTGATTTTTAATGTGCTTCTAATTATTTTTACCTGCACAAACGAAGATATAAAGCAAGCAATTGTGCTTCCAATAAAGGATATAAACAGAAGTGGGTGAACGGTATTCCTCGTATGGGCTGGTTATATTTATAAGAATAAAGACAATACTTTACAAACATTTCAAAGGATAAGACCTATTTTAAAGCACAATGTGGTACCTACAATGTTTTCTGGACCTCCCAAATATCACAGAAAAATACAGTTAATAGAACTCATCTGGGCATGCATCTGGGCATACCTACGAAAAGATTTGATAGTGAAAGGGAATCAAGACCAACAAGAATGGCTTCACAGTGACCTAATAGTGAATTTTCCTAGGTCAAGTGACAATTTACAAAGTAAATTGAGTGTTCATTTAAGTGGAAGTGGAAGTGGCAGCAGGAAACAGGTTGCGTTTATTTTTATTTTGTAGTGTTTGACTACGATGAACCAGACATCAGATGTAAGTGGTATTAGTAGTAGTAGTTCTAAAAAGTATTTTTCTTAATTTATTAACCGAGATGAACTCTAATACATATAAAATGTAATAATTATTCTGAAACTATAGGCCCACTATTTGACAGCTAAGCCACGTTGCCACATCTAAGGCTCCGGCCTAGTGTAGAGTCGGCCATGTCCGAAGGAAAGTTACAAGCTCGCAGACATACAGGTGAAGCTAATAAAAGAAAAATTACGTACAAATACAATTTGCGAATGCCTTAAGACATAAGGCAAACGCACAAATATGGTATATTAAAAAGCGGCTTTAAGTAATGAACAAATTTATTGAGTTAAGTAGTCTGAGAAGCCATAAAGTGACTTCCATTAACTACGTCGTATAATTCGCAACAAATCTGGGTAATAGAGAATATATATCTCATTAGAGAGATGCACACCGGACAGAAATAGCTGCAAATGTCTCGCTGAAAACGGTTAAATAAACATCGTGCGGCCATTTGGCCTTCGCGTCTTTGACAAGCTATAAATACCGAGAATCAGTTTTTGTGTTATTAACCCCATAAAAGAATTTGTTTAGATGCTTCGGAATAACTGTTCATGTGTGACAAACTGAAGTGAGAGATTTATTATAAATATGCATTATAGCATGTTTCTCAGAAGAAAACGATGTCGATGAGGTTTCCACAGGAAGCTGAGGTCAGGGTGGTCTCCTGGCCCGATTTATCGAAAATTGGAAAAGTATGGGATTGGCTGGGTCGCTACATTCGCGATTTACCCACTCTTCTGACCACGCTAGACGAACTGGAACATCCTGTGGGGACAGCTAGTGAGGATGTGCCTCTAGAGTTTATTCAGAACCAGATAACGAGCATGCCAAGTAGGCTAGAGGATGAGTGTATTGGAATTGGTCAACATGGAGGGCCCACCCATTATTGACCTGTTATATTTATTTATAAACTCATTATGACAAATGGGATCCTTTATCATTGTCTTCAGTCTTTCCGAATTTCATGAATCGCATCCCTTTTTAACACGCCTTTATTATGGCGGCTACAGACGATCACTTTTAACTGACAGTTTACACTGAACACTATAAACTATCAGTAAAAACTGACCCTCGTTCTGCCTACATATATTTAGTGTTAACTGATTATGAATCAGTTTTCAAGATGTCGTCAGATGATTCAGATGCCCTAGCTATCATCGTCATCGTCAGTTAAAACTGAACGTATGTAGACAGAACGAAAGTCAGTTTTTATTGAGAGTTTATAGTGCTCAGTGAAAACTGTCAGTTAATGGTGATCGTCTGTAGCCGGCAATACACACGTACAGTTTTAACTGAACAGTTTCCACTTCAGTTATAATTGTCGTTTCCACAATATAACATCAGTTTTAACTGACATTAAGAAAACTGTCAGTTTTTATGGAACAGACGGTCAGTTTTCACTGACAGTTTATAGTGTTCTGTGAAAACTGTCAATTAAAAGTGATCGTCTGTAGCCGGCATTAGATTCACATATATGTTTGTTTATTTATGAGCTTGTAACTCTCCTTTGGATTAAGAGGTCGGACCGAACCTAGAACGCTCCAACTTTGGCGCGAAAACGATTTTGGCGCCCTCAAATCCGTCGGACCAGCGGTCGTATCCGCTGACTAATGCCGGCTACAGACGATCACTTTTAACTGACAGTTTTCACTGAACACTATAAACTGTCAGTAAAAACTGACCTTCGTTTTGTCTACATACGTTCAGTTTTAACTGACGATGAATCAGTTTTCAAGATGTCGTCAGATGATTCAGATGCCCTGACTATATGTGGTCTTTTGTTAATTTTAAATAACGAGAAGAGGAAAAATATTTGATCGTGAGGGTCTTGGTACTTCCCGGTCGGTGGTAAATTGCAGCAAATCATAGTACCATAATTTGGGTACGTAAATATCATCAGTACCAGACCCAGATTTCTGCGAAGATTTTACTTTCAGCAGTTCTTTTTTGAATGTGCAGCGAAATGTGTTAATCTTACTTTTCGCTGCATCCATAGTGGCATTGGGTTCATGGGCGCCAGCAGAAGGGGGCAGGGGGGCCGTAGCCCGCCTTGGAGCAGCGAAGATAAAAAACTTGTATAACCAAAAACCGAATTTGTCTCCTCTGCCCCTGATTTGAGCACTCAATTTAAGTATGTCGCCCACCCTGTACAATTTTCTGGCGGCTCCAGTGATTGGGTTCTACTTCTTTATTTTTTTTCCAAAAGTTTCGTGTACGTTGCTGATTTTAGGTCTCGGTTATGGTACTCTTTACTTCTATTCTGCCCTCAGAGTAACAACTGAACATAGAGGTAGTAAACAAACCACTTCAGCATGGCGTGCCCAAAGCCATCATCTTTGCACTTCAGCCTCCAAACATTTGCTTCCAATGCAACCCATATTACAAACACTGCACTTTTTGAGTTCCATCTCGAAAAACTGTTAAAGTACACTCGAATATAGCACAGCAAGTCCGTAAAGCTTCACTACAGTTACCAACAAATAGCAAACTCGATTTTACTGACCAAGCATAAAAGACGCACAAACAAAACAAACGTTTGACAGTCGAGCATCTACCGTAAACAAGTCGCATGCGGCGTTGCCCGTTCCTCAAAATTATGCAAGACTTCAGAATTTGCGTTTATGATGAAGAAATATGCAGTAACGCAGTAGAGGTCAACATATCTATTGATTTTGCTGTAATCATTCCTGAGCCATCAAAATACCGTCTTTTTTAACGTAGAATGGAATATTTTTGAATACTATACAATCAAGACGATAGTAAACAATTATGATTGCCGGTCTCCTGGTGGTCAATATGACAACGTAAGAAAATGAATTTGTGGTTCTTGGGTTTTTAGGCCGACGTCGTTTAGCGTTAAAGCTTGACGTTTCGCCACCACGAGTGGATGGCATCTTCAGAAGCTATTTCACTTCGGCGACTTCCAAAGTACTTTGGAACCACAAATTCATTGGACGATGGCCGCGAAAGCCTTACACAGTATAACGTAAGAAAAGATGTCGGCCTATTAGAATTAGTTGTTTACTACCTCTATGTTCAGTTGTTACTCTGAGATTCTGCCATAAACAAGGCTCACTCCTATATAATTCTATGAACTGTCGTTGCGACATCTTTGCAAATAATAACAAAATACGAGTAGAAGACCGCAGTTGAAGACTGTTGTCTTATAACTGATACAAAACACATACACACGTACAGTTTTAACTGATCAGTTCCGTCCCTTCATAGTGTTTCCACAATATAACATCAGTTTTAACTGACACTAAGAAAACTGACAGTTTTTATGGAACACACGGTCGGTGTTCAGTGAAAACTGTCAGTTAAAAGTGATTGTCTGTAGGCGGCATAAGAGACGGCGCAGACACCTTAAAGTTTGTCAATACTACGCAGAGGCGTAACGACGAGAGTTTAAAAGTGGTGACATCCAACTGTTTGGGAGTTGGTATTTTTGTGAAATTGATTCAGAAAAGTCGACAGTTTTAATGATCGTTCATGCAGTAATGGCACATAGAGTATTATTAAATACTGTTTAAACGTGTTTTAATGACAAAGTTAACTGAAAGAGTTAGGACAGAAAGAATTTCAATTGAGGGTAAGATAATAATCAATATTCGGCCGATACTATTTTCGTAAAAGTTATGATGAGCTTCACAATAATTTAGGCCGTCCGTTATATTATAATAAGGGCTGAAATTGCGTGTGTTTATTTGATACCTGCTCATTAATTACGTCCATTCCACCCTATTATTTTGGAAAAATAACTTCTATGTGCCTAGTACCCAGTTGTATTTCTTACAATCAACACGTTGTGAATTGTTGGTGATTGTGCAACAGCTTGGGTGAGTTTACCTCACAGAGTACTCAATCCTACTAATTGTATCTTTATTCATTGATATATTGATTTAATTTCTTAATTCATTTGAGGACCTCTTTGCTAGATAATTAACTAAACTTTCAAACAGACATTTATATCATTAATGGTTTGACAATTCAATTATTGAGTGTTTGTTATTGTTATATGAAAGCAGATAACATAATCTCGAAGTCCGAAGTACGTTGCGAGTTGACCCTTCGTACTTTAGTTTAAAGGAGTAGATACTTTGCGAGTGGACCCCTAGTATCTTTGTTTTAGGTTCACGGTTATCATAACTATTCTCCGTTCTAGTTGTTTTGATCTTTTGGTGAGGTATTTCGCGAGTTGACCCTTAATACCGATGACCCTTGAGATGGAGATTTTATGTGTTATTCTGTCGTATATTATCAGTAAATTATTTTATCTGCATTTTTGGTGTTTAAAGAGTTATTTGGTGTGTATATATTTATATTTATTTGTTTGAATTATAACAATTGCTAACTTGTAGGTTATGTGAATCACACCAACATAAAATAACGTCATGATATTTAATTAAACCTATGGTAACCTACTTTTCAAATTTATTCTTCTTCACTGAATTGGTTACTCAGGTGTATTTTTATTTAATTCCAGATGTGTCATCTCAAGCGCTTTTCCTGATACAGGCCCAACCTTTTATTGATGTTAAATTAGGTAGTTCTAGTAAGTTATTGTTTCAATATTTCATTGTGATCTTACTTAATTTGTTTTGGTCATTTGTTTATTGAATGAATTACTACCTTATTAAATGTTTTTTTTAAGACACGCCCAGAAAAATCATTGATTCGTTTTTTATCCCTACATTTTTAACTTCTGAGTACGATGTTCTTTAAAAACGTATTTTTTAGTTTTTTTTTCAAACTATATTTTCTTAGTGTTCGGATTTCACTTGTAAGTAGTATATAGTTAGCATGCTTGGAATGTTTTCAGCTGCAACGAACAAAAACTCTTAATTATTCGATATATGCAGTGCTGCTCCAGATATGTCTAACAGTTCACTGCTAATTTGATTCATAATACCATAATATTGGATAACTAATGGCTCATAGTTTTTCTAGATAACTCACTGGCACACATGGCTCATTAACATGACAAAGACGTTTGTTTATGGAGCTTCAATTGTTAATTGTTGTCGTCTGCGAATGATTAAGACTTTGAAAAAATGAAAATGAAAAGATATCCCCTAGTGAATAATAATTGATGCATACAATGGACGTCAGTTATTGTTATACAAATTTAGCCATTGCAGACGTCTAAGAAGCTTAATTTAATAAAAGTTCGTCTGGGATGTTACTATGAGAGTGCAGTTTAATTGTTATAAAATCACTTTTATTTTCAATGATGGGAGTTTGAAGCAACAATTATTATGCATTAAAACGTAGCGTAATGTTTATTAAGAATTATACTGTTGTAATATACGTTCTTAGTAAAAGCAATGACCTACGTATACAGGGTGTCCCAGAATTTCCTTCACATGTGATATTTTTGTAAGGAAACACGGATGAACCAGGAACAGAGTTGTAATTCTGAAGGTACCATAGGGTCTATCAAACCATACATTCAAAATAATTTTTTTTGTAAGCCATCTTCGAAAAGTCACCTCCAACTTTTTGTTTTTCAAGTAGCCTCGCATAGGTTTTCCTACATAAATAATGTCCCTATTTTATCTGAAATCTTTTGGTACCATTGATTTTATACGACGCAAGCTTTTTTTCGTAGAATCATAAGCATAATTATAAATAAAATAAGAATTTGTTTGACGCAAAAAAAGGATAAACAAATCTAGGTGGGTTTTGAAGGGTACCGAATGACCTATGATGTACATGCTTTCAAAAAAATGTCTTTTTCGTCCTTTTTTATTACGAAAATGTTGCGCCTGGTTTTTGTGTATAAAATCGAAGGCACTACAAGATTTTAAATAAAATAATGGCCTCATTTATGTAGGAAAAGCTGTGGGTGCTATTGGAAAAAAAGTTGGGAGTGAGGTTTAGGCAAACAATTTTTTTTTCGAAAGCATGGTATGAAAAGGCCCACTCAATGATTCTTTTTATCTATTTTTCTTATGAAAATATTGCACCTCAAATAAATCCTTATTTTATAATAGGTACAGTCATTGTTCTACGCGTTTGATTTTTAAAGAATCAAAATTGATTCTTAGAGCTTGGATTGTAGTTTCAAATAGTCAGTTGTAATTTCCGTGCTATTTCAAATAGTCCAACTATGGTTTGAAATAACAAATAGCCAATTTTAAACTCTAAAGCCTAATTCAGATGCTTACGACATCCGATGATGCGGTTGTACGACACGTTCTTATTGGTTGAAATATTCAGAATGATGTCAAATCAAAATATTTCGACCAATAGGAACAGTTTCGTACCATCGGCGTCGTATCGTCGGATGTCCTGTGCATCTGAATTAAGCTTAATGCCTACCCTGAATAGTCTAAAGGGCCCCACAGACATCGTTCTTTTTCATCAGGTTTGCACGACGTGCCAACCGATGTCGGTTAAACTGATGGAACGATACCTCCACACACTGTTCGGTTTTCTTTCAGTTTCGCGCAAATTTTTGGTCCGTTAGCATGGATAATACTTCAGCATTGGCGGTGGCTTTAGCTATTAAAGTGAAATACAGCATGAAAAAACGTTCTAAATGGGTGAAACAGTGGCTTTTAAAAAGAGTCCAATTCTCCCATATAAATCTGTTAGAAGAATTGCGTCTGGAACCAGGGGATTGGTACAATTATTTGAGGATGGATGAAAAAACATACTTAGAAATACTTAATTCAGTAGCACCTCTAATAAAAAACAGGATACTTGGATGAGACAAAGTATTTCCCCTCTCCAGGGATCTATATCTCTCCATTTTTTCAACAGTTCTCCGTAGGCCTTATTTTTCTTGTCTCTGTCTGCATACTCAGCGGATTTGACTTTCCAGAGATACGGAAAACTCCTATACATGTGTATGAATTCCATCATAAATTGTTTGCTATTTTGCCGTGTATCGCACATTTTTGATAGGTGTCGCTAACCCTAAATATGCTTACTCGAAGGCAACCAGAACGACACTGCAAAATCCCGTCGTGATTGCACGATGAACGGCCACACATGTACCGAGTTGCACGATGCCGTTCGAAACCGACGGGTAAAATCAAGCTCGGACAGGTTTTTTGGAACGATGGTCAACACGACGGTTTTTCGGCACACACGGACCGAAATGAGTGTGATCGGTTGGCACGTCGTGCAAACCTGATGAAAATGAACGATGTCTGTGGGGCCCTTTAGAAGCATAATTTAATAAAAGTTGGTCTGAGATGTTAACTATGAGAGTGCAGTTTAATTGTTATAAAATCACTTTTATTTTCAATGATGGGAGTTTGAATTATGCATTAAACCGTATCGTGATGTTTACTAGGAAGTGTAGTGTGGTAATAAACGTTCTGAGAATAAGCGATAGTTCATGTAGCAATGACCTATACAGGCTGTTCATTTCAAAACCACTGATTATTAAAAGAAAAAACGCCAAGGCATGTCAAAAGATGGTTTGTCAAGAGGGGCAACTTTTTAACCAAAAACTACCTCCCTCTCTTGTACCCTCTACCCCTTAAAATTCTAAATGACAAAGGGTATCAAATAAGAGCATATTTGCTTATTTCAAACGTATATACAGGGTGGGCCAATAGTGAGTGGACGGAAGATTGTGGGCTTACTAAAAAATATTTCAGAAATCTGTCACTTGATCATGGTAGGAACCCTTGAGGGCTATAACGTAAAAATATTTTCACTCAAAATTTGACGTTTATACAGAGTGATTCATATTAAAGTTACATATTATGAAATAGAACCTCCTGTATATTATTGCCCATTTGGGTTCCTTATTCGATTCTGGCGTGACTTTTGAAGTCAACATGATACTTGAAAAGAAACATTTTTGATATAATTAGATGTCAAAAAAATGATAAAATATAAAACTTAAGAGAGCCGTGACTATGAAATGTGTCAGCTAGGGTTATACTGTTTTAAATTTGTATTGTATTGTATTTTATACTGGTAAATATTTCAGAAATCTGTCACTTGCTCATGGTAGGAATCCTTGAGGGCTATAACGTAAAAATAATTTCACTCAAAATTTGACGTTTATACAAGGTGATTCATATCAAACTTACATTTTTAATGGAACCCCCTATATATTATTACATATTTGGTTTCCTTGGTGAATTCTAGTGTGACTTTATGTATCATACATGGAGCTTTAAACGAACCGTTTAGGCGCAAATTCACCACTTTTGGTATAAGTAGGCATCAGAAAAAAAATTGAATTTCGCAGCCATTATAAAACTTAGAAGGCCGTGATTTTGCAATACGACTAAGCATGGAATTACTTAGACTAGACGGTTAAACTTGAATTCTTTTTGTAGTTGGAAAAATCAGTAGATTAATTAATGAAACAGTTGCAGATTGACTTGACAGACTTGATTTTTTTAAATATATCATATAGGATCAAGGTATTATTTAGCCAAAGACGTGAATTTAACCAATAAAGACTCAGCTAAGCTCGGGTTGAGGGGATAAGCCAGCATTATACAATGGACATTTTGCAACTGACATGGTTTAACGTCGGCTTATCTTAAACCGAAGCTTAAGCTTGCATTGTACAACCGGTCCTAAAGCCTCGTGTCCACTAGCAAATAAAATTGCTAGACTTACTCTCACAAGTCACTTGCGTAGCGTGTGCACGACGTCATTAGAGAAATATTGCAGCAAAATTACTTGCACATAAAGGACTTGCGACTTTCTGAGAGCTTGTAGTGTACACGGTTAATCTCAGGAAATTAGTTTGCCATAAAAATTTCGAGCCTATTTCGAAAGTTTTGGAGCAAGAAATCAAATATGGAGAAGTTCAACTGGACGAGAGAACACGCGTGTCTTTTAATTGAATATTTTGAATTATATCCTGAATCATGGAATGTACATACTCCAGAATTTAAGGACAGATTCAAAAAGCAGAATGCATTACAAAAATTAGCCGACTTATTCAATACTTCTAAACCGGAATCTACAATCTACATAAATTGAGAACGCAAGTTAACCAAGAGTGGAGAAAAATTCAAAAAAAGAAAAGTGGGAAAGGGACTAATGAAATACAAAGAGTTCTTGGGGAGTTCTTTGACTCATTAAAGTTAATGTATCCCTAGAGTAGTTCTACGCTGAATCCACTTTCTTACCCAACATTTTTTCCGCCTTTTACTATCTTTCTCTTGTTTTCTTCGTTTTAATTAAATACCCCACAACTACCGTAGCAGCTACAGAATTTGCATACGACATCTTATCTATAGTGCACACGGAATCAGAACAATCACGCCCAAGTGAAATTGCGAGAGCAATTTGCTAGATTAAATTTGCGAACAATTAAAAGATAGTGTAGACAGACAAGCAAGTACTTGCCGCAAAAACTATCACAAGTTACTTGCAAGTGGACACGAGGCTTAAGAATTGAATATACACGAAATATTTTATTTGACAACGATATTAAAATCAAAACAATATTTTACCTTGTGACAGAAGAGAGAGATACGTCTAGACACTTCCTTATACCACAGCCTACTCGTGCCAATTTGTCATAAACTCATAAACATAAACCTTATGCACAAACGTTAACTAATGACTAAGCAACTCATGCGCGAACTACACTGGATTTAAAAACGAAAACGCGTGTGAATATACGACAGTTAATCTGACCAAATATGGCGCTCGCCATATACTAAGCTTCTTGTTGGTACGGACAAAGACTTGGCAGGTAAAGGTAACCCTGAGCGACGACGAAAATGGATATATTAGGTGCAGTGTAGGTAGTGAATTGACAACAACCGGACAAACATATGGATGGGGTCGCCTAGGCCGATGTCCATGACGTGGGGTGGTTGTGGCGTTATTATAATGTTAGGCTGAATGTGTCTCGACCTCCCCGGTTTCTATTCAAACAGGGTGGCTCCACAAATAATAAGTAGTAAGTAAGTAGTAGTAGTAGTAGTAGTAAGTACTGTCACACAAGCTGATGTTTTGGATGCCGTCAAAGCGCTCAAGATGTCCTCTTGCTGCGACTTTTACGGGATTAATGCCGAATTGATAAAATCTGTTATAAACCTAATAGTTGAGCCTCTCACTGCTTTATACAATCTGTGTCTTTCAGAGGCCAGTTTCCCTACCGCGCTTAAGATGAATATTGTTCTACCTATTTTCAAAAAGGGAGACATAGACTGCATAGAAAATTTTAGACCCATAACTATAATCCCAATATTTGCTAAGATCTTCGAAATCATTCTTAAAGCCAGAATAGACAAATATCTAGAAATAAACAATACTTTGCATTGCTGTCAATTTGGGTTTAGAACTAAATGTTCAACGATTATGGCGGTCCGAAAAATTGTTGATGCAATAGTGGAATCCTTTGAGAGAGGCGAGTATGTGTCCCTTACACTATGCGACCTCTCTAAGGCATTCGACTGTGTATCACATCAGCTACTACTTACAAAGTTGGAAACTATTACGGATTTAGGGGCCATATAAAAAAACTTTTTCACTCTTATTTGTCTGACAGAAAACAGTGTGTTATGGTTAGTGGGAGCTTGTCATCCATGGAAAACATCAAACATGGTGTACCGCAAGGCTCAATATTGGGGCCTTCTCTATTCACGCTCTATCTTAATGACCTGTTCCACTTCATGCTACCCAATTCTTGTATAGCGTATGCAGACTCATATCTGTGGATGCCGACTTAGCCACGCTTAAAATAATGGCTTCCCTTAGTTTAGAAAAAGCTAATAAATGGTTCTCAGCCAATAATCTAAAGTTGAACCAAAACAAAACTGAGAATATTATATTATCTACCAATAATTCTATATCAACGGGTAAGTCAGCTAAGTTACTTGGAATAATTTTAGATGACTCGTTAAGTTGGACTCAGCACATCGATTTCCTTGCTGGTAAACTTAGTAAATCCCTTTTTCTGCTACGAATACTTAAACCTGAAGTTAACATACAGGTATTGAAAAGTTGTTACTTCGGATTGTTTCATTTACATTTAAACTACGGAGTAACTTTGTGGGGAAACTCAAACATCGGCAAGCTATCGAAGCTATTCGCTATCCAGAAGAAAGCTATCAGAGTCGTAGCTGGCCTGGGATACTACGACTCATGTAGACCACATTTTAAAAGTCTTAAAATAATGCCACTACCTTCTATGTATATCTATGCCACCTTGGTAGATGTCCACAAAAACAAAAATAATTTTGCTGTTAACTCGGATTTTCATAGTTATCCGACCAGATCATCTAAGGATTTGAGAGCTCCAAAATTTTCTCTACTGAAATCAAAAAAGAACTTTCCACGTATAGATTTGTATAATCACTTACAGCTAAGCTTAGAATGCCTAGCACGCATTTGTTTGAAAAAACTGTGAAAAGACACATGCTTGACAACTGCTTTTATTCTATAAGTGAATACTTTGGTACAGACTTTTTGAAAAACAGATGAAGTTGACAGATTGTCAATTTTACTGAATATTTTTAAATGTAGGTATTAATTTTAACTATTTATTTAATTTATACATTTTAGTATGTATACTATTTTTTGACATGTCTATCTTGTACATTGTACTTGTTTACAGACGAAATATATATCTATCTATCTATCTATCTATATAATATTCCAGGGGGTGAATCGCGATTGGTACTTTTGTAATTTGTTGTTGTTTATTGTCTAGATGAAGTCAGAAACATATGAGTTATTGTTTACATTTTTCAGGTCTGAATCAGTGCCGACCCTTCTATAGTGTGATTACGTTATTATGTAGACCTGAGTGTGGGGGCGGGTTAGAATATCTCCCATCGTATATCCTGCGTGTCGTAAAAGGCGACTAAAAGGAACCGAACTACTGTCGGTATAAGCAGTAACCTCTTCTCAACCAACAGCTTCGGGTGGACGAGTTGAGAAGAGTCAGGACACCTTCTTGTCCTTGGGATGAGAAATTGCCCCTAAAGGCGGATGAACCAGTAGATACCATCTGGTCAACGGCATGAGGATGCAGAAAGCAAATGGGAAACTACTGCATTAAAGATCTTAAAGATATCCCAGGAGAAACTCGTAAAATGAGTAAATGCATTTTACAACATTGTGACTATGATGATGAGTAACGATAAAAACGTAATTATCTATGCAAAATATACATATTATATTAATTCAGAAATAGTTTTGATAACTGTAGCTCGCCATCGTTCGCGATTTACTGTCAGTTCAGCGGCGCTCTTGATACTCATATCCAGCAACTGTTCCATCGTATCCACCCAACAAGTTTCTCCATATTATCACTTCTGTGAATATGTCCGAAGGATGTAAGCATTCTCATCGACACAATGGAGGATAGTCTCTTTGGATTACCGAGCTCATCCAGTATGGGAAAGTTAGTTCGATGGGCGGTATATGGAACTCTCAGCATTCTCCTCCACGTCTACATTTCAAAGGCATCTATGCGAACTCGATCTGCGTTTTTAACAGTCCAAGTTTCCAAGTCATACAAAATGTGGAGAACACAAGAGACCGAACCAGCGACATTTTGGTGGCTTTAGTGGTGTTATAGTCACGCCATATTTCAGTGAGCTTTGTCATGGCCACACGTGCCTGGTGAATGAGCCATCGAATCTCATTTTCGCAGCCACCAGAATTGTCGATCAAAGGCCCCGAGGTACACAAAACATTGAACTACTTCACAACGGCCTACTGACTTTATTTCTCAATGATTATCGTGTTCTCTATCTACGATCATATCATTGCATGGTCTTGCTGTAATTAATACCAAGACCGTATGCTGCACTGTGTTGTTCTATCGTCAGCAAATCTTAATTTGGTTATTTTGCTTCCACCAATAGTTATATCGCCATTCCAGTTGCCCAATACCTGCCTCATCACAGATTCAGAGTAAATGTTAAATAATCGGAGATAATACACATCCCTGATGAACTCCTTTTCTGGTTGCTGTTTGACGAGATAGGTTACCATCAATTCTTACACGAGCTGAGCTAGACTCATAGAGTTGCTGTATGAGAAATACTATGTGGTAAGGAACTCCCATAGAGATGAGGATTTCCCACAGTTTAGGCCACTTTACGTTATCAAACACCTTAGAATAGTCCACAAAGCAGATAAAAACTGGAAAATAATGCTCTCTCTCTCGGCTTTTTCAATAATTTGTCTTAAGTTTAAGATCTATTCACCCGTACCGCGTCTTTTCACGAAACCTGCCTGCGCCTGAGAAATTTGCCAGCCAATAAATGCCTCCAAACGAGATTGTAAAATATTTTTGTTTTGTATGTGACAGTATTTTGTGTGTCACCCTGTATGTATCGATACAACAATGACGAATCTGTAGGGGAGATATCAGCTATAATGACAGGGATTACTCAGAACATGTTGCATTATATATTATATCGCCATATCGGAAAAGATTTTTATCGTTGTCGACAGATATTAGTTTTCCGAACAAAAATAGTAGAACCCTTGTTTATATTGAGAATTGAGGCGGTGTGGTTTACAATAAATATACATTGCCACAGTTCTGTCATTAAATGGTTCGAATTAGCGGTTGAGATTTGATAGCCACATTTGTAGACTTTGTAGTTATTATATCGGGTGTTTTATGATATGCATCTTCAATAGATCAGTATTGGTATCCAGCTCAGAGGTATCCAGTAGGCGTTGTTCATAACTCACGGTTATAACGCCTAAAAACAAAGTTTGGGGAATATTTGACATTTTACTTCCCACACCGATAGGTGAGGGGAGTATTGTGATCGCGAAAATTTTCGATTTTGAGATAATACGTTTTTTGGGCGTTTTATGATGTGTACATAACGAAAAACCACATCACTCATTTCCGTCGGTCTGTCTGTCTGTCGGTCTGTCTGTCGGTCTGTCTGTCGGTCTGTCTGTCGGTCTGTCTGTCTGTCGCGTTTTTCTACCCTCGTAATCTCAGTAGCCGCTGCATGGATTGTGATGAAATTTGGGCAGCGGTATGATGTGGGGTCGTAGTAGGTAATGTTCCTATAATTTTGAAAATTTGTGCATAGGCGGCGGAGTAATTAGCAAAAAACAAAAAAATTAAATATTGCTGAAACTTCGTTTTTAAGCGTTTCAGGGGTCCCTGATCATTTTCTACTTTTTTTTGGGTGGGGGTGAAATTGGGGTGGTTGGGGGGTGGGGGGTTGTAAAATTGAAAAATTTGTTGCTTTCATAATAGACTGTCCACTGACCTGTGAAGGAAGACCTGGTGACATAAATAACTTTTTTAGGTCCATCAGAACATTGCCTTTGCCTAGTACAGAAAGCAAAGGACAGAATTTTTTTTGATGTAAACATACGAGAGTATTGCGTCAGATCGTTGTAACGAGGAAACTGTTGAATTGATTTTAATGAAATTTTGAAACGGCATTACTACCATGGCGAAGATGGAAAACGCGTATGGTTTTGATAAATCGTGCCAGTGGCGGCGCAGAAATAATAAAAAAACTAAAAATATAAAAACAGCTCAAACTTCGTTGTTAAGCGTTTTAGAGGTTCCTGATCATTTTCTGCGTTTTTTTTGGGTGGGGGTGAAATTGGGGTGGTTGGGGGGTTGGGGGTTGAAAAATTAAAAAAATTCTTGTACTCATAATAGGTTGTCCACTAACCTGTGAAGGAAGATCTAGCGACACAAATCACCTTTTTAGGTGCATCCGAACATTGCCTAGCCTATTACAGAAACTAAGGGACTTAGAATTTTCTGTATACTATACGAGAATTTATTGGTCTAAATCGTTTTGTATTTTGTAAGGTGGACACTATTAAATTGATTCTAATGAAATTTTGACACAGTATATTGTTACCGTGGTGAGAATGGAAAACGCGTATGTTTGTTAAAAATCTTGTCAGTGGCAGCGTAGCAATAATCAAAGAGCGCGACAAGTATGAAAGCAACTCAAATTCGGTTTTTAGATGTTTTACGGGTTCCTGATCATTTCCTACCAGTTTTTTGGGTGGCGGTGAAAGTGAGGCGGTTGGGGGGGGGGGGGGTTGTAAAACAGAGAAGTTTGTAGTATCGATAATAGGCTGTCCATTGACCTGTGAAGGAAAGACCTAGCGGCATAAGACAATTTTAGGGGGGGGGGGGGGGGGATTGGCAATTATTTGGTTGCAAGGGATCTTAGACTAAAGCTTCATGCTATGGGAAAATAATAAACTGGTATCAGCGTAATGTGTGGGAAGTACTGAGTCAATCAACTTGACTTCATTTTTTGTTTTTTGCTAATTACTCCGCCGCCTATGCACCGATTTTCAAAATTATAGGAACATTACCTACTACGACCCCACTGCATATCGCAGCCCAAATTTCATCATAATTCATGCAGCGGTTACGTGGCTAGAAAGACGCGTACAGACATACCGCCAGACGGACCGACAGACAAACGGACCGACAGACAAACGGACCGACAGACAGACCGACAGACAGACCGACAGACAGACCGACAGACAGACCGACAGACGGACCGACAGACAGACCGACAGACGGACCGACAGACGGACCGACAGACAGACCGACAGACAGACCGACAGACGGACCGACAGACGGACCGACAGACGGACCGACAGACGGACCGACAGACGGACCGACAGACGGACCGACAGACAGACCGACAGACAGACCGACAGACAGACCGACAGACAGACCGACAGACAGACCGACAGACAGACCGACAGACAGACCGACAGTCAGACCGACAGACAGACCGACAGACAGACAGACCGACGGAAATGAGTGACGTGGATTTTCATTATGTAGGTATCATAAAACACCCAAAAAGATTATCTTAAAATCGAAAATTTTCGCGATCGCAATACTCCCCTCACCTATCGGTGTGGGAAGTAAAACCAAACCATTCATGTCCATTTGTAGTATCTAGCTCAACCTATTCATGGAACATTGAATTTTAATAGGTATGTATATAATTTTTGTGAAGGTTCGATATTCATGTATTTTGTTTACTCTTATCACGGCCTACTTTCACAATCGAGATATCCCGTTTCCGGTCAGCGTGCGTAAACAAAAGACGAGACCAAATTCCAGAAGATGCACTGTGGGCCTCTATAATCACGAGCTAGCAGGCTGTGGTGCATTAACACAGAGAAACGGCCGATAAGAAGTATATTAAATTTTTTTAGAGGATATGGAGAACCGACCACCACAATACACACTCTACTTTGGCAACTTCGAAAGCTTTTAGAGGATATGGAGAACCGACGACCACAATACACAGTCTACTTTGGCAACTTCGAAAGCTGTCATTTGGAGTACTGAATTCTCAGGTTACCAAGTAAATAAAATTTTATTCCACATTTGTTTTAATATCATAGGCCTACTTTGCTAACTTTAAGAGTTTAGCATTATTCATAACCTTCAGCATGATGAAAGTCTTGCTGTTTTACTTTGAAAACTGTAGAGTAAAATTTATGCCATATTTTTGCGCAACATCTATATCTGTTTTTGTTTCATTTGCATTTGTTTCTTGTTATCACCGCCCACTTTCACAATCGCAATACCCGGAATCCCGTTTCCGTTCAGCGTGCGTAAACAAAAGAAGAGACCAAATTCCAAAAGATGCAGTGTGAGCCTCTATAATCATGCAGGCCATGCCAAGCCGTGCATTAAGACTTATAGAGATGTCCGACAAGAATATATTAATTTTTTTTAGGGAACATGGAGAACCGATCGTGGAGTGATACATCCCAGGACGAAACTGTACTTTCCTTTTTGTTTCCAACACAGTCACAGCCTACTCCATTGACAACTCGAAGGCTGACATTTGGAGCATTGAATTTTCAGGTTACCAAGTATAAAGATTTTTATCCAACATTTGTTTTAATAGCATAGCCTACTTCCTACTTTGCTAACTTGAACACTCTTATATTCGTTATAATTGTTGATTGTTAACCAAAATCCTTCAGCATAAGATAAAATATCTTTTTTCATTTGCATTTGGTTTTGGTAAGAGTCTATTTTAACAACTTAAAAAATTGTTTAGAGCAGGGGTTCCCAACCTGTGCGCCGCGGCGCCCTAGTGTGCAGTAGAAGGTAAAGAGGGGCGCCGTGAGTCGATCCTCTAAGTCTAAAGCACAAATATTTGTGGGTGCCTAAAAAGCAACAATACCTATTCTGACGCTCGCCACATTTTGAAACTACTGGAAAAGATTACAACGTTCAGGAAGAATCTACAAGTTTGGATATTAAAGACGAATGAAGGCGGCGGTCAAGATTGCTTTCCACAATTGTATAAATATGCGGGATCCAATGAACTGGTTGTCTCACAAGACCTGGTGGCCCTTTTCACGGAACACCTATTGAAGCTTACTGAAGGTTTTCGAAATACTTTGCAGATGATGATGTCGAAAAATTTGTGTAGATTCAAGATCCCTTTCATACACAAGCTCCGCCAGAATTCTCCAAATCCGATTTGGTGAAGTTTTCGTTATCGATTTAAAATGAATATCCAAACCTAACTTCAAAAGCTTTAAGAATTTTTATTCCGTTCGCAACGTCATATTTATATGAAGCTGGATTTTCAGCCGTAGCTGTAATCAAGAACAAATATCGCTCAAGGATCAATGAGCAGCAAGGAATGAGAGCCGCAGTGTCGAATTTGATTCACCGTTTTGAAAAACTATGCGGAGATCACCAAGCTCAATCGTCACATTCATTTGACTGTCGTTTTTTATTTTTTTTTCTTGAGTCTTTCTTTTTGTTTTCTGTTTCAATTCTGAATTCTTACAAATATAATAAAAATAAACTTCATTTCTTATTGAGGAGCTCTTTATTTTTGTGTCTACTATTATTGTAGGTACCTACATATTTCTTTCTACTGTATCTATTTAAGGGTCTAGGGTATAGCGCGCGAAATTTAGAATCCAAGAAAAAAGATGTATTCCCGTCTTAGCGAGGAAGCATGGCCACCTGTTCCCTTTATTCAGTGTGTGTGTCTTAGATGAGGGCAGAGAAGTCCAAAAATCCAGAGGTAAGGCCAGAAGGTCCAACGGTAAGGTCCAAGGGTCACTATAAAAATGAATTTCGCATTTCCAAGCTCCTGAAGTTACCTTTAAACTTACAGTAATGATTCAAAGAGCAAATTGAAGAAGAAAGCTTGCGCTTGTGCAACTATTTAGCCTTTTTTTTGATATCGTGTTTGGTTGTTAAATTACAGACATTTATAGAATGTATGATTTTGAATTGCGAGTTTTTTTGCACATTAAAAAACTTTTTTGGGAAAATCGAAAATAGTTGTCATTCATTAAGGTCTAACTATCGCCTTCTGAAATATTATATATGTAGTTTTAGTTTGAAAACAGAGAGAAATTGTGAGTACGTGTTTTACATGGGAAATACGTATGTATAAATGTGTGTATTCAGGCCCCTTAAAGTAGCTATCTAAGGTAGGGCGCCGTGACAAAATGCTAAACTTGAAAGTGCGCCGCGGGTTGAAAAAGATTGGGAACCCCTGTCTAGAGCACTGAATTTCTCGAAAGCAAATAAAAGCCTTTTACTTTGAAAACTTAAAAACTGTTGTTTAGTAATTTTAAGTTTGTAAACATTTGTTTCATTTGCATTTGTTCCTAGTTATCACGGCCTACTTTCACAATCGCGATATCCCGTTTCCGTTCAGCGTGCGTAAACAAAAGACGAAGCCATCAGCTTCCAGAAGATGCAATGAGAGCCTCTATATAATCACGCAGGCCATGCATCAAATAGTCATGCATTAACATGTATAGAGATACCCGATAAGAAATATACTAAAATGTTTTTAGAGAATATAGAGAACTGATCTTGGAGTGATATATCGCAGAACGAAACTTTTCGTCTCCATTTGTTTCTAACACACAACTGGAAAGCTGCCATTTTTGAGTATACATACAGGTGTTTGTTCAACATTTGTTTTAATAGCATAGCCCACTTTGCTAACTTGAACACCCATATTCATTAGAATTATTGATAACTGATAAACCTTCAACTTAAGTTGAAATGTTTTTTTTTCATTTGTATTTGATAAGGGTCTATTTTGACAATGACAACTTAAAAATTGTTATCTGAAGAACTGAACTTCGCGATATCAAACAAAAGACAATAAAAATCTTGCTCTATTTTACTTTGAAAACGTGAAAGCTGTTGAGTAGTACCTAATTTTACGTTCGTAAACATTTAATTTAATTATGGGATATAATTTTTCGGCGTTTTTTGTTTAATTTGCCCACCACCCACTTTCACAATCGCGATATCCGGAATCCCATTTCCTTTCGTAAACAAAAGACAAGACCACGTTCCAGAAGATGCAGTTTAGGCCTCTACAATCAGGCATTAACACAGAGAACCGAGAACTGATCACCACAACACAGTACTCTACTCTGACAACTTCTAAAGCTGTCATTTGGAGCACTGAATTCTCAGGTTACTTTGCTAACTTGAAGAGTTTAACATTACTCATAACCATGATGAAAGCATGATGAAAGTCTTGCTGTTTTACTATGAAAACTGTAGAGTACGATTGTAAATATTTAAACTATGCCATATTTTTGAGCAACATCTATATCTGTTTTTGTTTCATTTGCATTTGTTTCTTGTTATCACGGCCTACTTTCACAATCGCGATATCCCGTTTCCGTCCAGCGTGCGTAAACAAAAGACGAGACAAAATTCCAGAAGATGCACTGTGGGCCTCTATAATCACGTAGGCCATGGTGCATTAACACTGAGAGACATTGGCCGATAAGAGGCGCAGGCAGTACCGCAGTAGGCTTACACATATAAGGACATTGACTCACCGTGGTCGTGGTCGATCGCCGGTGCCGGCTGATGCTGATGGATTCTCGGGATGCTTGCGGAATGAATGGACGCCGTTGGACGCGAGTCGGCGAAGAGACTGACGAGGGGCTCGCGAACGGAGAGTCAGACTCGAAGACGTGAGGAGTGGTGGAGATGTGGACGTCTGGTGCGTGGTGCGTGGTGGACCATTCGCTCGACGCCGCTGCCACCGCCAACTTTACGCCTTTATCGCGGCTCTTAAAGGCCCACATACACCACCAAACATGATGCCTATTTACTATCTTAGTAGTCCGGGATACAGCTTCGAATTTTGTTATTCTTTTTTTTTTATGGTCGGCCTCTCACAAAGGCTGAAAGCCTATGGCGCTGTAGAAACGCTGCGAGAGGATAAGTATCGGTTCACGTTAGATTTGAAACGCTGCAGGTTGTATCCGTCAGGAAACAAATTCCCCGGCTGCTCATTTCACAGTGTCGAAGTTCTCCAAAAGAAGGAATGCTGGAGGAGACTAGTTCGGGGAGTAAGGACCTCTAGCTGGTAAGGATGAGCTCGCAGAGCTTCTCTAGTTTTCTTGGTTCGGACGGCCTGTGGTGTTATTATCTGAGAGAGCTCACTCGATCATCTTCCGTGATAGAATCTGTAAAACAGGGATAGGTCAGCCACCCTCCTTCGATGTTCCAGGCTGTGGAGGTCCTTTGTGAGGTTTGGCATATCGATTAGTCTAATCGCCCTTTTCTGGATAGTGTCCAGAAGCTTTAGAGAGTGCTTCGGAGCGCATCCCCACACATGGGAGCAATAGTCCAACGATGGTCGGATCTGTGCCTTGTAGAGCAGCAGCAGTTGCTCTGGTGTATACAACTTCCTACAGCGGAACAAAACTCCAAGCTTCTGGGATGCCGTTTTAGCAATACTGACGACGTGGTCGTGCCAGGACATGTTATTGTTGATGTAGATTCCCAAAAGCTTGACGGAAGGTGACTCGACTATGGGGTGACCCTCCATTTCCACGGTTGGTAAGCCATCGTGAGACTTCTTTGTAAGTGTTGTTGCCTGAGTTTTTTGTACGTTGAACTGTACTTTATTTGCTAATCCCCACTCGACAATTGTTTTGATATCAGCGTTGATCTGTGAGGCATGCTGCTGTCGCTGACGTACCGTCTCCTGGGATGATAGTGGCTTGCCTGGTTCCATGCACGACACTAATGTACTGTCATCTGCGAAGGTGTAGATTGGATTGGATGTTATTTCCAGCAGCTCGTTGATGTACAGCAGAAACAGTGTAGGGGATAGGACAGATCCCCGAGGAACACCGGCGTTTATTGAAAATACGTCTGATGAACAGCCCTCGACTAGAACAAACAGAGATCGGTCGTTCCAAAAGCTATTCAGCCACTGGCCCAGTCCATAAGCAGCAAGCTTGGCCAGAAGTCCGTCATGCCATACTCAGTATTCAGTGTTTTTTTTTTCGGTTATTGCGGATATTCATCGTTTTCATAGTCACAGTGTCTTAACAGACATGTTGTAAAATGCATTTACTCATTTTACGAGTTTCTCTTGGGACCTCTTTAAGATCTTTAATGCGGTAGTTTCCCATTTGCTTTCTGCATCCTCATGCCGTTGACCTGTTGACCAGATGGTATCTACTGGTTCATCCGCCTTTAGGGGCAATTTCTCACCCCAAGGACAAGAAGGTGTCCTGACTCTTCTCAACTTGTCCACCCAAAGCTGTTGGTTCAGAAGAGGTTACTTTTTATACCGACAGTAGATCGGTTCCTTCTAAGTCGCCTATTACGACATGCAGGATATACGATGGGAGATACTCTAACCCGCCCTCACACGAGGTGCAGATATTCAAGTTCACCCTAAATATCTAAAATCCTATCAGGACGAAAACTCGTATTATGTACAGTATGAGGGTGCCAGTTTTAGCCTCTTGTAAAAAAATAAACATTTTCTAACCCTCGGATATTCAAGTTCACCCTAAATATCTAAAATCGTTATCTGGCTTCCAGTCAAGACCAAAACTTGTATCGTGTATAGTTTGAGGGTGCTAATTTCAAATTAGGCAGTTGTTTTGAGTTTCAGCCTCAGGTAAAGAAGATCAAACATTTTCAGACCCTCGGATATTCAAGTGCACCCTAAATGTTTAAAATTGTTATCTGATTTCCTATCAAGATGAAAACTCGGACCGTGTATAGTTTCAAATCCGGCCATTGTTTTCAGTTTCAACGTCAGGTGAAGAAGGTCGAAAATTTTCAAACCCTCGAATATTCAAGTTCATCCTAATTATCTAAAATCGTTATCTGGCTTCCAGTCAGGACCAAAACTTGTATCGTGTATAGTTTGAGGGTGCTAATTTCAAATTAGGCCGTTGTTTTGAGTTTCAGCCTCAGGTAAAGAAGATCAAACATTATATTCATCGTCAAGTTCACCAAAAAATATCTAAAATCGTCATCTGGCTTCCTAGCAGGAAGAAAAGTCGTATCATGTATAGTCTGAGCAGGGTGATAAAATGATCGAAGGTTCAAAAACAGAGTATGAATGGCTTTATATTGTATACTGTTTCTTATTTGATGTAGTTTCACCGCACCTTACACAATTTTCAAAAACACAACAATATAATTTCAAAAAATATTTTTTGTCTAAAGTAGGACAGCATTCGGATAAAGCTAAAATAAGTATATTATGTCATTCCTTATTTACATGGCAATGAAGAGACCACTACCAATACAACAAATTATCCAGTTTCACAACCCACTACCCCTGTTTTACCCCCTCTAAAAAATGTGGAAAAGCGATACTCTTATGTATACATCAAAAAATCCCTTGGTTTCTGTAATGGACAAGGCAATGTTCGGATGGGCCTAAAAAAGTGCATTATTCCTCTAGGACTTTCTTTCACAGATTTGAGGAGTATTCGAATTTTTTTGTTTTTTGCTAATTTGTCCGCCGCCCATGCACCGGTTTTCAAAATTATAGAAGTATTACCTTCTACAGCGTTACCCAAATTTCATCACAATCCATGCAGCGGTTAAGGCAATTACAAGGCTAGAAAAATAGACAGACAGACCACATAACAGACCGAGAGACAGACAGACCGGCAGACAGACCGACAGACAGGCCGACAGACAGAGCGACAGAAAGACAGACCGATAGACAAACCAACAGACAGACCGACAGACAGACTGACAGACAGACAGGCCGACAGACAGACCGACAGACAGACTGACAGAGAGACCGACAGACAGACCGACAGACAGACCGACAGACGGACCGACAGACGGACGGACCGACAGACAGACGGACCGACAGACAGACGGACCGACAGACAGACGGACCGACAGACAGACGGACGGACCGACAGACAGACACAGACAGACCGACAGATCGACAGCTATCGGTGTGGGAAGTAAAAATATCATTTCTGTGACTTTCTACAACAATTACCCCGTACTTTAAAGACAAAACTGATCTCTACAGTACTATAAACAATTCTTTCATTTCAATTAGGTCTGTTCCATTCCATAAAATATTTTTTACGTGTGTTGAGTGTATCCAAAATCAAATATGGTTTTGTACTCTTCGTTGTTTTGTAATATATACTTATTGTTTGTCCTTGCATTGAGGATAAGAGTTTAAAACAAAGTGCGAGAAGTACTAGAGGTGCATGGACACCCTTAGAAAGCCCACGGTCTATAGTCGGCTACACGGCACTCGTTGCTAAGCAGTTAAGCTCATGGTTGTATTTGGTTTTCTTTTTCTTTGTTTTATACTACGGTATTTATATAAAAGTGCCTTTCGAGTACTAGAAATAAATCTGTTGAAACACTCCAGAAGCTTTTGCAAATCCGAAGCCACTCAAGTGGGATATGGAATATTATATGAGCATATGAGCTTCCGTTTACCTAGAAAAACGCAGCTGTCTGATGTCTGGCATCAATCATCAGTTAGTTCATTACTGTTCACTGCACCACTTGTTTGAAGAATTGTACAGGGTAGTCCAAAATATAGTGGTGCCTATACAGAGTGTTATATGACGAATGGATAATATAGGTACTACCTACTCGCAAGAGAAATCCAAACACCTAGAAGAAAATGTAGTCAAGTTGATTGACTCTCAGTACTTCCCACACATTCTGATGATACCAGTTTTATTATTTTCCCATAGCATGAAGCTACAGTCTAGATGCCCTTGCAACCAAATCATCGCTCGCCCGACAGCAAAAAAGTGTTTCATTCATTTTTGAGTTTTACAACCCCCCTCCCGAACCACTCCAACTTTACCCCCACCCAAAAAAAGTAGAAAGCGGTCAGGAATCCCTAAAACGAGGTTTGAGCTGTTTTCATATTTTTGTTTTTTTTTAATATTGCTGTGTGCCGCCACTGAGAAGATTCCTAAAAATCAGACGTATTTTCCATCCTCGCCAAAGTAGTAATACTTTGGCCGAAATTTCATGAATATCACTTCAGTAGTTTCCACATTATAAAATACAAAACTATGTAAAGCAATACTCGTATGTATACATCGCAAAATTCTCGAAATCCCTTGGTTCCTATAATAGACAAGGCAATGTTCGGATGGACTTAAAAGAGTATATTATACTGCTAGGTCTTTCTCTCTCAGGTCAGTGAACAGCCTATTAATATTACAACAAATTTTTCAGCTTTACAACCCCCCACCCCCCAACCACCCCAATTGTACCCCCACTCAAAAAAAGTAGAAAATGATCAGGAACCCCTAAAACGCCTAAAAACGAAGTTTGAGGAATATTTGAAATTTTTCGTTTTTTGCTAATTACTCCGCCGCCCATGCACCGATTTTCAAAATTGTAGCAACATTACCTACTACGACCCCACACCATATCGCTACTAAAATTTCATCAAAATCTATGCAGCGGTTACTGAGATTAGGAGGCTAGAAAAACGCCAACAGACAGACAGACCGACAGACAGGCAGACCGACAGACCGACACAGACCGACAGACAGACCGACAGATAGACCGACAGACAGACCGACAGACAGACCGACAGACAGACAGACAGACAGACCGACAGATAGACCGACAGACAAACCGACAGACAGACCGACAGACAGACCGACAAACAGACCGACAGACAGATCAACAGACAGACAGATAGACCGACGGAAATGAGTGACGTGGATTTTCGTTATGTAGGCATCATAAAAACGCCCAAAAAGTATATTATCTCAAAATCGAAAATTTTCGCGATCACAATACTCCCTTCACTTATCGGTGTGGGAAGTAAAAACTCAGAAAATGACCATCAGGAAGCTCTCAAACGCTTAAAAACGAAGTTTGAGCTGTTATTATATTTTTAGTTTTTTATTATTTCTGCGCCGCCACTGGCACGATTTATAAAAACCATACGCATTTTCCATCCTCGCCACGGTGTGTCAAAATCACATTAAAATCAATTCAACAGTTTCCTCGTTACATAATATAGAACGCTCTCTAAAGCAATACTCGTATGTTTACACCAGAAAAAATTCTAAGTCACAGTTCTAAGTCGTTTAGTTTCTGTAATAGGTAAGGCAATGTTCGGATGGACCTAAAAAAGTTCTTTATGTCACTAGGTCTTCCTTCACAGGTCAGTGGACAGTCTATTACGGAAGCAACAAATTTTTCAATTTTACAACACCCCACCCCCCAACCACCCCAATTTCACACCCACCCAAAAAAAGTAGAAAATGATCAGGGACCTCTAAAACGCCTAAAAACGAAGTTTGAGCAATATTTATTTTTTTGTTTTTTGCTAATTACTCCGCCGCCCATGCACCGATTTTCAAAATTATAGGAACATTATCTACTATGACCCCGCATATCGCTGCCCAAATTTCATCACAATCCATGTAGCGGCTGCTGAGATCACGTGGCTAGAAAAACGCGTACAGACAGACCGACAGACAGACAGAAATGAGTGACGTGGATTTTCGTTATGTAGACATCATAAAACACCCAAAAAGCGTGTTATCTCAAAATCGAAAATTTTCGCGATCACAATACTCCCCTCACCTATCGGTGTGGGAAGTAAAAAGGGATATTTGCATTGAAAATTCTACTCTAAGAAACACAGCCAGCTGTAGCTGTGTAGTCCTTCAGCCTCAACGGCGTCCTATCGTCGTTGTTCACTGTTCAACTCCAATGGATATTTGAAATTTGAAAAGGAGTATCCACCTAGGTTTATAGTCGGTGGGACTATCACTATCATCTCCTGATCATCTCTAAAGTCAGGCAACACATCTTACAATCTGGTGTATGTCAGGAAGAAGAGCCTTTTATCTACTTTTGATTGACTTTCGGCATAATGGTAGGTCATTTTCACGTATTCTCCACACGTAGTAGGTCAAATGTCGGACGAACGAAAAGAAAACGTCACACGCACATGGTCAAACGTCAAAATTATTGTTTATGTACCTAAAGCACTAAACTCGGCAATCTGTTGTTAACTATTTATAGCCATGATCGGTGGTCATTAACTTCCTCAAACTGCAAAACATTTTCAAACATTATTATTTTACTATTCAATAATGGTATGGACTCCGATGCAGCTGCTATACATGAATGATGAAATCATCAAGTGGTTCAGACCGCAGACTTTGTTGTAAAATACCATTATATTTATACGTATTCCGAGAAAGTGATAATCGTACTAAAGCAAACAATCAGTATATTTGTGGAAATACGCGAGTGTAAGCTTTCATAACATCGATTAGGTACAGTAGGTGCTCTCTACCAGGGCTGTGCACATATCTTTCAACAAACAATTAAGTGGACATCAAGATGTATTTCAAAGTAGTATCAAAACCAAGAGCTGTGAAGTCTGCTGTGCTAAATATTTATAGGAACTTTTCAAAAGGATCTGCTAGCAATAATAAACATAGGTAAGTCTATCTACTGTCCCTACTGATGTATAATTCAATAACTTAATACGGTTTCAATTTGGATTACCAATGTTAGAAAAATTATAGACTGAAATATAGGATGTTCTTTAAATAAGGGACTGTTGGTGGCTGTAGTTAATTTAAAACAAATTATGCCGAATTGTAACAGAAAACAGGCTTTATTTCCTTCCGAAGAGAAAAAAAGCAGATGGATTCCATATAGTGGTTGCACTCCTTAAAATATAAGGTGGCTTATGATTATTTACAAGTTGATATATTACTATACTTATAAATAACAAACATAATTAGATATAATAAATAAAATTTATCTAATTTGCTACTTGTGAAGTTGTGAAAGATTCAATTATTGTTAATGACCTAAAGAGGTTTCCACATATCTTTGAAAGCTAAGAAAAATTTGAACTTTGTGTAATATCGGCTTTTTTTGGTTACAGATATTCTGTGATAAATATATCTAAATTTTTTTGTAATTTTCTCAACAATCGTTTTATTCTTTAGAAAATAAAGAATCCTCATCTTTCTCAATATACCCATTTTAGGTAACAATATAACTTTCACAAAACATTTTAATTCTCCTGGTTTCTGTGGGCAATAAATGAAATTTGGTATATTTATTGTGATACTGTAATTTTTACCACACAGTTTTTTTGCAGTGTATAATACTTATACTTATCATACTTTATGTATAATCATGGATCTCCATCGAGTAACTGTCAACACAAAATAAAACAAATTTTAATATCAGAAGCATTTTATTGAATTGATGAATTTTTAAATCTTGTTTTTATTTAGTAAGATGGGGTATATATGCCCAGAACATACAGTAGCCTCGCCTTTTTTTTAAATTGTTTTTAAAATATTTTTTTTGTAGTGTGTGCAAGCTTTCAACAATATTTCTAATATTCTTGTTTGTATTTTGCTTTTGTTCTTCATATGACTTGTTTAAAAATGTTTGTATATTACCATCAATAAATTGTCCATCGAATATCCCTTATTTAGTTGTTTGTGAGGATGTAGAGGGGAATGTGAGGGATAGTGCACCATTTTGAACCTTTCCTTATGGCCAATACAAACCGTTGAATGTTTTGTCTATATTTCTCTACAGTTGCAAACTGCTAATCGTTGGGGGAGGAACAGGTGGGTGCTCTGTGGCAGCCAAGTTTTCAAAATGCCTCAAAGAACACGAACTCTACGTGCTGGAGCCCAGCGAAGACCATTATTACCAGCCCCTCTTCACACTTATCGGAGGCGGTATGGAAACGCTGGAGGAGTCCAGGAAGAATGAGGCTGATGTGCTACCGAAGAACTGCACCTGGTTGAAAAGCAAAGCTGTGCAGTTTGATCCAATGGAGAATACTGTCACTTCCGACAGTGGGGACGTCATCAAGTATGACTTTCTTCTTGTTGCCGTGGGATTGGAATTGAGATATGACAAGGTTAGGATAACTTACGGTTCGGGTGAGTTTGTATTTTTCTTTCACAGTTTTAAGAACCCGTAGAGGGTTCTTGTTTTTCTCTCTTTTTTGGCAATATGTACTTGAGAAATAATACACAACCAAGATGGAATTTCAAGAAGGCTGACTGGGAGAGCTTCAAATGCCTGGACCTAACCAATCAGATTCCACAAAAGCAATACATTTGATCACTGGATTGTTGGTCTGTCAAATAATAATGATGACAAGAAATTCAAATTACTGCATTAATTGGATAAAAAAGTAATTTACAATCGATAATAATTATAAATACCTATAATATACCCTTCTATTATAGTAAAAAGGAGTAAAAATAACATGTTGTTACATTTCACAAAGCCAAACACACGATTTCTACTGTTGGCCAAGCTGTTTCCAAAGTGTGAATGTGCATTGCTGGTTGCCTATCATGAACGGCAAAGCTCGCGGGCTGGCGTATAACCTTATCTTTTGGAAACAAGGAACTTAGAAACCTGTCGTATAACTCGTATAGTCAGAAAGTGAGTCAGGTGCTTGATATACTTTTGAGAGAAAGAGAGCATCTAGCAGGAGGGATTTTAATTCATTACAATGTGTTTCTCATAGTATTTGCGCTATGGTGCCGCTGCACCTTTACATCCTCTGTGAATGGTTCTATAAGAAGGTCTATAACAAACATGCATGCAGTATATGGAATATTCTCCATAGAAGTATGTATTTGTCTATAATCCATCTGACTGGTTGAGGTGGGATTATTAATTATTAAAAAATATAAAATATTTTTGACAAAAGTGTCATCCAGCCTTTGAAATTTTGTTTCCAGTATTGATAAAATACTATTAGATGATACTTATTAACATAGTCCTCAATATACCCAATAGAAAGCTTTTGCTAAACAACATCCAATAGAAAAGCTCTGTCAAAGCCTTTGCTAAAATATGCATGTTGTTAAAATCGGGCCTAAATAGTGTCTGCTACGGATTACCCAATCCCGATGCTAGAAATTAATTTTTTAACTTTAAATTATTGCGAAAAAAAAAAGTTATTTATGTCGCCAGGTCTTCCTTCACAGGTCAGTGGACAGTCTATTATGAAAGCAACAAATTTTTCAATTTTACAACCCCCCACCCCCCAACCACCCCAATTTCACCCCCACCCAAAAAAAGTAGAAAATGATCAGCGACCCCTAAAACGCCTAAAAACGAAGTTTCAGCAATATTTAATTTTTTTTGTTTTTTGCTAATTACTCCGCCGCCTATGCACCGATTTTCAAAATTATAGGAACATTACCTACTACGACCCCGCAGCATACCGCTGCCCAAATTTCATCACAATCCATGCAGCGGTTACTGAGATTACGAGGTTAAAAAACGCGACAGACAGACAGACAGACAGACCGACAGACAGACAGACCGACGGAAATGAGTGACGTGGATTTTCGTTATGTACACATCATAAAACGTCCAAAAAACGTATTATCTCAAAATCGAAAATTTTCGCGATCACAATACTCCCCTCACCTATCGGTGTGGGAAGTAAAAGAAAAAACATAGTATTTTTCCAAAAACCCAATTAAAAACCTCGGAAAATACCTTCACTTTTTTTAAATCTCAATGTCTGGTGTTTCCTATACCTCATTTAACACCAATTTTGATGAATGTTTTTTTCTATTGTTTATAAGGCGACTTGATCGAGGGTATTTAACTAAACCTGCCGAGCCCTTTTTTGTTAGTCTGAGGTTTTTTAACGTTTATCATTTTTTAGATTCCAGGTCTTGTGGAAGCACTGAGTAAACCTTCGAAAGCTTCAGGCGTTTGCTCAAACTACTCCCCAAAGTACGTGACTAGAACGTGGGAGGTTTTGCAAAGTGTTAACGAAGGTAATGCAATTTTTACCTTCCCGAACAGCCCCGTGAAATGCCCTGGAGCCCCGCAGAAGATTTGTTACATAGCTGATGCGTATTTCAGAAAGGTGAGTCGTTTACCCAAGCATCAGAACTACTCCACACACCACAACTTTATTCCGCAGCAGTTTCTCATACAATGCTGCCATTTTTTTACAATCAATTGAATAATACTTTCAAAATTCTGATACTAACATGTTTCCGTACATCCCTGAAAAACTCGCTTGCTAGGGACTAAGACTAGACTTTCCATCTGTAGCTCATTAATACAGTTTTTCCTTTTGGTATCACTTTAGCTAATCAATAAAGATTGTGCACTGTCTAATAAGGCTTTCTCGGACATCGTCCTAAGAATTTGTGGTTCTTGAGCTTTTAGGCCGACGTCGTTGAGCGATAAGCTTAACGTTTCGCCAACACAGTGGATGACATCTTCAGAAGCTATTTCACTGAGGGCAGTGTCTTCAGGTCCTTTAGGATGGGTACCCATGTCCGGTTGACATTTTGCATTTTTTCGTTCCTATTGAGATTGTTGTGATGTTTTTGTATTTCAGTGGCTCATCTGTGGAGTCTGGCAGAGTATGAAGACATTGCGGCAAAAACCTGAGTTTCTTCAATTTTGATCCCATGACCTCCTCCCTTATTCGCATGTTCGGCTACCACTGATTTGTCCATATAACCTAATCGACAGCTAGCCTTATGGTCTGCTATCCTTGTGTTTATCGATCGCTTCGTTATTTCTATATATACTCTCCCACATGTGCATGGTATGTGATAAACTCCCGCTGTTGTGAGTGGGTGTCTTTTATCCTTGACCATTCTCAAATACTCCTGTATCTTGTATCTGTGGGCTTGTAGATGGTCTTCACGTTTTCTTTTTATACCATTTTTCCTATTCTGTCTGTTATTCCAGGCACATAGGGTAAAAAAGCTTTTGCAATTGGTTCAGGTTGTTTGTTGCCCTATTTCTTTGTTCTTGTTATTTCCTTTTCTTTATAACCGTATGCCTTAAGAGTGTTCTTCAGATGTTCCAGTTCGGCGTCGAATTCACTCTGATTCGCACACTTTTCTAGCCCGTTCTGTCAAATTTGTCTGAAAATTTCGTACTTCAGAGATGGGTGGTGGTTTGATTCTTCATGCAAGTGCCGGTCAGTATGCTGTCGGTTTTCTATATAGGTACCTTGTGTCCCAGTGTGGTTTCTTTCCTTGTTAGAAGAACATCAATGAAGGCTAGTTTTTGATTTTCTTTCACCTTCATTGTGGATTTTTTTCATTAGTTAAACATCCCCAACAAAACTTTGTGTCACCGTACTAGTTTTTTATATATTTTTTTTCATATACTTCTGGAAATAAAGACGTTATTATTATCCTGCTTTTTTACGTTTCTCTCGCACAGTTACGGTAGCAACAAGTGTTGACGGGCTGCGCCAAGTCAGTCCCTGAACTGTTATTGATCTGAATTCAGGATATATCGTACAATACTACAAGTCTTGAGGGTTACAAATTTTTGTAATGTTTTGTGTACTTTTCGACCAGGCCCAACTGTTGCAGGTGTGGTGTGAATGTGTTTGGTGTAAGTCCTGAGACCGACATAATGAAGAGGACGATAATAACTTTGTTGTTGTTTCTAGCGTCGTTTTATTCCTATAGTAAGATCTTTGTATTTAGATGCCTGCCCTGTGTAGGTGGCTTGAATATTAGTATCATTGGGAACAGCAATATTTATTAAATATGTAACTTTGTCTGCCTTTGACTGAAAAACTAAATATGGGTTAGTTTTGTCTGTATGTATTTCAACGCCCCAATATTGTTTGTATTGATTGTTTTCGATTTTCGAGTACTGATGTCAATCTGTAAATAATAATATAGATCTGTATTTCCTTTTATTTTACTTATTTATTTTATTTTATTTACCTACATCATACTGACGAGTTTCAATAAAACAGTCCGTTTTGGATGACAAAACGAAATTATATCTTCTGTTTATATGACTTGCACTAATAATTCATAAATGACTTTAAATGGAATTTTACTGTCGCGTTTGAAAAATATTCGTGGTTTTTACGATAAAATTATGTGATTACACAATGCATCGATCATTTTATTTTTAGAATCTTAAAAATAATATCCCGACAATACAGCAAGTCATGATATTCCAATAATGTTTAACGTCCTGGTAACCGAAGTACTTATTTTGTATTGAGGGGGTCCAGATTAACATGACCCGTGACCTCTATCAGGATTTGCAGAGTCATGTTGATTGACATACTAAAGAAGCATGAACAAAATTATATTTTATCTATTCCTATCAAGTTATCCAGCGATTACCAAATTACATTTGAACAGGTAACACTACATATATAGGGTGGACCTGCATATTTGAATTCCTTGGTGAATTTTAGTATGACTTTATATGGAACTTTAAACGAACCGTTTAGGCGCAAATCACTGTGTTTGGTATTAGTAGGTGTCAGAAAAAAATAGATTATCGCAGCGATTATAAAACTTAGAAGGCCGTGACTTTGCGGTGCAACCAAGCATGAAATGCATCATCTTAGGTCAGACGATCAAATTTGAATTCTTTTTGTACTTGGAGAAATCAGTAGATTAATTAAGGAAGTTTCAATCATAGGTAACTTGATTATTTTAAATGGGAATGCCTAATTTTTTATACCATTAAATGTAAAATCTGATAACCTTTCCTACAATATAGGATTGTTAATATCAATCTTTTTCAGTTTCTATTTTATTTCAAATTTTCAGTCAAATCGGTGTTTTTCATTTTTCCTACCTTAAGCAACCTCGCAAGCCATGAAAAATGCACAAAAATCTGTCCAGATGGAAGAAACCAACTAACTTAGCAGAAAGATGCAAAGAAGCTATATAGTAATGAGGCAAAATTATAAAAATTCCTTAGAGCATATTAGCTCTAACCAGAAACAACAGCGGCAACAAGAATGCTTATTTTTCGCAGCTGTTGGCAAATTTCCAAAATCAGTAAAAAAATGTAAATGAAAGTAAAACCCCCAGCGATTGTTGCTGGCAGTAGAATATTTACCTACTGTCTCACGTAGATTTTTTACAAAAGGGCTATTTGCAATCCAAATCCATATGTTTTGCAGGAAGGAAGAAGAAACAGGGTAAATGTAAGCTACAACACGTCATTACCAGTGATTTTCGGCGTGAAGAAATATGCTGACGCTCTTTGGAAAGTGTGCAAAGAGCGAGATATAAATGTGAACTTGAGAACAAACTTGATCAGTGTTGATTCCGATAAAAAGGAAGCCACTTTCCAAAATTTGGACAAGCCTGAAATCGTAACTACTACACAGGTGAGTCAGGTTTATAAAGGAAACAATATAAATTAAAAGCAAAAAAAAGTTTTTTTTAAATTTTATTTAAATGCTCTAATAAACAGAAAAAAATAAAATTGTCCTTAAAAATTTTTATCATAAAAGTTTGTCGCGAGGTTTGCGTAAGTACGGTACTTAATTAAACTGAAATTTATTCTCAACGAATCATTTCATTTAATGCCCATACTATAGGAAAGCATAAAAAACTTCAAAAGTCCATCATATTGGATTAAGAGTGATATAAATATTTTTCTAATTATTCTCAGCAAGCACTTTCTTTTGATACCCTCCATATTGCGTAAATGCATGAAAAATAACTATTCCGCCATATTGGATTATCCGTCATGTTGGATTTAGAATGCCGTCACATTATTTTTCGAGTTACTTTCAACAAGCCCTTTCATTTGGTACCCATATTTTAGAAAGTGCATAAAAAATAGCTATTTCCCCATATAGGATAGTCCGCCATATTGGATTTAGAATGTCGTCACATTATTTTTCGAGTTACTCTCAGCAAGCCCTTTCGTTTGATACCCATATTGTAGAAGTGCATAAAAAATATTCCGCCATCTTGGATATTCCGCCATATTGGATTTAGAATGACATCACATAGCTTTTCGTGTATTGTCATCCAAACTAAACGTGTATACAAAATTTCAGCTCAATCGTCGAAGATATCTGCTTCAAAATTGAGTAGCAAGATTCCACCCGCACAAACATACATACATACATTGCAAGTAATTTAATTTTTAAAAATATTAGGAGAAGATCATATCAATAGTAGTAACGAATCCTAGTTTCGTTTCAAGTCTGACTTTTAAGCGAATAATTTTTTCAATATAGTGAGCCTCAAATAAGTTACTTTTAAACTATTTTTTTGTAGTAATATTAGGTATTTTGGATTGCATAAGTATCGAAACCATGTAGCTTATACTATGAAAAATAATATGCATGGTATTTGTCATGCAAACATTTAAATAAATATTTGTTGTATTATGCCATGCAGTATTAAACTCATCGCACTGCAAATAGTCTTGTTTGGACTAATATGTTTGTTATGTTAAGTACATATAGTGGTTTTACTTTTTACCTATAAGCTGTAATGTTTGTCGTTATTTTTAAATTCATCTAAACATTTCTTATTCCATCTGTTGATGGGCTCAAGGGATGTTGTTTTTACACCTGAAATATTGCGTACTGGACCTGATTTATTTCCGTTTCTCCAAGAAAACGTTTAATATACTCAGGGAGAAGGTTATTTTACATTTTATGAATCATGATGAGACTTGCTGCTTTAATAAACTGTCATACATTCAACTTATTTAACATGCAATCAATTGAGGTGTAACATAACCTCACATAATACACATAACCTCATTTTGTAGAATTCTTTGTATTACAGACTATCGTCTTAGCTTACGAAAATAGGCCTTGCGATATTGGGTCTTGAAATCCTGCATAGGGTCTTCATAACCCTATTTGTTCGTCTTTTTGCTTGACAGTATTCGATGCTGCACGTGACACCACCAATGGCGACCCCAGAAGGAGTGGCCAGCAACAAGGATCTGTCAAATGCGGCGGGATTTGTGGACGTCAACAAGGGCACGTTGCAACACATTCGATTCCCAAATATTTTTGCTATCGGAGATTGCAGCTCATCTCCCAACTCTAAAACTGCTGCAGCTGCAGGTAATTATTCTTATTCTGTTATTCATCTGAAATAATCTGTATCTTAGAAACCATACATTTTTGGACATATGTTCATATGAACTTTTTTCATGGAATGACCTGAGGAGTCATCCCCTTTAATATTGCCGCATCTTTTTTAAACACCCTGTATAATTGGCAAAGTTGGATCTGGAGTGTGAATCTCCAATGCAACCAACAGGGAAAGTACATACAGGCAAAGCCATCAGTTATAAAGAGACAACTAACCCCTCATACATCCTAAATTCACGCCAGCCGCAGTAAGAAAGCAGTTCCTGTGGAGCATGCTGATGTCTTACTCAATACAAGAATCGCAAGTTGTCAGATTATAAGTATGCTTGTAGCCAGCTTTTGGCATGAAAGTCACCAAAAATCGCCAATCTTTGGCATGGATGAATGAAAATCGTCAGAAATGGCGACTTCGCGGTTGGGAATGTGCAAATCGTCAAAACTGAAACGCCTAGTATGACATATTAAGTGGGTGAGGGTGACCTCTGACCTACGGTACTGCAAAAATATGTCAAAATAAAATTATCCCCTTGATTAGCCTGTGGTCAAGGTCATATTTATTGTAGAAACTAAGGGTCGTATTCATAGTCGTCCCTTAAGTAATACTCAAGGTTCCCTTAAGTAAAATTCAGGGATACTTGAGGGACCCCCAAGTGAGGCTTTCCTTGTGTATCTGTTTCCTAGACAACATCTACGATATGGTGGGATTCATTTGGCGACGTTGTCATATTTCAAATATCAGTCAATTTGTTATACCTATGCCTACTAATTTTGATGTTTTTGTTTTGTGCCGGACATTTTCCCAGATGTAACAACACCGTTCTCCAAAATTAACGTACAAAATCGCCTTGCCTGCAATGAAATGTCATGTTGACATGTCTTGTTGATTTATATTGGTATTTCAGATTCCGTCTTGCCAATCGTGTATACAGGGTGTCCAGTTAGTGTGTAATTCTTCGATATCTCGCAAGGTATACCTGATAGAAGAAAATGTCAAATACAACAGTTATTTTATACTTGAGACGCATATTCTAAAAATATTTTGAAATATACAGGGTGTTGCGGGAAAGTAGGATAGTGATCAACTTGATTTTTTATACGAAACTATAACTTTTTGTTGGGGCTAGTGTTTATCACCTCTTCAATATAGTGGACTGTTTTATAAAGTAATTTATTCAAAAATAGAACAACATATACATAAAATTATTGTGAATAACAATTAAGCGTCAGTTCAGTGGTCGTTCTTCGGTAGCAGAATGGCGCCGTCGTCTTTTCTTCGAGTCCCCTCCTTTTCGCCGTCAAAATCACGTCAAAAACTGTCATCTGCCAGAGAATGCGGCGTTGCCACCTTTCATACGGCGTTGACACCTTTCTCTTAACACTTTTTCTTAAATTCTTGTAGTGTCCATCATTGATCTCTATTCAACCCTAAAATATTTTGGGATCGATTGCGACGTTGCCAAGTTATAATTTATTTTCTATTAATTTTCGGATTTGCTAGGTCGCAAGTAATACGTCCAAATTAATATATTCCTTTAACTTTTCTCAATAATATTATACAGCGGGTTACTTGAGTATTAAGTATTATATTATTTTGGATGTAACCAGCAATTTGTATCTACAGGTTGTTCTTCGCAGAATTTTAATTTACGGAAACTTGAAGGTCATTTTACTTTGTTTTTTAGATGTAACACCCTGTATTTTTTATTTTAAATCGAAATATCTACTATTACCCTATCTGGCCTTGTAATTTTTTTTCCGCGTTTGCGACGTTGCCACGTTATAAATTATTTTTCCAAATTTTTAAACAAATATCTCCGATTTTAATTTATTTTAAATAGAATCCTGTACTTATTTTTATTACAATGAATTGCGCATGTCTAATCTAGTAAGATCTCACAATTTCAATTTTTTTTCTTTTAATTACTGAGATACGGCAACACCGCTTTTTCAGTAAACAGTACCGGAACGCTTAAATATTTCCAAAACTCCCACAGCTGGAACGGTGAAATTCAATACTTGGGGATTTTTGAACATACAGAATTCAAAAAAGCTAACATCACTGTTGTCAGATTTACCAATTTCACGTCATAATTTTGAATGGAATGCCCTATTTATGAAGTTTAACGTAAATCGGACGCAGATTTAGTTTCATCCGGAATGGAAAAATTGTCTAGTGACAATTTCTGTGCGAATTACCAAACCAAGCTAAACATCCTTCATTTTTCTGTTCCAGCCGCGCAGTGCGAAATCGTCCACAAAAACCTGTGCGCCGTGATGGAAGGTAGGACGCCCCAGGAGGTGTACGACGGGTACGCGTCCTGCCCTCTGGTGACAGGTTACGACAAGTGCATCCTCGCAGAGTTCGACTACAACCTGAGCCCCTTGGAGACGTTCCCGTTCAGCCAGGACAGGGAGATGCGCAGCATGTTCATGCTGAAGAAATCTGTCATGCCCCCGTTGTATTGGCATCTAATGCTGAACGGTAAGAGGTTATGTTTTACATGCGGTTACCACGACAGGCATTGAAGATTCCATACAGCATGCACTATGCCTCAACATAAGGCAATTTTCCAGCGCTGCTTCATATTTAATGCTATTCGTAGGTACAACTTGCTCTCCAAAGAATAGGTTACTTGCAGAAAAAAATATTATGTCGTTTACGCGTTCCTTAGAGCCTAGTAAACATGACAAAATCGCTTGTTTTGGTTTTTTGGAATCGGCTGTGAGAGATATTCCAAAAATTATTTCAAATGCCGGAAAATGCCGCGCAAACAACCTCTGACGTCAGTGATATCCTATAGTGATGGGATGTAAAGTATTGATATTCGATATCGATAGCCAGTGTTAACCTAACATTTTGACACTGATAATTATAACCACAAAACACAGTCACACACAAAAAGTACAAAAGTCCAAAGAATGAAAGTTAGGCTACATTACTAATTCACTTTGTAGGGATGGGCTTGAATTAGATTCTATCTTTGGATTCCTTCATAATGAGATGCGCCGAAATAAAATGATGGCTTCGATTAGTTATGAATCTCAGTCACAAACAGGATGAACTGTGATACCTATCAGATATAAAAATGTATTGCAACGAAAATGCTAGTGGGTTAATTGCCTGTTTCAAATATGTTTAAGTATCAATAAATTGAGTCGCATTGTTAAAGAATTCAGATCATCTCTAGTTTGCAGTTGAATCTCACTGACCTGCGCTGTAGCAGTATCGATTGTCGATATCGATAAGATACCTGTGACGTCAGCCCTTGTTATATGTCACGTGGAAAAATTTGAATATATCCTTACTTTATTTTGCAAATATCTTTTTTTGGCCGTCAGTAAAATCATGTTTTTTGTTTCCTACTGCCTCTTGATATGGTTTTCTTTACGCTATGTATACTCCCGAGACGATTTCACGACCTCTGCAAGTACACTATTGTTGTTTTCGTAGCATACGTCTTTCTGAATACTGCTTGATATTTTGCCAATGCCTGGTTTTCTTCAATAAATTCCATATATATAAATTCCTCAAAAAGCTTTTCAACATCTGGCAGAACATTTTTTGGCCGCATATTTGTATATCTCAGAATTTTGACCTTTTAATGGTAGAACATTTTAGTTTATATGTAAATTTGCCATATAGCAAACAGTGATTCAACAGTAAAAGTAATTTATCTCCAGTGTTTATTTTTATTTGGCAGTTGATTAATGTACTTTCAAGCCAAGCATAAGTGCTTATGATTCTCATATATTGTCATCAGAAGATCTGATGCCGTCTATATTCTGATTTTCATTTAGATTTTTTTTTCAACAGGCTACTGGAATGGACCTAGTCTTTTCAGGAGGATCATGCACTTTGACTTTGGTAGTGCCAACAAGAAAAAACTTACAGAACAGCATTAATTCCTTTACTGCATATATGCCTTCTATAATTTCCTCTCATCAGCTGTCCTGAATCAGTTGGCTTTACACATTTATCCTGTTTTCACGATATCTATCCTCTTTGTCTTCCTAATCCAAATTCCAATATCCATTATGTTACATAGCCATACAAAAAAATGTCTCAAAAACTTTCAGTGAGACACAATTAACTTCTGAAAACTATCATGTGTATTTGATTTGAAGGTGGTTTGTATGAAGATAATATGGGGTAGTAGCTATTATTATGACATTTTGTACATTTGAAACAAACCTGAAAAGTGGTTTGTCTTCGTTTCTCGAAATTTACTACGGTTAGCGCTAATAAGGCATGCGCAAGGTCATAATTATATCAAAAGGTAACGTTTTCTAGTTTGTCACTTGTGACAGTTTGTGTCCAATTCGGGCAACGGTTGTTTCGGTCTCTGTTCTTTTATTTGCTTTTACAGTTAAATTAGACATATATCTTTCCAACATAAAATATACCCTAATAAAATGACAAGCAATTTGGAGGTCACTGCTTGACAAATGATGATGTCATTTGTATTTAAACCAAAGTTAAGCTCTGGTTAAGCTACAAGCTCGTGTTAAGCTTAAGTGTGACGCCACTTCAGTTGTTCAACTGCAGCTTGCATTAAACCCAAGCCCAAACTTAAGCTTACATTGCACAACCAGCCCCTAACCTCATATTGTAGAAGGGTTTTCTTTGGTCAATTTATTTCGCTCCCATGCTTCTACTAGTTTAAAGACTGGCAGTTTTTCTGTATTAAAATCTCTAAAATTTGGCTAATATTTTTATATACCTAAATATCATGTGACAAGCTTGTTAGATACCAATGATTGATGCTATCATCTAATATTTTAGAATTGATAGATCAATTATTGAGAAACATTTTTTTGTGGCTATTATCCTTTCCAGTTATCCTATGTTCCTAATCCATATATGTATTACCATTTCTCCAACAGGACATTGGAATGGACCTGCACCATTCAGGAAAATGATGCATTTGGGCGAAGACAAAAATGGAAGCAAGAAAAAATTACATATATGAGCAGATATGTATATTCTTCAAGACTTACTATGATGTTACTAGTTTGTCTTTCACATCAAATACACTTTTTTCACTTACGATGAGTGAATGGTCATTTTTCATTGCTCATTCAATTTATTTTGTTTTTATTGATCATTGACTACATCAAGAGCTCTGATTGCATTTTTCCAGTATAGTTACACAACGTTGGTGATAGAAAAAATTACTGAGGTATCAGTGAAATTTAACGCCATCTATGTGTCAGCATACGAAAGTTTCAACCAACTGTTAGAGCTAAACATCAGATTACTGAAACTACCCCAGTTGTGACACACTATACGCTTTGAGTTGTTCAAACCGTCATTAAGTATGTTACTTTTTTACACAAACATTTTTAGTTTGTAGATTATAAATACACACTTGGTGAACACATTTCACATTGAAAGTGTGTTTAGTGAACACTACTGTAACAACAGAAAACATAACAAAATCATAGTCTAACTACACAGTTGTGAACTAAAGTTTTACTAACACATCAGTATTCTAGGAAACATGTCATTATATATTTATATATATTGTATCTTATTTTGTTTGTTTTTTTTTTCAGTGTAGTATTATAGTCTCAGGATTTTGTTTTTATTAGAACAAATTTATGCATATATGTGAAATGTATATTTTATATGAATATATTGTATATTTCATAGTAATTGTTATGATATACCTTCCGAGATAGAAAAGCTTTTTAAATAAAATTCAGAATGTTTTATTTTTCAATGAGGTCGTGCGTATCAGTTAATATTTGGAGATGAGATGGAGATCTCTTTCTGTAAAACTTCGCCACTATCATCAAGTTCAAATTTTAATGTTGTGACAGCCACAGTGCACCACTGCACCTTAATGTATTTTGAAATCACGAAAGTTTTAAATTGGAAAATAGGTATTGTTCAATGCGGCTACAGTATTTCTAATCAAGCACCACTCCTATAAAATAGGTTTATTCTTTCCATACTATTTTCGTTGTTTTGTTTTTAAACTCCTTGCTTAATTATTTTAATGATACGCCTATGGTTATCAGCTATAGTGACATCTATGCTAGCTACGCTGTACCATTTCAGTAGATGTCTGCGTCCGATATTAGACCTGTCAAGCGACATTGCAATTTACATTAACAGATGTCGCCACCATGGTCAAGCTAGTGCCATCTATGTAAGACAAAATCAACTACTGTCCGCCACTGCGTCATTTGGTAAAGGTTCCTGCATTGAACAATACATCCTATAACTAAATTGAACTACTCACCAACAAATAGCGCCACTATCGATAAGGTGGCGACATCTATAACAGTAATTATCAAACTAGCAGGCTTTTAGGTAAAAAATCCTGTCTTTTGATTTGAAGAAGAGAGGGAACAGGATGGAAGTTTGAATTTGAATAGTTTCTTTCACTATACCAGTAGAGATCATATTTTATATGTTTTCATCGCTTATTTTGATCGAAATTTACAATGTAATATATCTCATCTAGCTTTTGTAGAGCAGTATACACATTTCTCTAGTGCATTCGGGTAATCCTAAGTAAATGCAAAGCGAAAAAATGCCTTTTGCTAATCCCCGATAACCCACTGATAAGTTTTACACATTAGATATAATTATACAATATCAAAATCTATCAAATAATAGTAAATCAATCCTTCTGAAACCTGTGACGAACAATAATGCACCAAGATGGTATGCGGTAAAAAGAAGCGCTCGAAAGAACAACAAGATGCGATTCTATATACGAAAAAATTCCTGGAAACAAAAAAATTGTTACTATTGGGAACAGGGGAGTCGGGAAAAACAACAGTCATTAAGCAAATGAAGATTCTACATATAAACGGGTTCAGTGATCAGTAAGTATTAAAAATTCTATAATACCTATCAGGTGCGTCAAGCTTAATGTCTCGGAATGAGTTTTATACACGGTGTTAACTAAAAGCGCGACATACTGACATAAAAAAGTTGTATTTTTTTAAATGTAATATAAATCCTCCATATTTGTATTCCTTGGTTAATTCTAATGTGAGTTTATTTATGAAACACACGGCCTTAATAGCAAATCAACATCCTTTGATACACCTAAGCAAATATTATGAAAAAATTGGATATCGCAGCGACTATAAAACATAGAAGGCAGCGACTTTTTGCGGTGTGAAATGCGTCTGCTTAGACAGTCATCAACAATAGGACATCGTTGACTAATGTGTACTAATATACTTCACAGCAATTTTATTGTTACTTTCGTACTAAATTTCTGTTAATATTCAAGAGAAAGAAGAGATAGGATACCTCATATAAGGCAAAATATTCATGAGTCGATATACGAAATACTCAGCAACATGACAAAAATTCAACCACCTGTCGATATCCATGAGGACCACTGTAGAGTTTCTTGTGAGTACATTTTGGAACTGGGACCTGATATTCCTACAGATTTCACAGATGTAAGTTATATTAGTTATACTGGGTGACCCAAAAATCTATAATATTATATCATGTTGCGACGTTTTGACGCTAGAGGGCTCTAAAGTTTAGAGATGATGGGACCGTCAGCCTTATTACGTAAAAATTTGCGACAGCGTCGCTGAGCAGATGCCGAGCAACAGCGACATGACAACAACAGGACTGTCAAAATTGTAGGTAATAATGTTATCCGTTACGATGACATCGTTGCATAATACGAAATTTACGTTTGATAGCAGATATTGGGGGATTTTTGCCTGTATCTTGTCGTCTGCAAGATATGTGATAAGGCTGCGTATATGTGGATAATTTGGCACAGCGATCACAAATCGAGTAGTCCAACTACTCAGCAAACGGGTAGTGTGTTATCGATCTAGAAACGTTTTGTCTATAACTGTTTCAGCATTCAGACTTGTACGTGATTTTTTTAGGAGTATTTTGATCACGTCAAAACTGCATGGTCTGACAAAGGAGTGCAAAAAACATACGACAGATCCAACGAGTATCAATTGATCGATAGTGCAGAACAGTACGTATATTTTAAAAATGAATAATAATTCTATTTAGTATTTAGGTAATAACTGTCACTGAAAATTAGTTATACGGTTACTTAAAACTTTCCAGCTTTTTAAATAGGATAGACGAAATTCGAAGCCCTGAGTACATCCCCACGAATCAAGATATATTGTTTTGTCGAATCACGACAAAATCGATTTCTAAGATCGAATTTAAAGTTTCTGTACCCAAACGATACGGTGGGGGTGTAGCAGAATTCTGGATGTTTGACGTAGGTGGACAAAGAGGCCAAAGAAAAAAGTGGATACAGCTGTTCGACGGAATTTTAGGGATTCTTTTCCTCATCGCAGCCAGTGATTTTGATCAAAGTCTGCGAGAAGATTGCAAGACAAACAGGCTGAGGGAGGCATATAACTTGTTCACAGATATTGTTCACAGCAAGTATGAAAATTGTGTACATAAATTTTGAAATCATATAATGAATATTTTAAATGAGTTGTTTATAAGCAACATTTTCTGTTAAACTCGCTTCTGTTTAAGTATTTTCCAAATAATTATGCCATCGGTATTCTTCACGTTCTTCAGTTATCATTTTTGGAAACAAACACTAAATCCAGAACAGAAATAATCCAAGATTCCCATTACAGATTTGTCAGAGATGCGGGATTAATTGTATTTTTGAATAAGCAAGATTTGCTCAAGAGGAAAATTGAGCAAGGCAGGAAGATAGAAACTTACTTCCCGGAATTTAAATCATTCGTACTTTCGTCTGAAAAAGAGTACGATAACGATTATGACAAAGCAAAGTCATTCATGAAACAAAAGATTCTAGTAAGTATAGATCATAGAGAAAACAAAACCAGCGTTTTATGTTATCTCTGGTATAGATTCTATTAAGCATGGCCGACTCTACTCACTAGGCCGGAGCATTGAAGTATGGCAACACTGAATCGGGGACCGAGCTTTTATTTGTTGTTAAGTCATTAGTGTAATCTTCCAGAGCGAAAAAGGAGATTGGAAGGTGATTTTTAATTATTTACCTGCACAAACGAAACTATAAAGATAAAAAGATGCCTGCAAAGTGTGTAGTACCAGGTTGCACTAGCAATTGTGCTTCCAATAAAGGACATACCAACCATAACATTCCAGAGTAAACAAGAAGAGTGGAAGGTGATTTTTAATGTGTTTCTAATTATTTACCTGCAGTACCAGGTGTAGTACCAGGTTGCACTAGCAATTGTGCTTCCAATAAAGGACATAAACAGAAGTGGGTGAACGGTATTCCTCGTATGGGCTGGTTATATTTATAAGAATAAAGACAATACTTTACAAATATTTTAAAGCACAATGTGGTACCGTTAATGTTTTCTGGACCTCCCAAATATCAAAGAAAAATACAGTTAATAGAACTCATCTGGGCATACCTGCGAAAAGATTTGATAGTGATAGGGAATCAAGACCAGCAAGAATGGCTTCACAGTGACCTAATAGTGAATTTTTCTAGCTCAAGTGACAATTTACAAAGTAAATTGAGTGTTCATTTAAGTGGAAGTGGAAGTGGCAGCAGGAAACAGGTTGCGTTTTTATTTTTATTTTGTAGTGTTTGACTACGATGAACCAGACATCAGATGTAAGTGGTATTAGTAGTAGTAGTTCTAAAAAATATTTTTCTTAATTTATTAACCGAGACGAACTCTAATACATATAAAATGTAATAATTATTTTTAAACTATAGGCCCACTATTTGACAGCTAAGCCACGTTGCCACATATAAGGCTCCGGCCTAGCGTAGAGTCGGCCATGTATTAAGTTATATGAACAAATACTTTTATTAGTATAACAACACAGATAAAGGGTTTTTTCTTTTGTTTTGTCACGTTGCGATTCCATCGTCAAGTCGCGACACATCTCTATACATAATAGTGATGGGCACTCGGTATATTCGTTTGGAACTTCGCATCACTAGCTATGGCCGAATAACAGTTACAGGAAAATTGGAAAAATGACCCACCACTATCACTAAGACCTAACCTACTTTTCATTTTGTAAATTTTGAATAAAAAATATTTTAAGTTATAAACAATGAGCTGTAGAGCTTTTGTGGGTAAAAACTATCATTTTATAGGCTGTCGCTTCCTCCACTGCTGGGTAAAACCAAACGGTTTTGATACAGGAATAAAATTATACAACTGTGTAACCAAACAGAAGGAACCACTGATCGTTAGAAATAAAAATTGCATTACATGGTATACTTGCGGCCCCACCGTTTATGATTCTTCGCATATTGGCCACGCAAGCTGTTACGTGAAACTAGACATCGTACAAAGGATTCTGAGAGACTATTTTAAATACAATCTGGTAACAGTTATGAACATAACTGATATAGATGATAAGATTATCCGAAGAGCAAATGAAAAGAATGTTTCATATATTGATATTGTCAAAAAGTATGAAGAGGAGTTTTGGAAAGATATGTCTGCTTTGGGGGTTACAGAACCCAGTGTTGTATTACGAGTAACAGAAAACATGAAGTTGATTGTTGACTTCATACAAAAACTTGTAGATGAAAACAAAGCATATCAAGCTTCAGATAACTCAGTTTATTTCAGTGTTGATACATGCAAAGACTATGGAAAACTGCAAAACATAGGAAAAGTAGTTGATAAAAAAAGCACAATAAAAAGATCGGTGTTAGACTTTGCCCTTTGGAAAAGTAGTGAAGACGAACCATATTGGAACAGTCCTTGGGGTAACGGAAGACCTGGATGGCACATCGAATGCTCAGCATTAGCATCCAAAGCTATAGGCTCTGTCATGGACATCCATGCTGGTGGAATAGACTTGCGATTTCCTCACCATGAAAATGAAGAAGCACAGTCTTGCGCTTATCACGATACATCCCAGTGGGTGAATTACTGGATACATACTGGGTATTTGCACAAGGAACATTCAGAAAAAATGTCAAAATCACTCAAAAACACAGTGCTCATTCAAGATATGTTACAAGAGACAACTGCAGAGGCGTTTAGAATGGCCTGTGTCCTGTCTAATTATAGAAACAATATGGAATTTAGTAGAGCATTGCTGAAGACAGCTGATAATGTCTATAGTGTATGCAAGAACTTCATAACCACATGTGATAATTTCAAGAGACAATATTTAAAAGCAGCCATAGATCAAGGTGTTTTGTTAGCTGCATTAAATAAGTGTTCAGAAAATATTCATATTGCATTGTGTGACGATTTTGATACCCCATTAGCAATGAAACATATAAGTGAACTTATGTCTGTAACAAATACAATGTTACATACAACTGCAAGTGCTGAACATGACAATAGTGATATAAGTAGTGTTTTAGCTGTAAAAAACTTTGTTACTTCTATATTAGCAACATTTGGGGTGAAATTCAAAAGTGAAACAAAGTCCAATGAAGATTTTAGTGAGATTATGAATATTTTGAATGAATTTAGGCAGAATGTTCGAATAACTGGTATTGAGAAAAAGGATAAACAAATTTTACATTTATGCGATGATGTTAGGGACAACTTGAAAAAACATGGAATAACTATCAGAGATTATGGAAAAGAATCTTCTTGGAGTTACTGAGTGGTACCTAAGTATTTTCCATAATTGTTTCTAGCTGTGATATTACATACATTTTTGTAGAGAAACTATGCTGTTACTTTGTAAGCTAAATAAAAAAGTCATGTTTGATACATGATTGTTTTTCCTTGAATTTGTCATTTTTATTGTATCTGAAATAAATAAAAAATTCACTTAATGTAGATTTCTTTTGGCCAGAAATAAAAATTCTCTTTTCAAACTTTGCTTATTAATGATGTTTGAACAATAGGGACGAAAATAATATTTAAAATTTGTGTATCAGAGTATTTAATGGATTTAAATCGTTTAGCAGTATGGTTTTTTATAACAATACACGAACAACCGAGATTGCCAAAACCTGTTATTTTCTCAGAATCGAAAAAATAGGTACGGTTACTCAGAATACCCAACTCTAGGCACATAGAGATGGTGTTGAATGAATAGTTCCAAAGTAACGGAACCGAAGAAGTTAACGATTGGTTAGATCAGGATGGGGGACATCGATTATAAGATAAAGATGCGCGTTTGATTTGTTGGATCCAAATTTTTTACAGCTTTTGTAAAAATGAAATAGTTTTTTTTAATTGTCTGAGCATGTCATTCCTAAGGTAGTGCCAGTTAGCACTATCCTCAGAGTAACTCTGAGGCACTATCATACCACGCTCTGTCATATTTTTAATTTTCATATTGGTTAATCAGGATGGTATGATACACATGCCTAGCAGTATGTTAATGACTAATACCTGATGTATTATTTGAGATTATTAAACAGTATGCCTAGCAACCTTATGGACATCTTGATATTTCAATCAATTTTGAGAGATAGAGGCAAATTGCTTTTTTCAATTTTGTTACAGGATATAGCAAATAAACCTGTGATTATAGAGCACCTTGGGTTCGTTCAAGGCAAAAATCTGATCCAAGAATTGCCTCCCAGAGAAGTTTATGTTCACTATACCATTGCCACAGATACCAGCAATATCAAAAAAGTGTTCAACTCTGTTCATGAGATCATACTAAAATCTATCACAGAAGGAACCTTCGGCAACCAGCTATACTGATCAAAATATAACTGCATGTGTTCATAATATTTCTATTGACAGATAAGTACACATTTATATACATACAACAGGAATTGAAATAAAACCTTACAGAAAAGCTGTACATAATTTATTTACTTTAGTAAGGACCATTTCAGCTGTTCTTTAGCAGATTGAAACACCTATAAATAAACAAAAATATTTAATTATAAAAAAGTAATACTGCATAGTTTTACATACAAAAAAGTTTTACCAAAATATCGAATGTATTGCATTTGTTACCTGAGCAACAGTTTGTTCACCGATTGGAATGTCATCATTTCTCAATGCCACTCGAGATACCACTGACCCTGAGTCTGCATCAATGATTATCCTAAAAAGAACTTGTTAGATTTTGATGATCAGAATCCTTTTTTTGGTAGAATTAGCTCAATTCCCAAAGAGCATATGTAGGGATCATAGGAACTATAGAGTATAAAGCTAATTCTGTCCATGTATACTAGTTACCCTCCATCAACTATTTCATCCATAGCAAGCATGACAATGTCAAGAGACTCCAATACTGCTCGCTTTTCAACATTTTTCCTCAAAATTTGGCTGACTGAATCATACAGGCAATTCAGGACACTCATCAAAATAAGCTGCAATATACAATATTATTCAAAAACCTCTGCAAGAACATACTGTAATGAAAATACCTCATTTTCATGTGAACTTCCCATAACGTAGAAGAACAGATCTACATTGCTCCGGTATACACATGTAAGGCCATCCAGCATAATAATTTCCGCATTTGCTCTATGTGTCTTGTTGAAAAGGTTTTTCTCAAAGGCTTTCTGTTCTTTGGCGGTGGGGAATATGTTTTTGTCGTAGTATTTAGCCAATATCCTGTTACCATCATTGTCCAAAATGGCAATCCCTTTTATTGTGTATAAAGTTGGCTCCTATAAATGAAAGAACATCAGTACTTTCTTAAACCATAGTGAATTGGTACTCACAAGCAAATACCCCTCCATTTTAATACTTAAAAATACAAATATTTTAAAAAATTAATTGGATATTTCAAATTTTAATACATCCTCCACGTCATACAAGTATTGACGTTGACATGTTGACATTATGGATGACGTTTGGCTGGATGGTAATCACAAAACAGGTACGGCTAATGGTAATCACAGAGCATGGCCGACTCTACACTAGGCCGAAGCCTTAGATGTGGCAACGTGGCTTAGCTGTCAAATAGTGGTCCGGTTACCGTAAATTGTTTTATAGTTTCAGAATAATAATTATTACATTTTATATGTGTTAAGAGTTCATTTCGGTTGATAAATTAAGAAAACTACTACTACTAATACCACTTACATCTGATGTCTGGTTCATCGTAGTCAAACACTACAAAATAAAAATAAAAATAAATGCAACCTGTTTCCTGCTGCCACTTCCACTCAATTTACTTTGTAAATTTTCACTTGAGCTAGAAAAATTCACTATTAGGTCACTTTGAAGCAATTCTTGCTGGTCTTGATTCCCTTTCACTATCAAATCTTTTCATAGGTGTGCCCAGATGTGTTCTATTAGAACTGTATTTTTCTGTGATATTTCGGAGGTCCAGACAACATTGTAGGTACTACACTGTGCTTTAAAATAGGTCTTATCCTTGGAAATGTTTGTAAATTATTGTCTTTATTCTTATAAATATAACACGCCCTTATAAGGAATACCTTTCACCCACTTCTGTTTATGTCCTTTATTCGAACCAGAATTGCTAGTGCAACCTGGTACTACACACTTTGCAGGCATCTTTTTATCTTTATAGTTTCGTTTGTGCAGGTAAATAATTAGAAACACATTAAAAATCACCTTCCAATCTTATTTTTTACTATGGAAGAATTACACTTATGACAAAGGCTTGGCCAACTATTCAGTGTTGCCATATTTCAATGCTCCGGCCTAGTGAGTAGAGTCGGGCATGCACAGAGTAAACTGTAATGGATTTACAACCATATGCAGAACGAGTCACAGCGATCCTACCGGTGATGGCACATGCTATTCACAAAATAGGTACGGTCACTCCCACATAATAGGTACGGTTAGTTACTTCCATCCCATCTCTAGTGACAGTAATGACAAATGACGTCTCTATAGCGCCATCTTTTGTTTTTATTCGATTTTCCGCTCCCCCACCCCCGCCTTTTCCATTTCTGCGGTTAGGTGCTTGACCACGTTTTCTTCAAAGAAGACAATTTTCAGTGAGTTTTTCCGTAAATATTCACATTTTGTTGCACCTAAAGTAATATGCGATAACTACAAATACCATTATACAAGCCAAAAGCAGTATTTACATATTTACTTTCGTTTTAGCTGACAAACATGGGTCGTGTACGTACCAAGACCGTCAAAAAGGCGTCCAAAGTGATAATTGAGAAATATTACACTCGTCTCACGTTGGATTTCCACACCAACAAGCGTATTTGCGAAGAAATCGCTATCATACCAACGAAACCTCTGCGCAACAAGATTGCAGGATTCGTTACACATTTGATGAAGCGGCTGAGACATTCTCAGGTAAGTTGTTCGACATATTGCGAATTTCAATATCAATTTCATACACCATACACTACTATTCCAATTGAGTAATGTAGGTTTTCCTGTTTGGTACTTTTTTTTTGTTTATAAATATGGGCTGATCGAAATTGAACCTATCCGACATTCTTTGGGGCTCGATTTTTTTACATAGTGAAGTTAATCCTCGAGCCTGCCAAATGTAGTTACTTTACAAACCTATTTCTTTAACCCTAGAATACTAACCTTATTTTTATACCTATTACTACTAATCCTCGAGCCTGCCAAATGTAGTTACTTTACAAACCTATTTCTTTAACCCTAGAATACTAACCTTATTTTTATAGCTATTACTACTAACCTTCTTAAAATTTACTACTTGAGAAAGGATCACAATTAAAAAAACACGTTTTTATCGTTTATTAACTTTTACTGAAAATTGTTCATAATAAGAATATTTCTGAATACAAATATTAATAATAACAAGGAAAATTCCAATTTTGAACTGCAAGACAAAGCAAAGAGCAGATGTTCTCCGCAAAAGGACCTTTGGCAGTGCTCACATTAGCGTGTTGCCATTCTAAGTTTTTTGAAGGACAGTGTTGGCACCTTGCATTCTTGTTTACACTAGGAGTGGCTCTATCCTCTGATCCATCTTGGTTTAATGTATTCTCTATAATTAATCTTAGCGAGCGGGTTAAAGTTGGTCAAGTTTTTCATTCACCATGGTTTTATTAGCTATTTTTATGATAAACAAATAATTTTTTGCTCAAGATGGTTCCTAGCTCTTTGTTTGTTGGTTGTGATTACACACAATCTATGAATTCAGACTCAGATGGACTAAAGGCTTCTTGAACACTATATTCACTCTCGGAACCACTATCCAAAGCACTCTATTCTCCTCATTTTCACCAGGCAATAATCCTGCTAAACCTTGTTTCACTTCTAATGGTAATTATCTTTGTCATATCCCATTTGTTAGCTTCCGTAACGTTATATTCTGAAAAAACTTAGAAACTAACGATATTGACAAAAAAATAATCAAAATAAAGCTTAACTGGTCTTGTTTAAATGATAACATTTATACTAACCTTCGTAAAATTTACGACGCTGTTGTCCAAATAAAACTATTCCAATTACTATCAAATGCACTTTGGGTCACTAACTTACTCACACAGATCTAATAGAAGACTAGGCAAGTATACAAGGTCAAGGGCTAAGCCACGTCGATAAAATTGCAGATTAAACTAAGTCTCGATGTAAAATTTACGATGGTTAGTATTCTAGGGTTAATATTCTGTGATGAACATTGCTTGAGGTGTGTTCTAACAGTAGTGACTTAAAACACTTCTATAAAGTAACCTACATTAAAAGTAATGATATACCTTTGTACTTGAATGGCTCCCTTTATTCATTTTGTAATTTAGCTATTTATTATTCTATTATAATATACAGGGTGAGATTTTAGTACTGGCTTGGTCGATAACTCCACTATGTTAGAAGATAGCCAAAAAAGTTGTAACCACAGATACACTCCATGCTCAGAAATTATTTAGATTTATACAGGGTGATCCATAACTATGTGGTGATGCAAACATGCATTTTTTTAAATGAGACACCCTATATATTATTCCATATTCAGATTGATTTCCGTTCTTCAAATATAGGGTATTCTTACATTACACAGGGTATTTCAAAAGTTTTGACCATTTTTTTATCCAAATCGCTGTCACACATAATTATCAAGCAGATCTATCAGGTAAGCTATGAAATATATTAAATGTCATAGTCCAAATAAAACGATTGTTTAATCTTTCAAACACATTATTTTCAGAGAGCGTCCGTTCTTGATATTGCTGTTCATATTTGATATATTCTAGGGGCAAGTAGGCAATTTCTCAAAGATTCTCCTAAATACCCTCAAAATTTAATTTTAAAAGCTCGTTTTTCACACAGTACAGAAATATTGAGCAGGTTAAGAAAACTGTCAACTTTTCAAAGCATACCTGATAAATTTGCTTGATAATTATGCATCACACCTACAAAATTGCTTCCTCAGCATACTTGTCCTTTTATATCTCGATGATTCAGGGTTTTGACTTCATCAAATACTATCATGACCTCATAATTTAGTTGTTTGTTAAACAAAAAAACAAATTCGATACTCAAAACAAATAAATTACAGTACACAAATAGAAGCTATATTTTAAATTTACTGAGAAATTGAAATATCTCAGAAATGATGGACGTAGGTACAACAAGTGCTATACAAGGATGAAAGCGCGTATTAAAAGCAGTTCTTTGGTATACTAAAATATTGGGAGTTACATTAAAAAAAAAAAAAAGAGAAAATCTGTATTTCGCTATCAAACATCACCCTTTATACGAATATGAGTCGCGGACTTTTTTTATAGCCGTTTTAAAACTAGAGGATAATTTTAATCTTACCATGTAAAAAAAATAATTTTTGATTTATTACTTTACGTTTATTTGACAGCGATTTGGATATAAAAATGGTCATAACTTTTGAAATACCCTGTATAATGGTATAATACCTTATATTGTGAGAAGAGAAATTATTAGTAGAATCTAAAAATGGAATAATATATAGGGCATCTCATTTACAAAAATATATTTTGCATCACCACATAGTTATGGATCACCCTTTATAAATCAAAATATTTTCTGAGCAAGGAGCACATCCGCGGCTACAACTTTTATGTACAACTTTTTTCGCTATCTTCTACAGTAGTGGAGTTATCGACCAAGCCGGTACTAAAAACTCACCCTGTAAATTTTCATTAGCATGTGAAGTCTTTTTCCTTATATGGCTGTGTGGTTCACTACATTTGTTCTAAAGCCATCACATACCATGCTTGTCTGTTGCTATTAATATTTTATTTGTTCTGCAGGTCCGTGGTATTTCAATCAAACTCCAAGAAGAGGAGCGTGAAAGGCGTGACAACTACGTTCCTGAGGTATCTGCTCTGGAGCATGATATCATTGAGGTAGATCCAGAGACCAAGGATATGTTGAAGATGTTGGAATTCAACAACATCAGTGGGCTTCAGTTGACTCAGCCTACCACAAACACGTTCAACAGACGTACATAGATGTTAATATAAGTAAAACAATTAAAATTTTATATTGAACCATTTTATTTTAATCTTTTACATAGAGCTCCTTAATCTATAGTCGGTTCAGTGACCAAAGGTTGTCCGAGGGCTGATACACTTGTTGGGCCTGGAAAAAAATTGAGATATATTGTGAGAACGATAGGCAATTAACAGACAATCCTTAAATATATGGGTTTTTCAAAAACATTTTAAGTTCTGAACAGTTTCAAGTCATGACAAAATTCATGTGAAGGGTTTTTCTAGTCTGATTATTTCAATGCCTTAAAATGACTAATGTTACCTTCACCCACATTGAGTGGAGTATTATGATTTGTTACTATTTGTAGAAAGTATGAAATCCCTAATAATATGAACACATCATATTTGTTAAAGTCTAGCACTTTAATTTCTTAAAAAATATATATAAATAAAGTTACAGTATTTCCAGATTTTCAAAGTACATATATATATTTTTTTTAATGTAAGTAAAAAAATGAAGATTAAATGTTCAGTTATGTATGTAGAATAAAAAATGTGAAAATAACTATTCTAAGAATCAACTTACTGGCAGTACTAGCATCTTCCCAAGTTTTTCAAATATTGTTGTGATGATGTGATATATTTGATTTCCTAAATAGTTGAAATACTTTGTAATTCTGTATTCTCTAGGGCGTGGCTTTAAAAGTATATCCAGTAGCTCGTTTCCAAACAGTAACCATATGCAGAGGGACACCAGTAGAAAACCACATAGACTACCAATAATAAACAACAGTACCATGAATTGTTTTTCAAAAGCTGGAATATAAAAAGCAGTTATAAGTAAAAATAGAATTGATTCAACAAAAAGCTTTCCAGGTTTTACGATCACTGTGATATTCAATTTTGTATGCATGTTCAAAATTGGTGCTCACAGTATGGGTATCTGGGAAACTATAAAAGGTTCAAAGACAATTGAATCAGAAGAGTTTTGGGCAATAGTATTTGTAGTTCGTCACTTTTAAATGGTTTTGATTCTTTCGCTTTTTAATAATAATAACAATACACTGGAAAGTGAACGAGCTGAAGGAAATCGACACGACGAAGAAGTCTGTATCCTAAGTCCTCTGTCCCGCGAATATACCTCGCGCGACACCTGGGAGGGCGTGGACTATTGAGTTTGGAGCGTTTGCACAACAGGGTAGTATTGGCCACTGCCTGCTGTGTAACGAACAGCACCGATCCCCTGATCCGCTTTGTGCGAGGGCACGAGAATGCGCTGCGAAACGAGCAGCCGAGGAGCTCAGCCTCACACTCGACTTCAAGGGGAGGTGTCAGCAGTCCATTACGTAACTCGCTCCCGCAGAATTAAAATCCCACATTAAAACTGCTGAAGTCGACTTCCTCTTAAGAGTTCATAAAGACAAGCCAATGCATGGAATCTAGAAGAACATGGCTTGTCTGAGCAGTTGACCTAGTGGATTGAAGTCGGAAACTGAAGGCTGCATAATGGCTTGCCAGGACGGTGTCTTCAACACCTTGGTGTACCGTAAAAGGGTTATGGGTGTAGATGTACCCGACACCCGTTGTAGAGCTTGCCGACAGGCGCCAGAGACGCTTATGCATCTCTTGTCGGCGTGTAAGACGTACGCTGGGACGTCTTACGTCCATCGGCACAACGCGGCTCTACGAGTGCTCTACTATCATTTAAGGCAGTCATACGGTATCGATGAGACACCGGTGCTGCCTTACGCCGGTGCTTCCTTACGCCCCAGGGGATATAGAGTCCGTTGTGGAGAACGAGAGATGCCGGATTTACTGGAACTACCCGTTCCCCACGCTCGAGCTTGTACAGGCAAACAAGACCAACATAGTCCTTCTCGACCACCAACAGAAGACGATGTTCGTTATAGTTTTCGGCGCCTGCCGAGGTGAACATCGTCTCTAAGGAGGAGGAAAAGCGGACCAAATATCAGGAGTTGCTCTGACAACTTTGCAGGCTCTGGCCAGACTACACTGTAAGTCTGCTGGTTATGGTCATTGGATCCCCAGGTGGAATGAGGAATACGCTGCTCTCTGCACTGCGCAAAATACCGGTGTGCCGTGCGGCGGCGCACATCTTAGCCGCCAGAATGCAGAAGGCAGTCATCCTTGGGTCCCTTCGTCTACTTAGGTCACACGATTCGCGGACCCAGTGATTGCTCACCTCACGGTGTGAGGAGTAGTCATTGGGTAATGGAACAGCAGCTCGGTGTGTCGGAGCCCAGGCTGCACTTTTTTGTTTTTTGTATATACAATAATAGTAAGTTTTTTACTCAAAATCATCCAGGAAATCACCCTCTCAAATATTTTTACATTAATATGAAACACCCTGTATAACCCTAAATCATTTTTCATACTGATTATGTCCAGTTATTGATCAAATCTTCATACATACCCATAGTACAAAGAGTGCTGACCATCGACGTACAGTGCTCTTGATCCATGATCTTGTTCCTATCTGTTTGTAAAAAGCTGGAATCTATATCAGTCCCGTCATCGTACAAGTACGTTGTACGATCGAAATTGTCACCAGACGTCTGTTGTTTGTTGGATTGACTTTTTGGCGAGAATACTGGCAACGTCCAGCTCCTCTTCCATGCCATTCTCTTGTCGGGACAATATGATTCTGACAGTTTGGGATCTATGTAGTTCGCTGCATGGTATCTAAATCAGTGGTTGTAGATTAGTAGGAGATAACATAAATGAAAGAATGAGATATAAATGAGGGGGGGGGGGGGTGTAGATAGTTTTTCACCTTTAATTTATGCTTGACCATTAGCTGTGTCAATTTTTATGGATTACAATTTTATTTAACGGCATTCTTTAACTGAATTTCTGAATACGAGAGGCACAAGCTAAAATCGCGCATATTGTTGCTTGAAATACAATGGTGTATGGAGATAACATAGGACACTGGCTGTTTTGACATAGCCCAGTACTTTGGGTGAAGTTTCATAGAGGTTTTGATTTTTTTTTTATAAAAACTTTGACCTGCTCTTTTCATATGCCATACATAAATACTTACACTTCAAAGTCCTTTTGTACGTTCAGGTCACCCGATTTCTGTTGCTTCCTAGAATATAAATAGATAATTTAAGTACATATTTCACTAACGTTTAGGCTTGTTGGTAAAAGTTGCATAATCTAGTTCATAATATACCCAATTATAATAAATATCACCTTCGTTTTTAATTAATTCATTAATTTTAGCTTGAAAATTGTGTTACGTTTGTGAAACTGGTTGTAGTTCAAATAAGAAAAATTGACATATCTATTGAAATTTCATATGAAAACTCTGAAGGGAAAAACTTTACAACAAGGGGGAGAGTAGATTTTGGTGAAATAGTTGTCCTCCTTGACAAATCTTTTGACGTGTCTCGGCGTTTTTTGCTTTAAACAGTGTTTTTCGATAAATTCGTGGTGGGAAGTTTTCAAATGTTTCAAATATTTTCTAAGGAATATTTACTCGTTGTAATCCTTCGATTTTGCTCTCTGGTGATGTCTGCGATTGTCGCTGTTTTTCGAAGTCTTGCTTCCTTTCGATTCATTTTTGATCGGATTTTTATTGACTGGTTTCATCTCAGATTGGTATAGATGCACGACAGACGTGTTTCTGCTGAAAAAACAAAACCAGACGGGTTAAAAAATTTCGGAAAATAGACTATTCAAGGGACCTCGCATTTTGACCTAAAGTACCGGACATTTCCTCATACTTCGTCATCCCTCCTATCTTTTTTATTTGAAGAGATAGAAAAAAGGTTTTATAGTTTTCTTTTGTCATTTAGAATTTCATACGAACAAAAAGAAAATATAATAAAGAATCCTGTTTTTTGTATAAAGTTTTTTTTAATGAGACCCTGTATATTATATCACTGAAAGAAATATATTGTTCGCTCGTTTTCAAAAATATAGGGCTCATTTACCTTATTTTGAAAAGTTTTTAAAATATTTAGCTTCAAAGTTTCTAAAATGTGGAACTAAAGCTCAATCCACTATAGCCATGGCAGCCGAAAAACAATTGAATGCGGTAATGTTTTGTGTCATTCTGACATTTTGCCGAGGTAAAAGCATTGCTTTGTTTACAAGTGCAAATAACTTCCAGTTTAATTGTAAAAAATGCCGTTAAATTGTTATTGAAATTTTTTGTTTTTTTTTTCTAATTACTTCGCCGCCCATGCACCAATTTCCAAAATTATAGCAGCATTACCTACTACGACCCCACAGCATATATTGCTGCCCAAATTTTGATCACAATCCACGCAGCGGTTACTGAGATTATGAGGCTAGAAAAACGCGAACAGACTGACGGAAATAAAAAAGTAGGAAAGAGTTGAGTAAATTCAAACGGCGGAATTTGTTGGTATAAAAATTTAATTTTTTTATTATATTGACAAAACCGGATTTTTCCCGGACTAGTAATCAACAAATTTAACATTCAACCTTAGAAAAAAAGGAAAAAAGTTGTTGACCGCGGTGAGATTCGAACCCATGTCCTTTCGGACTGGTGCCTAGCGTCTTAACCGCTCGGCCATGCTGCCTGCGCTTCAGGAATATCAATACACCGTACATAATACGTCGTCAGTTACTTGTAGTCAATTAATTCAATTTTTTTAAACCGGAAACGATATTGACAAAACCGGATTTTTTCCGGGCTAGTTTTTTCATGCAGATTCCGAATCTGTATTTAGTTTTTCTTTTGTATAGGGACAGACGGACGGACAGACAGACAGAGGCTCTGCATAAGCTCTAGTTTAGTGACTTTGCGGAATAAAGTTGTGGTAACTGTGTAGCTCAGGCAGGATTGAATAAAAGGATCAAAGTAGAAATAATAGAAAAATGTATTAAGTCCAAAAAGTTACATACCGAACATTCGAATCATTATCTCGACTTGTCTTCGGACTGTTACAGAACGAGACATCAGACTGTGACTTAAATACTGAACTTTCCGGACCTAAAAAACTAACATTTAAAATTCTAATAGAAAATCTGGAGTACGCTACTCACTGGCATACCTATTGTCCATTCCCTCGATCATGCTTTTTTCTCTTACTCTTAATTTGCTGTTGGTACCTTGCTTTTGAATCTTATTGACATTCGCCGTGTATGTCGTTGCTAATTTTTTCAAGCCGCTGTTGATCAGCCTACGGAAGAGTCATTAAACAGGATAAGGATTAACTGGACTAGTATCACGAGGTTAAGAACAATGATTTAATTGTTAAAACCGCTTAGTGCATACAAAAATAAACGTACTGCTGCATTTCGGTACTTTCTACATCATTTTGTTTTTTTTGTAATTCCATTCTAAAGTTTAAAGAAAGGAATTCAAATTCAGCCAATCAGTGCCAACCGCGCGAATCATCAGCAGTGCATTGTTGCCAAGAACAGCTCCGACGCGCAGACGGGAACAGAAGACAAGATAGATGAGCCAGCCCGCGTATAGCTCCGGCATTTCGCGCGCCATCAGAATGCGGCAACACAGCACACATATCTGTCTTTTGATTGGCTGTTCGCCTTTAGGGCAGTGACGTCACTGGCCTAGGAGAATCCAAATATTTTCCTTATTTTCACGGCTTTCCTGTGCCCAAAAAAATTGGAGAAAAAATGAGATGCTTTTTATGACGTACTCTATCATATGCATCCAAAAAAAAATTCATGATACCTACTAGTCCATTACAATCTTAAAAAAAATCTTACATACAAACTGAGCTCCGTGGAAAATGGTACGTACCATTTTAATGAAAAAAAAAACTTAATGTAATAATAATAAACTTTATTTAAAGTGGCGGGGAGTCTGATAAAACAGGTATTAATTCCAACTAGTATACATATAGAAAAAAATTAAAGTTATACACAAGAAAAGGAAAAAATTCATACGAAAACAAAGAAATAACCAATATGAGTTCCTGCATGATGATTTAATTGACTTTGTGACTCAATAAATTAGGAACAAAATTAAGAAATATCAGTTGTTTGATAACTATTGCAATACTTACTCCTTTTCATATCGAAGTCCATTCGTTTGCAAATAGGTTGAAGCATTGTGTGGTGTATTTGAACTGCAAAAATACATAAAATAATTAACTGCGTTTAGTAAAAAAATGAAGTCAGGTTGGTTGGCTCGGTACTACCCGCACATTACAGAGATACCAGTTTAATATTTTCCTATAGCATATACAGGGTGTCCCTGAATTTCCTTTCTCGTAACAAAAAAAGTTCAAACGAAAACTGAGTGGAATTTTTTGAAGTACTGTAGGACCTATCATACCATGTTTACGAAACATTTATTTGTGTACTTCTACCCTTATAACTCACTCCCAATTTTTTTTCAAATATAGCACCCAATAGTTTTTTCCTACACAAATTAAGTCCTTATTTTATTTAAATTCTTGTACTTTTGATTTTATACAAAAACGTATTTTTTTCGTCATAAGCATAAAATAAGTAAAATTAGGATTTGTTTGAGGCGTAAAATATTTGCAAGAAAAACAGATAATAAAGACAACTAAGCGGGGTTTTCAAGGGTACTGAATGACCTACCATACCAAGCTTTCGAAACTTTTCTTCATCCCCTAAAACTCACCCCTAACTTCTCTTCCAAATAGCACCTCATAGCCTTTCCTACATTACACTTTTTGTTTTTTTAATTTTTTTTTAAACCGTGTAGTGCCTTTGAATTCATCCACAAACCATTTTCTTTTTCGTAAAGTCATTAACATAAGATACATAGAATGAGGATTTATTTGAGGCGTAATATTTTCGTAATAAAAAATCTTTAAAAAAAGATGTTTTTAAAAGCATGTAGGTCATTCAGTACCCTTAAAAATCCACTTAGTTTTATGTTTATCCGTTTTTGTATCAAGCAAGTTATTTTATTTACGTTATGCTTACTATTTTACGAAAAAAATAAGTTGAGTATAAAATGAAAGGCACTACAATCCCCCACCACCGAGGCACCCCAATTTTACCCCCACCAAAAAAGGTAGAAAACGACCAGGAACCCCTAAAATGCATAAATTGAAAGTTTGAGCAATATTTGAAATTTTTTATTTTTTGCTAATTACTCCGCCGCCCATGCACCGATTTTCAAAATTATAGCAGCATTACCTACTACGATACCACAGCATATCGCTGCCCAAAATTCATCACAAACCATGCAGCGATTACTGAGATTACGATGGTTGAAAAACGCGCAAAGACAGACACAGACCGACGGAAATGAGTGACGTGGATTTTCGTTATATAGATGTCATAAAACGCCCAAAAAGCGTATTATCTCAAAATCGAAAATTTTTACGATCATAGTACTCCCCTCACCTGTCGGTGCGATGGGAGGTAAAATGGATAATGTTTAATATGCACTACTTTTTCAATTTTTTCATCCTACAATATGGATCCCACGAAAGAAATTTTGGGAAACAACACCCTGTATTTTACTCCAAAAACACCGAATTGGAAAAAATCAAATCATTTTTCAATCTCTTCGGAAGAAAAAATCCCAAAAGTTGGTGTTGGGCAACTTATTTCCTTAAAGACCTTTTTGCAACAGTGGTGGTACAAAGACAAGCTCATTTGATACGTTGATTTTTGGTCAATATACTGTGAACCAACTTCTGCCAAAATTGATTTATATTTATTAATTTATTTGCAGTAAATATACAAAAAAAGGTTGAACTGTAACTGAAAATTTAAATAAATTTTACATATACCGCGAAAGAGACTGCTATCAACATATTTCTGATACAAAATAGCAGCCTCATGGGTATTTAAAACTACCGCTAAAGAATTTTGTATAATAAAAGAAAGAAAGAGAAAAAAGGACAGTTATATAAGAAAAATAGATTGATAAACAATACAATAGGAAAAATCTAGACTTTTGTAAGGTACTATTTTCTCAAGTGGGTATATACGTCTTTGGATACTTTTTTCTTAATATGCAATAATTAAAATATCTTTTATAACCTGTTATGACTTCTTTTAGTACTTGCTACGAATTTCTGTGGATCGTCCCTCAGGTCTAAATAATCTTCATTCACTGAAATCATTACATCGCATTATTCTTTCGTAAAACTTTGTTTAAAGTCCACTTTACCAACAACTTTTGGAGCTCTTTGATCTTGCATTATTTGGTTACCAGAACAATACGAAAATGCCTCATGCAGACTGCTTGCTAAAAAAAATATTAGATAAAATAAAAACTTCAAAAATGACACTTTGAGAGAAAAAGTTGCAATTTAGGTCACATACAGAGCATTTCATCAAATTAGCCAGCTGGTTTTGGCTAAACTGGAATATGTTTACTTACTACTTCTTACCACTTCCGCCAACTATGCAGTTTTGAGTGATACAATTTTCATTTTAGTACACTTTTTATTAAATCCGGTTTTCTTTTCCAATAAACGCTTGATTGTTGTTAGAAATTACTTAAAAATGGATATTTTGCTTGCGGGTAAGTATTGGGTAATGGAACGTTAAACATGGATCCACCAAAACAAAACATATTATGTCACCTTCCGAAAGTCACTAAAGTTTCATGTAAAATAAAAACACGTATTTTATAACAACATCTATATTTATATAGAAAATAATTTACAGATAACACTACATATTAAAAATATGTAAGTATATCCCTTCTAAGGAATGTATACAGACAGCTTTGCAATATTAGTATGGATACTACATCAATCCTTATCTAATATCATTAACCTATTTCTGCACTTTTGCATTAAAGTGCTTGAAAATTAGCCCAAAGAGCCGATCACAAGATTTTGGTCATTTGGAGCTTTAAGTTTCATCACAACTAAGTTTAAAACCACTCATTTCAGCAATAGTAATTTAACTGTCCAATAATTCACGTCAACAATATGAAAATGTGACAAGCAATCTTCTATCTCTTTTAGCTCTCACTGACTCACTGAGGGGCTTATGTAGCGCCTCTGTCTGTACGTCCGTCCATATACAAAAGACAGCCAAAACTACATGTGTTAGAGAAAAACTAGATACAAATTCCGTTTCTGTCAATATAGCTTCCGGTTTAAAAAAAATTGAATCAAATCACGACAGGTAACCGACGACGTATTATGTACGGTGTATTGATATTTCTGAAGCGCAGGCAGCGTGGCCGAGCGGTTAGGACGCTAGAACCCAGCCCGAAAGGGCGTGGGTTGGAATCTCACCGCGGTCAACAACTTTATTTATCTTTTTTTAAGATTAAATGTTAAATTATAAATTAATAAAAAAATAAATTTGTATACCAACAAATTCCACAGTGAGAGCGCCGTTTGAATTTACTCAAGTAAATTCTTTCCTGGGATGAAAGGTACTTGCTTTACTCCGCAAGATGGAGATGGTTCCAATCATTTGGTACACAGAACAATCGGAAAAACGAAGGGTACCAGCTGGACTCGAACCAGCGTCTCCGGCATTCTAGGCCAGCGCGTTTACCAACTGCGCCACGGTATTCCGCACCACAGCCGATACCCAGCGCCTACGACCCTTGTCGACTCCACCGACACCCACCACTCCCCCGTATCCTCCTGTGAACCATGTATTTCGGTCATCCAGAGAGAACTAGTCGCCAGTTGGGCGAGTGTGAATCTCTCACCGCTGTTTGCACGACAGCTCTCTATGTTACTGAAAAACTACGACTGCTCAGTCGGCCAGGATTCCATGGGATGAAAGGTACTTGCTTTACTCCGCAAGATGGAGATGGTTGCAATCATTTGGTACACAGAAAAATCGGAAAAACGAAGGGTACCAGCTGGACTCGAACCAGCGTCTCCGGCATTCTAGGCCAGCGCGTTTACCAACTGCGCCACGGTATTCCGCACCACAGCCGATACACAGCGCCTACGACCTGTTGTCGACTCCACCGACACCCACCACTCCCCCGTATCCTCCTGTGAACCATGTATTTCGGTCATCCAGAGAGAACTAGTCGCCAGTTGGGCGAGTGTGAATCTCTCACCGCTGTTTGCACGACAGCTCTCTATGTTACTGAAAAACTACGACTGCTCAGTCGGCCAGGATTCCATGGGATGAAAGGTACTTGCTTTACTCCGCAAGATGGAGATGGTTGCAATCATTTGGTACACAGAAAAATCGGAAAAACGAAGGGTACCAGCTGGACTCGAACCAGCGTCTCCGGCATTCTAGGCCAGCGCGTTTACCAACTGCGCCACGGTATTCCGCACCACAGCCGATACACAGCGCCTACGACCTGTTGTCGACTCCACCGACACCCACCACTCCCCCGTATCCTCCTGTGAACCATGTATTTCGGTCATCCAGAGAGAACTAGTCGCCAGTTGGGCGAGTGTGAATCTCTCACCGCTGTTTGCACGACAGCTCTCTATGTTACTGAAAAACTACGACTGCTCAGTCGGCCAGGATTCCATGGGATGAAAGGTACTTGCTTTACTCCGCAAGATGGAGATGGTTGCAATCATTTGGTACACAGAAAAATCGGAAAAACGAAGGGTACCAGCTGGACTCGAACCAGCGTCTCCGGCATTCTAGGCCAGCGCGTTTACCAACTGCGCCACGGTATTCCGCACCACAGCCGATACACAGCGCCTACGACCTGTTGTCGACTCCACCGACACCCACCACTCCCCCGTATCCTCCTGTGAACCATGTATTTCGGTCATCCAGAGAGAACTAGTCGCCAGTTGGGCGAGTGTGAATCTCTCACCGCTGTTTGCACGACAGCTCTCTATGTTACTGAAAAACTACGACTGCTCAGTCGGCCAGGATTCCATGGGATGAAAGGTACTTGCTTTACTCCGCAAGATGGAGATGGTTGCAATCATTTGGTACACAGAAAAATCGGAAAAACGAAGGGTACCAGCTGGACTCGAACCAGCGTCTCCGGCATTCTAGGCCAGCGCGTTTACCAACTGCGCCACGGTATTCCGCACCACAGCCGATACACAGCGCCTACGACCTGTTGTCGACTCCACCGACACCCACCACTCCCCCGTATCCTCCTGTGAACCATGTATTTCGGTCATCCAGAGAGAACTAGTCGCCAGTTGGGCGAGTGTGAATCTCTCACCGCTGTTTGCACGACAGCTCTCTATGTTACTGAAAAACTACGACTGCTCAGTCGGCCAGGATTCCATGGGATGAAAGGTACTTGCTTTACTCCGCAAGATGGAGATGGTTGCAATCATTTTGTTCACATAAAAATCGGAGGAGGATACGGGGGAGTGGTGGATGTCGGTGGAGTCGACAACAGGTCGTAGGCGCTGTGTATCGGCTGTGGTGCGGAATACCGTGGCGCAGTTGGTAAACGCGCTGGCCTAGAATGCCGGAGACGCTGGTTCGAGTCCAGCTGGTACCCTCCATTTTTCCGATTTTTCTGTGAACCAAATGATTGAAATTCTTTCCTATTTTTTTTTTAACGAAAATGATACGTAAAGCGTATCATTTTACGCATGCGTTTGTTGATTCGACGTATTTCTTCCCTAAAGCTGCTATTACCTTTACAATATTTCAGCATATTCGACAGAATTTTTCCATGAGGTTATGCAGCAACCTTTGGGGATTAACATAAGGTATATAGCAAGTTTTTGCCTCATTTGCTAGAGTCCGGAAAATGTTTACTTTTTGGACACACACTCAGAAATGGTATATAACACTGGCGTATATAAGGGGGGGCCCGCCCCCCCCCCCCCCCCCCCGAAACCAGCCACGCATTCAGTTTTGACGTCTGGGAAGAGGCTTAAGTAGTTGTCAAAAAATATAGTACTGAATAAAATTAGCAGCGACATCAAAATGTAATCTAATAATAAAGCAAATAGGACAACTTTAACGATCATAGATGTCTGATTAGGAAGTACACCTTGCTTTCTTTGCTTCCATTTAGTATTATGTATAAAAATAGAAATTTACTTTTCTAATATGCATATATTATGTCGTATATATATAAAATTATATTCGTTAATATTAGTACATTGTATTTTATACAGGGTGTCCCACGACGATTAAGACAAGCAATATATCGGAACTGGGCAGTATTAGCGAATTATAATTTTGGGGGTGTAAATTAGAGCAAATATAGTAACTATTCTTATTATTGTGTCACCCAGTGAGGTATTTGTTTTTGGTCATGTGACGTCGTGAAATTTTTAATGGGACACCCTGTATATTTGTGACTTTTTGTGTTGCTCCCGATAAAACAATTCCAACAAACTAGCACACTTGGGGTCTAAAGTGATCCATTCAAGAGCTACAGATACTTAAAGGACTGTACCACTACCATTATGAAACACTACCAAAGTAATTTAACTGTCGGGGTACATTGGTACCATCCTTTAAGTACCTGTAGCTCTTGAATACATAACTTTAGACCCCAAGTGTGCTAATTTGTTGGAATTGCTTTATCGGGAGGAACACAAAAAGTTACAAATATACATTAAAATTTTTGAATCGGACGTCACGTGATCAAAAACATTTGCTCTAATTTACACCCCTAAAATTATAATTCGCTACTACTGTCCAGTTCCGATATATTGCTTGTCTTAATCGTCGTGGGACACCCTGTATTTAGGTCAGGATTATAATACGCCAATATCATAACGTACGTATGGAATAAACTTTAATTTGTCCGATGCCCCCCCCCCCCCCGAAATCGATTTCTATATACCCCACTGGTATATAAATAACCAAAATCACATCACAGGCTCCTTGGGCAATACACCATTTTCTAAGAAGTTCAACATGATTTGACAGACTACAGCGTCAACTAATTCGAGACAGAGTTAAATTTAAAGAATTCGAAAATGTTTGCATCAAATATGGTCCACGCTACTTAAATGTATAGCACTGACTCAGAATTTTTCGTTTCAGAAACATAACCGACTTATCACCCTCTTATATCGACTCTCATATGCAGTTGGCATAGAAGCGCGCCTGTCTGGTTAGCTGAAGCGAATGCGCTGTGATATGTATATATGTATATTTATAATAAATTAGGGGCCGATTTTATCAACAGGCGCATTTTAACAAAGGCTTTGACCAATCAGAGCAGCCCGTTCAAGAACATGCATCTGTCAAAGTTCTCTGAAAACTATTGATTTCTCTTGAAGTTTACCTCAAAAAGGTTAAAAATGACATGTTTTATATACAAATCGACCATTATGAACCATCTAGTATCTTTTCCAGTCTGATTTTCCATCCCAAATGGGTGAAAAATTGCATTTTCTTGTTTAATCAAAAGTTTAGCAATTGCTAATTTCAACCAATCAGATTCCGACATAACTGTACATTTGATTGCTGGTTTTTTCTTCTGCTAAATGATAATGATGACAAAAAATTAGGGTTTTGAATAATTTTTTGTGATAAATGGAGAGATCAAATATAAGTTTTACAACAAAACTGTTTTTGTTTTGTTTCTTTTCGCAATAATCCAAAAGTTATATGAAAATAAAAATTAGTTTTTGAATCCAGAACCGAAAACACGCCGACGGCTCCCGACCCGTGTGACGTACTTCATGAACATACTTGTAACAGTAACTAAAATGTATATTTGTTGCAACATAGGCGATGAATGAAGTTTCGAGCTTGAGACGAAGTCAACGATCGGAATAAATATCTCTGAATGGTCAAAATTAGATCACAAATCCCGGTAAGAAGGTACCGAATCCCAAATCAAATATGTACCGTTGAGGCGATCCGTTCGCCGAGATGCGGGTGGCCGAGTGGTTACGGTGGCCGACCACGCGTGCCTGTTTTGTGGGATGTGCTGATGGCTGTTGGTTCGAGACCCCTGCCCGTGCAACTACTTTTTTTCATTTTTTTTAACCAAAATATTTATTGATATACGTTTTACTCATATTACACACATTTTTTTGTACCATCGACGTGAATGAGTTTTTGAATCAAATTTTATTACATGTTTTACTAGCACAACAAAAATTCCGAATAATTATACTTTTTTGGAATAATTTCATTTTAACACCGCTATCAGAGCAATAATTGGCGATTGATATTGACGAATAAACTTCACTTCCACTGACTGAATTCTCCACCACCTCCGGTAATTAGCTTTTGCAATATGTCAAGTAAAATGTCTAATAAAATTTGATTCAAAAACACATTTATGTCGATCGTACAAAAAAATTTGTGTAATATGAGTAAAACGTATATCAATAAATATTTTGGTTAAAAAAAAAATGAAAAAAGTAATTGCACGGGCAGGGTCTCGAACCAACAGCCATCAGCACATCCCACAAAACAGTCACGCGTGGTCGGCCACCGTAACCACTCGGCCACCCGCCATCTCAGCGAACGGATCGCCTCAACGGTACATATTTGATTTGGGATTCGGTACTTTTTTACCGGGATTTGTGATCTAATTTCAACCATTCAAAAAGATATTTCGATCGTTGAATTCGTCTCAAGCTCCAAACTTCATTCGTCGCCTATGTTACAACAATAGTTTGTTGAAAAGTGTCCAGCTTTGACGTTTTGTTTTCAATATTGATAAAATACTATTGGACGATATTTATTAACCTAGCCCGCAATACCCAATAGAAAGCTTTTGCTAAATAACAACCAATAGAAAAGCGTTGTTAAATTCTTTGTTAAATATGCATGTTGATAAAATCGGGCCTAAGTATATTGTATTGCTTCAATTCGTAAGGAGGTTACCAGTTCCCTTCACTTTACTAATCTACATCACAACCCTTAATCTATTATAAATATACATATATACATATCACAGCGGCTTTGCGTTCCGCCAAGAAGTTGCTGCTTTTTAGCAGTAACTTTCTTTGGTTTGCCGTTACCTCCGGGTACCAGATGGCGCACATGCTTATTTTTTCTGCCGCCTACTTTCATAACTGACTTATCAGTTTAACGCTAACATCTGTCAAACTGTGTTGAAGTACCCAAGATAATAGTTCACTTACAAGGAGCGTAAAAGTGATGGTTTATTGTCTACCAGACGAAATAGTATATTTATAATATCAGAAACGTATTTTCTATTAATCTCTTTTATGCTCCTTACAAATAACAGGTAATTTACAGATACAATAACAAAGCCATACAGTCAGTGTTTGTTTAGAATATGAGTGTCAAGGAGTAACTTAAAGCACTGTAGGAATATTTTTAGGACCTAATTTTATATTATACTCAGACTATTTTGAAACGCAAATACATCTATAATGGATTGGATGGGTCACTTTGAATTTCAAGCAAAGGCGCTGTGGGTAAAGATTTGAGGCTTAGGATTAGTGCTTAATTCAGTGTCGCAGTGGGTGAAGTTTTGTTAGGAGGTTACACTTCGACAATTCGGGTAGCAGTGAAAATGAGATTCGACGGCGCATTCAACAGGCACGTGTGGCCATGACAAAGCTTACTAAAATATGGCGTGACCATAACAGCACTAAAGCTACCAAAACGTCGCTGGTTCAGTCTCTTGTGTTCTCCATATTTTTGTATGCCTCGGAAACTTGGACCGTTAAAAAGGCAGATCAAGCTCGCATAGATGCTTTTGAAATGTGGACGTGGAGGAGAATGCTGAGAGTTCCTTATACCGCCCATCGAACTAACGTCTCCATACTGAATGAGCTCGGTAATCCAAAGAGACTGTCCTCCATTGTGTCGACGAGAATGCTTTCATTCTTCGGACATATTCACAGAAGCGATAATATGGAGAAACTTGTAGTTCAGCGTCATGCCCCGAGTGGGCGGCGCCGTGGCCGTTCCCCTACACGCTGGGTGGATACGGCGAAACAGTTGCTGGATTTGTGTATCAAGAGCGCTACTGAACTGATAGTATGGCGAGCTACAGTTCTCAAAACTATTGATAATGTTCGTGTCGGTAATACTCTAGCTCAGAATTCGCAACATGTCTGTTAAGACATTGTGACTATAAAGGCGATTTTCAAGTAAAAAAAAATGTTAATTCAATTTTAGTTCTGAAGTCATAGAAATGATGCGAAGTTGCAAGGTCAATCTGAGCACACCACTGGGTTCAGCAGTTAATTTTCTGTAATGAAAAGTAAAAAATAATAAGGTAACACCCCAAAATTAGGGATGAGAGTAGTCGGCGTTCTAAAATCCAAAAAAGATGATTCGAGCAAATTTTGGTTCTCAAACAGGACAAAGACTTGTGTGTTAATTAATTTGGGGATATTGTTCACTAATTCAGCCTCTGTTCCGGATTTTGCCGTGTTTAAAGCATCGATTTTGAGCAAATAACATATTTCCGATTTCTTACACACTCCGTTACCACTGAGGTTAGGACGCAAGAAAAAAATGAAGTCAAGTTGATTGACTCAGTACTTCCCACACATTACGGTGCAATCAAATCATCGCCCGCTCGACCAAAAAAATGTCTTATGCCGCAACGTCTTCCTTTCACAGGTCAATGGATAGCTTATCACGAATACAAAAAATTTTGAGTTTTATGACCCTTATCCCCCAACCACCCCAATTTCACACCCATCCAAAAAAGTAGAAAATGATCAGGAACATCATACCGCAGTATTATTTCATTTCATTAAAATCAACCCAATAGTTTCCACGTTACACGATACAGAATGAGCTAAAGCACTATTCGTATGTAGAACGTCAGAAAATTCTAAATCCCTTGGTTTCTGTAATAGGCAAGACAATGTTCGGGCCTAAAAAAGTCTATTATGACGCAGGGTTTTTCTTTCACAGGTCAGTGGATAGTCTATTATGAATACAACAAATTTTTGAGTTTTACAACCCCCACCCTCCAATCACAATTTTACCCCCAGCCCAAAAAAGTAGAAAATGAACAGAAAACCCTAAAACGCCAAAAATCAAAGTTTGAGGAATATTCAAAATCTTCGTTTTTAGGTAATTACTCCGTCACCCATGCACCGATTTTCAAAATTATAGGAACATTACCTACTACGACCCCACAGCATATCGCTGCCCAAGTTTCATCACAATCCATGCAGCGGTCACTGAGATTACGAGGCTAGAAAAACACGTACAGACAGACCGACGGAAATGAGTGACGTGGATTTTCGTTATATAGATATAATAAATGCCCAAAAATCGTATTATTTTGAAACCAAAAATTTTCGCGATCACAATACTTCCCTTACCTATAGGTTAGGGTAAGAAAAAAATAGTATTTCCTTGATCCAACTATGTTTTTGTTTTTTTTATGTCTAAAACATCCAGATGCTTTCTGAATCATAATCAGCTATCCTAAGCCTCAGACTTTCTAACTGCTTCGGATATACACTTATAGAGGCTGAGCGATAATTTTTTAACGCAAAAAATCATTATTAGCATTGGCAAGTATATTGTGTTTCAACAAATATTTAATTTAAGCTATGAGAAGGTACTTGACATGACGATTTTGTTACCAGAGATCCTTAAAATGTATGTACCTCTACAGTCATATTCTCAAATGAAGGTAATAGTTGAGTACTATCAGTTAGTTTTTCGTCTATCCAGACTACGAACTGTGTCAAGATTCTACGTATTTGCATATTCTATTCAATCCTTGAATTTAGGCCATATTTTGATCACAAATTTTGTAATCAAATGAGAAGAATTAGGAGTTATGGTATCTTACTATAATGTAGTAAAATAAATTTCCATTTAAGTTTATAGTACATTTTCAGTCTCTAAAAGGAACACATACTATAAGAAATATAGTATACACACTTTCTTTTTTTTTCGAATTTAAGGAATGGCTGGTATATTGTTGTCAATTCTTTAGGTGAAGGATATTGTTACAAATCAGATCAAAAGTTATAAAGTTGAGTTAAGTTGAATATACTTAAAAATAGTGTTTTAACCAAAATCAAGAAAAAAAGTTCATATAAACCTAAAGGGGCTGGTTTTCAAGATAGAGGGTAACAAGGCACGGAAAAAAATATTTTTTTATTAATTTATATCAACAGATACAACTTTTTTGTCCTTGGTGTCTCTCCGTATCTCACTTGTTTTCAACGGGCTATGAAGTTGTTTTTATTTTTTCCTCCAAAACAAAGTGAGGTACGAAGATATATCAAAAGACAAAAAGGTTATGCTTGAAAGCTTGAAAAACAATATTTAATTTTTGTAAGGTCATAGTGTTGTAAATTTTTCCCAAATTTTTGACATCCTGTATCTTGAAAACCAGACTCTTTTATACGTTTATATGAACTTGAGTAATACCCTGTAATTGGTATAGAAGTAGTAACACAAGTAATAAAAATGTTTTCAATATAAAGGCAAACAACTAAAATACTGATTTTCAACGAATCAAATTTCAATTGTAAATAAGTTGTAACAATGTTCTTTATCCAAATAACATTTGAACAACTATAAATGCGCCATCCATTGTTGCAATAAATTTATCCGATTTCACTAAGTGGTATTTGGAAAATGTGTATCACTTACAACGACATAATATACACTTTACATCTTTTCACTTATACAGGGTGAACTACTTAAGCACATGATGAGGATATTTCGAATTCCTAAAATTACATTTCCAAAACATTGAAATCACTGTTTTTAGATATCTTAATATTTCGACAAAACTGGAAACAGAAGTTATTCTAAATCGGTTCATATTGAATAAAACTGCCCTCAAATAAAGGGTAGAATCTGAAAAAATATACCAGGTGTTCAATTTAAAATAACACTATGATTAAACGAAATACCCTGTATAAATTCTGAACAATTTTTATACGAAAACTGTTTTGCTAACAACATATGCTTAAGTGTGCATTCTGTATAATATAAACTATACAAATAACTACTTAACAACTTGATCGAACTAGTGAGATGAAGTTCAGAATATTCTGGGACCACTGGTAACTTAAAATTAGATCTAAATGGGAAAATGAAATCATTGAAATGAAATTCAATCCACCATCGAGAAAAAACCGGTTCTCTGAACCTCTGTAGAGATCTCTGGTTCTAACGAACAATCAGACTATGCCCAGTTAGTCATTCCAGCTTTTAAGTGGTCAACATTTAAAAAAAAAGATGATCTGGAACGAACAGGTTTCGCCAAATGAAAAAGCTGCTGGAAAAACCTTCTGTATACACATAAAAAATCCAGATAAGATCTGGCCTGGTGTATTGCTTACATATCTACTACCAGGTCTATTCTTGATGGAGTCCAGAGAAGAACAATTAAAATAATCTGTGACCCAGCCTTGACGCGTAACATCTATTTTTAAAGGCATTACTAGACTGTTAATGCGCCTTAATGTGATGTGTTAAAATAATATCATTCTAGACAATTAATTCTACTTGTAGAACATTTTTGGTGGACTAAATTTCATTTTAGTAACAAGGCAATAACTATGTGATTCCTGAAACTTATCTTGCTGATGTCTACTCCAATTGTCTCGTTTCTTCTGGTGATTAATCATAATACAGGGTATTATTTAATGACATGCCGTAATTCCAAGGAGGCAATTCATGTAAGTTAAAGTTTGACAAAAATTGAATGTACGCCAATTACCTTAAAAAAGTATTTTTTTTTCAAAAGAAACGGATGTAAACTCAACTTTTTTCTCTTGATGTCTCTTCGTATCTCACTTTGTTTTGTAGGAAAAAAATAAAAGCAACTTCCGTCGAAAAAATGGGAAATTGAAGGGGGTTAAATTTTTTCCTCGAAAAGAAACTGTGATACCAAGAGACATGAACAGACAAAAAAAGTTGTTTTTTCTGTTCAATATGAAAAACAACATTTTTATAAGATCAGTGGGTACATTTTTTTATTAATATTATTTGCGGGACTGCTTTGTGCCTTCCGAGACGCCACTGGAAATGATAATTGGATTCTAGTCAGTGCTGACTTAGCGTCTTATTGCTTTGTACAATACTGCCAAATTACAAAGAAATCGGCTCAATCATCTTTAACAAATTAAAAAAATATTCAATTTTTTTACCAACCTTTGACACGCTGTATCTTAAAAACCACTTGCTTTAGGACATATATTTATATGACATTTTCTACTTAAATTTAGATCATAAATTCACCCTTAAAATTAACCGTCTGTCATTAAGAAGCACCCTCTATACATAAAATAATCAAAAAATGTATTAGCCGGGGTTTCTGTTGTTTATACATGAACGATTAAAAAAAAATGAGGTCAAGTTGATTGACCCAGTACTTCGCACACATTACCATATCATAATCACATCGGTCCACAAAAGTGTGTTATTGCGCTAAGTTTTTCTTCTGTTATAAATACAACACATTTTTAAGTTTTACAACCCTCCACCCCTGAACCACCCCCACCCAGACACAAGTAGAAATTGGAATGCAATGCCTGAAACTCATAAAAATGAAGTTTGAGGAATATTTGAAAATGTTTTTACTAATCACTTCGCCGCCCATGCACCGATTTTCAAAATTGTAGCAGCATTCCCTGCTACAACCCCACAGCATATCGCAGCCCAAATTTCATCACAATCCATGCAGCTGTTACTGAGATTACGGCGTTAGAAAAACGCCAACAAACAGACAGACCGACGGAAATGAGTTACGTGGGCTTTCGATATGTAGATATCATAAAGATATCTCAGGATCCAAAATTTTGGCGACCACAATACTCCCCTCACCTATGAGTGTGGGAAATAAAATGAAATCAGTCAATTATATTTTCATTTTGAGTATAGGAATACTGTATGTCACACCCTGTGTCTAATTCAAAAAATTATTGACCAAGATAAAGACCAAGTTAAAACCTCTCGAGTCATCCCAATATGCTCACAAATATCAACATTTTCAAAGCAGTCGCGGTATTTAGGCTAGGCCTGTGTGACATTAGAACTTTTAATACTTACAAGAAATAGCTGAAACCATCAAGCTACCACATTTCCTGATTACTCGTGTATTTTGATCAATTGCAGAGAACAAAAGAAATTAGTAGTCATATAAGAAAATTCGTATAAAGATATAAAATTAATACTTACAGTCAATCGAATTTTTACGGATTAAAATACTGCAAAAGCAATAAATAGAAGTAAATAATACTCATTCCTTAGGAATCAACCAACATAAAATATTACGTATACATATTTGTCAAATGAAAAATAAATAAAAATAGATATATACGATTTCAGAAAACCTAAAAAATAAATAGATCACATTAAAAAAAACATAATCACATACAGTTGTAAGCACCATGGAGGGAATGAATCTATTCCAATAGGGTTTCGAAAAAGTTAACTAAACAAGATGTACTGGGAACCAATACATCTTCCTTTATGCTTCATGTTCAGTGTTGATGCCAATAAGCGCTTCTGTCTGCTCTGAAGGCATTTCGTTAAACCTGAAACTGCAAAAAACCGCCATAACTATATTGCATGGATATTGTTCTGTGAGAACTGTGAATTCTTTGCCGTTCTGTGATGATCTGTCATTGTCGTCTGTCAGACTGTTGTCAGGTCCCCGCAAATTATATTGCATAGATACTGTTCTGTGAGAGCTGTGATTCTTTGCCGTTCTGTGATGATCTGTCATTTGTCAGACCGTCATTGGTGTTTCTCTCGATACCGGACCCAACAGAACAGATACAAGGATATAGTTTGTTTGTTTGCTTTGGACAATATGTCTTGAGTGTTTTTATTCGCCTTGTGTGAAGTGACTGTCTTAATCTCTCTGAATGAATGAATGAATGAATAAGGACCAGAGGCTATCCAGCACGGAATGTGGCTGGTGCATAGGCCACACGATGGGCCCTTTTGCGCCTCTATCCGCGGTAGTTCCTAAGACCTGCCCTTTTGGCAAAGGCAAGTACATTCTTAGGTCCTATCCGTTTTATCTCTATTGGTTCCAAGGTTCTTGAGCCTAGCATAGTCTGCCTGTGATAACCCAGGGTTTCACAGCGACACAGGATGTGTGCCGAGGATTCTTCCTCTTCACCACACCACGTGCACGTTGGGTCGTTGACCACCCTCATCACAAACAAGTGACGCCTGAAGGTATTGTGACCCGTTAATAAGCCTACTAGCAATCTCAAGTTACTCCTATCCAGAGAGAGACAAAATCGTCCTATTCTCTCTGCAGGCCCTGCTAATAGCTCCCGAGCCTGACGGAGATGACCAGAGATGTTGTTCCATCTCAGAGAGTGTTGATTCTGGATCCACTCTCCAGTTGTTTTCCTAACCAAGTTTGCAGACAGTCCTAAGGCTGGTTCCGGGCCCACAAAACTGTTTCCGGATCCCATCCTGGCTAGATGATCCGCCATTTCATTACCCTTTACCCCAGCATGCCCAGGTACCCACATCAGTGATACCTTGTGTTTAGCTGAGATGTCGTCAAGAGCCCTCCTGCACTCCAGGACCAGTCCCGACGTTATTTTCCAAGCACTCAGTGCTTTGATGGTTGCCTAACTGTCAGAGCAGATAGTAATCCGCCTCCTAGACCCGTCAATTTCCCGAATACGATTTACACAGGCAAGTATCGCATAGACCTCAGCCTGGAATACTGTGGTGTGCCCCCCAAGAGGGAATGAAAGTCTTGTACGGGGTCCGTAGACTCCCGAGCCCGAGCCCTCTCTAGCGAGTGAACCGTCTGTGTACCAGACCTGTCCTCCTCCTTCGATGAGCTGTCTTTCCCTAGACTCCCACTCTTCCCTTGACGGAAACACCACCGTAAATTTGCGATTGAAGCGATGCGTAGGAGAAACTGCATCGCTCCTCGCCAACAAAATAGGACAATCCTCATGCAACTCTGCTAGAATCGTCGAATGTCCTTTGCCTGGATTCATAAAAGTCCAGCTACCCTGACTCCAGAGACGGAACCCAGTTTTTCTAGCTTCCCCTTGGATTACCAGATCCAGAGGAGGAAGATTCAATAGTGTTTCAGTCTTAATCTCTCTGTCCCACTGTTTTTTGTTTATGGTGAGCCTGTTCTGTTCATATGAGTATGTGAGGACCGGTATCGCAAATGTGTTAATGTGATTATTATTATTATTATTATAATCATATACTCACTGGATGATCTTATTTCGACGGCACATCCCTTTGTAAGCCCACTTTATACAGTCCATCACGGGGTCGGAGGCGTCCCGATGTGACAGCAGCGTGACAGCCACGAAGGCGGCCAACATGGGAATCGCGCCTGCGTAGAACAGCGACGGGTAAGCGATCTCCTTCAACACGACATCAGCCAACATCGTCATGGGAATGGTCAGGCTGATGGCTACCGTCGCCATCAGGGACGAGGTCAGGAAGCAGCCCCTGTAAGGCAAACGACAATACTCCTGCTCTAAAAGTTTAAAACTCTGGGTTAAACAGGGTGAGCCAATAGTGAGTGGACGGAAGATTGTGGGCTTACTAAAACATATTTTAGAAATCTGTTACTTGATCATGGTAGGGACCCTTGAGGGCTATGAAGTTAAAATATGTCCACTTGAATTTTGACGTTTATACAGGGTGATTGATATAAAACTTAATTTTTTTTGAATAAAACCCCCTATATATTATTGCATATTTGAATTCCTTGGTGAATTCTAGTGTGACTTTATGTATCATACATGCAACTTTAAACTAACCGTTTAGGCCCAAATCATCATTTTTGGTATAAGTAGATATCAGAAAAAATTGAATATCGTAGCGATTATAAAACTTAGAAGGTCGTGACTTTGCGGTACGACTAAGGATGAAATCCGTCACCTGAGGTCAGATGGCTAAATTTGAATTCTTTTTGTACGTTGAGGAATCAATAGATTAATTAAGGAAATTTCAATCACAAATAATTTGATTTTTTCAAATAGGAATGCCTATTTTTGTTTATAGCAACCTAGCAGGCCATGAAAAATAAACAAAAGCGCGTTAAGATGGAAGAAACCAACTAACTCAGTGGAAAGATGCAAACTAACTAGAGTAACGAGGCAAGATTATGAAAATTCCTTACAAGTTGTCTTATGTCAATGAGAAGCTGGGGTATGACAGAAGTATTTTTTTCACATCCTACTAGCAATTGAGGACAGTCAACTAGTCAACATCTTTAGAATGAAATTTCGCATTTTTAATGGGATAAAAAAATTAGTCATTTCCGTTCCGCTAAGTCAAAGGTGGTGTCAAACTGGAGCATACTGAGCATCTATTGAAATGATTACTAGAATTTTGTATTACTCCATGTTGTAATTGTGTTTATTTCATGAATTTTTCTAATAGCGTACTTGCAGAGGTCGTGAAATCGCCTCGGGAGTATACATAGCGTAAAAAAACCATATCAAGCAGCAGTAGGAAACAAAAAACATGATTTTACAGAAGGCCAAAAAAAGATATTTGCAAAATAAAATAATGATATATTCAAATTTTTCCACGTGACTTAAAACAAGGGCTGACGTCATAGATATCTCATCGATATCGACAATCGATACTGCTACAGGTTTGCAAACTGCGCATTCGACTAGAGATGATCTAAATTCTTTAACAATGCGACTCAATTTATTGATACTTAAACATATTTGAAACAGGCAATTAACCCACTAGCATTTTCGTTGCAATACATTTTTATAACTGATAGGTATCACAGTTCATCAGTTCATCCTGTTTGTGAACTAACTTTTATTCTTTTGACTTTTATACTTTTGTGAGTGACTGTGTTTTGTGGTTATAATGATCAATGTCAAAATGTTAGGTTAGCACTGGCTATCGATATCGAATATCAATACTTTACATCCCATCACTATACGATATCACTGACGTCAGAGGTTGTTTGCGCGGCATTTTCCGGCATTTGAAATAACTTTTGGAATATCTCTCACAGCCGATTCAAAAAAACCAAACAAGTGATTTTGTCATGTTTACTAGGCTTTACGGAACGCGTAAACGACATAATATTTTTTTCTGCAAGTACCCTAATCTGCGATTTTGCTAATAGGTAGAAGTACCTACTGAAGAATTTGAAGGGCTCTAGTCAGAGTATCATTACTTTTGACTTACGGAAATTACTACTTTTTTATAGCATTTTATGTGAACATTTATTCAGACGACATAGATGTTCTACTGCCCGCAACACGGCTGGACCATGGGTTATGAAAACTAAATCATGCAGTTTGTTTATAGGTAATATTACCTGCTCAGAAGTAGTGAGGTAATGGCTGTTTAACTTAGGCTCAGTTTTACAATCGGCAGTTAACTAGGGGTTAAAAGAAAACTAGTGGTTAGCGAACACTGCGTTTCATAATCGGCGGTCTACGTCAAACGCCCTAGTTATCCTGTAGGTGTTAAATTAACAGAAGGATAAAATGTGGGTTATCTCTGACGTCTGTTGTGGTCAACCGATGGCACAAAAGCTTGCTTTGGAGGTTATAAAACATGCAATTTGATATTGACGTCTAACACGTCGATGGATTTTGATTATAGTCTGTTGCGACACAAGTAAAAAATATGAATACAAAGGTTAGGTTTGTTTGTCAAAGGGTTAGGTTGTATTCACAGAACACAATTATGGCAGTGCTCTGAGACCGATCCGTGCTGCCAACTTGAAGATAAATAAGCTTAACCACTGGTTTTCTTTCTGAAACAGAGTGATCCGATGTAACTACTGGTTAACTTTCATCTGTCGGTTAAGTGATTACCAGGGGTTACCAATGATTGTGAAACTGGGCCTTGATGGGAATAGATAAAATGTTTCATGTTATGTTGAGTTATTTCGAATCTAAAGTATAAGTAGAGCAAATCATTATTGATTCACTTACCACAACCATAAAGCTTCAGAAATCACTGTTCCCAACAGTCCATTCAATAGCAAAAGCATCATTTGTTCTTTGGTAGGCAATTCAAAAGTTTCTACTTTGCTAAAGTGCAGCACAAAGAATAATGGCCACAGTAAAATTAGGTTGAACAGACCTACGAATCCTAAAAAAAAAAATCTTGAAGTATCTGCTATATCTACTACTTAACATTGTAACTAATTTGAAAATTCTCATTTCAAGAAACATGTTAGACTTTCGTTTGAAACATTGGCTTAAATCAGGTTAAATTTGATCAAATTCAGTAGTTGCATATGTAGCAATGAACGATTTAGGAACTGAATATAAACAAAATTATCAAACTTCAATATTCACTTAATTAAATAATAAAATAAAAATTTTTGATTGAACTTACCAAAAAATAAGGGAATGTCAATCTTGTCCTCATGATCCACTTCTCTCTTCAAAAACACAAGATAAGTGGAATAAAAAAATGCACTGAGCATCGACAGAACAGCTCCGAAAGGAATTTGAGATTCTAAAGAAAAATCAGAGTAACTGACCATGGCCTACAAAAAAATGAGTCGTGACTATAATTTACAACAAACTAGAATATTTAAACAAAAACTTGTCATTGACACTTTTTTAAGTAAATTCTCTGCCTTCTGGCTTTTTAAGTACAATAAAATTGACATATGATTATATATAATGTACAGGGTGGGGCATGTTAATCAAGTGTTTTTGAAATAATCATAAAACTATTAGTTTTTACTCTAAAAAAATTATTGGCAGTAGAACATAGCTGATAATAAACTATTTTGAAATATCTAAGTGCAAAAATTACATCTGGCATATGATGCAGCCGTTCACGAAAATTGCACTCCACTGTTTCCAGCATATCTTTGTTGATTTTTGCGAGATTCCATGGCGAATCGCTTCCTTCTCTGCGTCTAACGTACGGGGCTTGGCCCTTTAAACACGTGACTTGAGTTACCCCCATAGAAAAAAGTCACAAATTGATAAGTCGGGAGACCGAGGAGGTCATGAAATGCCACCAAACCTCGAAATTGAACGATTTGGGAACAGGTGGCGAAGAACAGCCATGGATGCTCTGGCGGTGTGTGCCGTGGCCCCATCTTGCTTGAACCATAAAGTTTTGATATACACACCTCTTCTCTGCAATTCAGGTATGAAAAAGGTGTTCACTATATGAATATAACGTTGAGATGTTACTGTAGCGGTGACCCCATTTTCTCCAAAACAATATGGGCCAACGATGCCACGCGTTGTTCTAGCGTCTCCCGTTCCATGATGGCAAGTGGCAAGTAAGAAAGTGAAATGGTTTGAGTCAAGGAATGGATTGTAATAAACCGCGCGCTCCTCCCTTTTCTAATATATGAGTACTATTCAAACCAAAAACACTTGGTTTTTATGGCCCACCCTGTATGTAGAGATGAACTTACGATTCCAGTAATACTGATGATCACAGAGAGCAACTTGCTAAGTGTGAATTTGTCTATTTGGTTTGAAGGGAATATTGCAGCTAAGATCAATGTAAATAAACTTGATGTGGATGATAATACATTCACAATACCAGCCTCTGTTTCAGAGAGAGCCAACTGATAGGTGTAGTTTGCTACAAACCACTGCAAGAATAAGATTAAAATTGTTAGAACAAGCCAAAGTAACAAACCCTTAAAAATCTTACCAATAAGCAAAAAATTAAAGCTACTTTTGCCACTCTGGCTACAGGAAGCTTACTGGCTGCCCTTTTTGCCAACTCTCCAGCTCTTAAACTGGCCTGATATGACAATCTAGCGAGCAATGCTTCTGTAGCATCACTCTCTGACATATGTCTAACTTCTGCTAATTTGTTAAATCTGAAAAATGTCCTAATTAGTACAATACAACATTATATAAACATAAAAGACCTATAACTATATACAGGGTGAGCAGTTTATACTCCAAAGTTAGATACCTCTGTTATTATGGCAGATACAAAAAAAAAATAGAAAAAAGTTGTAGATAAAGCTAAGGTCTACATTTTAAAATTATTTTATAATATACAGGGTTATTGATAAAGTCACGGCATACCACAGCTGTGTTTTTTCAAATGGAACACCCTATATACTGGGTGAGTTTTTAGTACCGGCTCGGTCGATAACTCCACTACTGTAGAAGATAGCGAAAAAAGTTGTATATAAAAGTTGTAGCCACAAATGTGCTCCTTGCTCAGAAAATATTTTGATTTATACAGGGTGATCCATAACTACGTGGTGATGCAAACATGCATTTTTTAAACCAGACACCCTATATATTATTACACATTCAAATTCTACTAATGATTTCCGTTCTTACAATATAGGGTATTGTTACATTATACAGGGTATTTCTAAAGTTATGACCATTTTTATCTCCAAATCGCTGTCAAATGAACGTATTGTATATCAAAAAGTGATGAATCATAAATCATTTGTTTTACACGTATAGATAAAAAATATCAACTAGTTTTAAAATCGGCTATAAAAAAAGCCCACGACGCATATTCATATACAGGTATACAGATGCAAAATCCAGATTTTCTCTTTTTTCAAATGTAACCTCCAACATTTTATCATACCAAAGAATTGGTTTTAATATTCTCTCTCATCTTTGTGTAGCACTTGTTGTACCTACGTCCATCAGTTTCCGAGATATTTCAATTTTTCGGTAAATTTAAAATATAGCTTCTATTTGTGTACTGAAATTATTTATTTTGAGAAAGTACTATCGAATTTGTTTTTTATTTAACGAACAACTAAATCATAAGGTCATGATAGTATTTGATGAAGTCAAAACCCAGAATCGTCGAAATAATAAAGTCAAATATGCTGAGGAAACACTTTATTTGTAAGCGTGATGCATAATAATTACCAAGCAGATTTATCAGGTATGCTTTTAAAAACTGACGGTTTTCATAACCCGCTCAATAATTCCGTACTTTGGGAATTCAATTCAATTCGTTTATTTTCCATAGACAGATAACTGTATAAGAATGGTCAAATACATCAAAAAAGCTCTTAAAAACTACTTTACACTAATAAATAGAAAAACAATTACCTACTTGCCTCTAGAACATATCAACTATGAACAGCAATATCCAGAGCGGAGGCACTCTAAAACTAATTGGTTTGAAATATTGAAGAATCGTTTTATTTGGACCGCGTCGTTTAATATTTCATAGCCAACCTGATAGATCTGCTTGATAATGATGCATGACGTCTATAAAATTATTTGTTCAGCACATTTGACCTATATTATCTCGTTAATCCAGTGCTTTGACTTGATCAAGTACTATTATGGCCTTATATTTTAGTTGTTTGTTAAGCAAAACTAAAATTTGACAGTATTTTCTCAAAATAAATAAATTTTAGTAAACAAATGGAAGGTATATTTAAAATTTGTAGAAAAATCGAAATATCTCAGAAACTAATGAACACAGCCAAAAAGGTTTTATACAAAAATGAAAGAGCATATTAAAAGCAATTCTTTGGTATAATAAAATATTGGGGGTTACATTTAAAAAAAGAGAGAAAATCTAGATTTTGTATTCTACATCACCCTGTATACGGATTTTTTTATAGCCGATTTTAAAACTAGATGATATTTTTTATCCATCCGTGTAAAAAAATTATTTTTGATACATCACTTTTTGATATACAGTACTTTCATTTGACAGCGATTTGGATATAAAAATGGTCATAACTTTTGAAATACCCTCTATAATGTAACAATACCCTATATAGGAAGAACGGAAATCATTAGTAGAATTTGAATATAGAATCATATCTCATTTAAAAAAAATGCATGTTTGCATCACCACGTAGTTATGGATCACCCTGTATAAATCAACATATTTTCTGAGCAAGGAGCATATCCGTGGATACAACTTTTTCGCTATCTTTTATGGTAATGGTGTTATCGCTCTCTCTCCCTATTCCGCAAATATGGGGTTTATCGGGTTATACAGGGTAATTTCAGAGATATGGCCACGTTTATGTGAAAATCTTAATGAATTCATCACCCTGTATCTTAAAAAATCAATACAGCTTGATTCTCAATGCTCAATTTCGTGGTTGTCTAGTTTTGTCTAAGGTTATCAAGTTTTTGCTAACTTTGATTTTGTATACAGGGTGAACCAAAACTCACGACCACAATTTTCTTTGTCATTTTAAATGGAACACCCTGTATTTTATAGCATCGTCAGATAGTTCTGACAATATACTTCCCCTTTTAAAGAGTTGATACACGTACGAACTTTAAGTACGCGGTTTTTAAGTTCGCGAACTTACTCGGCTCGACGCGGTGACACACGTGAAGCTGAAATCATTTTGATAATTTTCGTAAATAAATAAACAAAACTTTTAACAAACGCTAAACACGACAAGTGTTGCGCATCGATGGCCTGCCGAAATAAAGTGGATGCTCGCTGCTCGCAGTACGGACCGAGACAAGCTACGAGCAAGATTTCAAACCAGTTGGATCGCTGGCGGTTTGCTCGACGGTTTTAAAGTACCCGTACTTACGGTGACACACAGGCGAAAAAGGTCGTCGAGCCATAAGTACGCGTACTTGCTCGTACGTGTATCACCCCTTTTATAAGCATTCCCTATACCTAAATGTTAAAGTTATGGAGTTATTTCAAATCAAGTCTTCAACATCAACAAAACAATCTATTGAATTTCCTATACCTTTACTGTCATTGTTACCTGACAGATCTGCAGGTAGAATCGTCGCTCTCAGTTCCAGAGCTCTTATCAAAATTTTCTCTATCGGGCGTTTTCACAGGAACATATACAGGTGTGCTAAGCCTACAATTTACATCAGTGAAGTAGTTCTCATCGTCCTTATCAGGATCTATGAATATGTAGTCTGCAGGCCTCGACTTCACGCAGCTTTCTTTCCAGGGAGGCCAAAATAGGAAGCCAAGCAGGTACAATGTGAACATGGAAGTTTTGATGTATGTACAAAAGAATGGTTTGTTGAATGTTTCATTGCTGTAGATAAACTGGAAATAAATAATTGGTATAAAATAAGAGTTTTATTATACTTCTAAATGATGATATAGGGTGGGGCATAAAAACCAAGTGTTTTTGGTTTGAGTAGCACTCATATATTAGAAAAAGGAGGAGCGCGCGGTTTATTACAATCCATTCCTTGACTCAAACCATTTCACTTTCTTACTCCACTTGCCATCATGGAGCAGTAGACGCTAGAACAACGCGTGACATATGGCGTGGCATCATTGGCCCATATTTTTTTAGAGAAACTGGGGTCACCGCTACAGTAACATCTGAACGTTACATTCATATGGTGAATACCTTTTTCATACCTGAATTGCAAAGAAGAGGTGTGGATATCAAAGATTTGTGGTTCCAGCAAGATGGGGCCACGGCACACACCGATGGAGCATCCATGGCTGTTCTTCGCCACCTGTTTCCAAATCGTTCAATTTCGAGGTTTGGTGGCATTTCATGACCTCCTCGGTCTTCCGACATCAATTTGTGATTTTTTTCTATGGGGGTGACTCAAATCACGTATTTAAAGGGCCAAGCCCCTTACTTTAGACGCAGAGAAAGAAGCGATTCGCCATGGAATCTCTCAAAAATCAACAGAGACATGTTGGAATCAGTGGAGTGCAATTTTCGTGAACGGCTGCATCATATGCCAGATGTAATTTTTGCACTTAGATATTTCAAAATGGTTTATTATCAGCTATGTTCTACTACCAATAATTTTTTTTTAGAGCAAAAACTAATAATTTTATGATTATTTCAAAAACACTTGATTAATATGCCCCACCCTGTATAAAGAAAAAGAGCCTGGTAAGTTTTCCTACCTTGAAGCGACCAACACTTTTGCAATCATGTAATCGATTTGTCATGACATGACGTTTTCAAAATGACAACAGTGCCTATTTCAGTGCTGTCGGGGAGGTTGCCGCTTGAGGGGTGAGGGGGTGAAAACTCTGCTTCACAACGATTTTCGAAAAATAGCTTTGTTTTAGTAAGAAATATCGAAAAAAAGCTACAACTGATTTATGGGGAGTACTATAATTTTGGTCTTTACATTTTTTTCTCATACCTTAACTCAGTGGCGGCTCGTGCCAACTTAAAGAGGTAGTGCCAGAATGACAGCCAACATTTCAAACCCATATAAAATTGAAAAGAAATACTTATAACTAGCTGATAAGCCGAATTTAACTGAGTCTTTATGTTTGACTTACCAAGCATCGATGAACTGAAAACATTATTCATATGCACTTTAGATTTTTCATGGGTCTTAATTTTCTCCCATATAGATATATGGATAAGATCATCTGTGCCTTTCTTCGCCCAAGTGTCATCACTTCCAAATATAACACACACAAAACAAAAGTTTGTTAACTTTTTCACAGTTACTTATCCAATTGTTTTCATCATAAATAATTTTGTTAAATTTACGACAATGCGATTTCTGACCACTACCAATAAGTTTTTCAATTTTTCTTCCAGCGGAAGATTACTAAATGAGTTTATTAATGCGCCAATTTTATTCATTTTCGCTTCAATGATATATTTTAATTGAACACAAAAGAGATACCAATCCGAAAACAGTGCACAACTCACCTAAATTAATAAGAATAAGATCTAAATTTCAAACCTTTAACGAGAAAAGCCGACATCAGCATCAAACATAAACAAATCGAAACTGTTGAAACAAAACAAAAATAGTGTACCATAAATGGAAATATGGGTAATATGCCTGGCCCGATCTACTTCAGATTTTCGTATTTAAAATCTATCCAAACGTCCAGCATAGCGTTCTCTCGGTCACTCGTAAGCGTTTGTGATAAGACTTCTCTCACTCTGATTGTGCCATGTAAGAAACGGCACCGTAGGCTGTTGCCTATTCTTTGATTGTCTCTCTGATTTATTTACTATAAGTCAAAGCTGTATATTAAAGTTTTAAGTGTCTTTCTGCACTTCTTAACTTGGAAGATAGACAAAAAAAGTTGGAATAAACGAATTGGCATTTTTTGTAGCAAGTGTAGTGTATAATAAATTTTATTTTATTTCAACTTATTTTTATCAATTTGGTAATTTGCAGCCAAAATCTTTCGACCCCTAAAGTTGTGGCTTTATCCATGGTAGAGTTAAGCCAGATAGAAATAGAGGATTTAATAATAAGATAGAATGCTACATAAAAAGGGTTGGTACCAATCTGAGGTACCAATTCGTTGGTTCCAAAGGTGTAACCAGTACACCAGTACTTTTTCTTTATACATTTCTAGGAGCCATAAATAGTTTTTCATACATATGTTCGGGCAATTTTTGAAACCAACATTTCTCGACATTTTTCCGCCAATTTATTTCTATGCTGTTGCGAAAAGGTAAGATTCAATTTGTGACCTCTGGGGGTTGCTGCTTGAGGGTTGGGTGGACGGAGGTGAAAACTGTTTTGTGATGCTATTCGACAAATAGTGCTGTTGTGGTAAGTGCTATCAAAAAAAAGTTTAAATAATATATGGGGACAACAAAATCTTCACAATTTTGGTCTTTACATTTTTCATGTGCGACCAATAGTTTCCATTCTACTGTGTCCCAAAGTTATGGGGTGCTTTGTGATTGTTACTTAAATCAGAATTTCATCGAGTGTTAATTTCAAGAACACTATCAAAAAGTTCTGTAAAATCGTCGCAGAGCAGAGTTTTCGTCCCCTCACCCCAACCACTAGAGAACATTGGAACAGGCACTGTTGTCATTTTGAAAACGTCTTTCCATGACAAATCGATTATGTGATTTCAAAAGTGTCTGTCACTTCAAGGTAAAAAAACTTGCTGGGCTCTTAGACTAAAAATGATCAATTGGTTGAATGTAAATAAATTTAAACTGAATAATAATAAAACAAAATGTATGATAATGGACAAACATTTAAATTAACACCAATTACTCTTTTGGTTAATGACAAAATTGTGGGATAATATGTATTTAATAAATTGGAATATAATATTAACTTTGAAAGTATGCAAGACAAGATTGAAAAAGTATTTTTTGGGTATACAAAATATATAGTGATGCAATCTTATAAAACGGTTATATGTACTCACAGTGAATTAAGAATACAAACTGTATTCTTGGTAACAATATTAAATAAGTCTTATATTATATATCAAATAAATGATTTGAAAAAAAATATTAGGTTCACATATTTTTTTGATTTATCATTCTTTTTTTAGCTTTGTAGGTACATTAAATTAGGTCACCTTTGATTCGTTTTGCTATCAAAAGGAGAGAAAAATATCAGGTCTGAAAGTAGTGAGCAATGTTGAGTGAAAAAAAAAAACAGTATAGCTTCGCTAGAGGCACAAGATTTAAAAAACAGTTAAATAATACAGGGGTACAAAGCTGTTGGCAACTAAGCCATATATATCCTCAAAATCATAAAGTGTGATCTAAAGGGTTGAATTTAATACACCATATATCTAGTAAATTGTTGTCATGAATTATTCCCAATTTCTTACCTTTGTCAGCTCTGCTGAAGACACCCAAATGATGTCCACTAAAATGAGGATCAAGGAGCCTAGAGTTAACCGCTGGCTTTTGGTTAGCGAAGCAGCACTATTTTCCATGTTATTAGGCAAGCAGCCGGGTTTTCATCATCAAACAAGCCCTTTATCACGGCGATAAAAGGCTGTTAAAGTGCTCAATTTGCGTGGGCGACAAGCTTTAAAACATAAAGCACTGTATAAATCAGGTGCCGCTAATAAGTAATATAAAGCGCGGAGTCTCACGTTTGCTTAGATTTTATCACGTAATCATTATTTTCCGAGAGGTTTTGTTTGAATTACCCATTATGAATAATATCATGAATGGTTGCTTCACGAACATCGAGATCAACTTGAATCAACAAAACAAATCAAATCAAGATCGCGAAATATATGACAGCGTGACAGATCATGCCAAACGAAACGTCACATGATTTATTCATCAGCTGTCTTTAGTGTATGCAACCAGTATAGCGTTTTCTACAGGGGATCGATGAAAGCAAAATATATACTACTCACAAGTGAAATCCGCAGCCTTATTATGTAAACATTCGCCACAGTAGTCGCTGAGCAGATGCCGAGCAACATCAACATGACAGCAACAGGACCGTCAAAATTGTAGGTTTTATATGTGTTTGTGGGTTTTATGTTGTTGTGCATCACGATTCACGATGACGTCATTGCATAATACGGAATTTACGTTTGACAGCATATATTACGCGATTTTCGGCCGTTGTTTGTCGTCAAGAAGATACGTGATAAGGCTGCCGAACACTGAGAAAAAAAGGTTGAGGTTGATGAAATGCGGTAGGACTAAAGACAATAATAAACGAACTCATTGGCCATGTAATTAGTATATAAAAAATACAACACATCAATAATAGGCGGGCCCTCAATGTTGACGAATGCACTGCTCTAGCCTATGCGGCATGCTCGTAATCTGGTTGTTGATAACCTCTAGAGGTACAGCCTCCCAAGTTGCCCTGACAGCTTGTTCCAGTTCGCCCAGCGTGGTCGGAGGATTGGGTAAATCGCCTATGTTCCTATGTATCGACCCATCCAATCCCATACTTCTTTAATTGGCGATAAATCGGGAGATCGTGGAGGCCAGATAAGTACCCTGACCTCAGCTTCCTGTATGAATATAGCTGCATACCAAGCGTGAGCAGCAGCTCGAGTGGATCGCTTTCTGTCTCGAAGGGTCAGTAGTAGTCGTAGATGACGATCTTGCCGATCTGTAGTTCTTCTACGTGCTACAGAACCTCTAGCTCGCAGCATTGGCCCATCTCGATCCATGCTGCTACAACTGTCGCCACGCTATGCCCCATGGTTACAGCAATTGCTCTGAAAGAAGCACCGCGTTCTCGTTGGCCTACAATCCAACCTCGTTCAAAGTGTCTTAACTGAGTAAACTGGGGCTGTCGTCTTCTGGGGGGCATCTTTACACAACTAACTGATCTCTCGCCACATTTGCAACAGATATCATCGTTTTTGAATCGACAAAAAGCCATCATGATTTGTTCTTACACGTCTAGTTTTTTAGAGGTTCCATATAGGTAAATAGCATCTGTATGAACAAAAAGTGTTACATCTGTACTAGAGATAGTACTGCCAAGCTGGGTACAAATCTTCAATGCAAATATCCCTTTTTTCTAGGTGTGGATTTCACTTGCGAGTGGTATATTAAATGAACCTTATCAAAAGTAAATGTACACCAATAAATGAATATCTCACGCTCTCATTCGTCCAACAACAGAAAACACATTAAAACAGAGCAATTTATAAAAAATGCTTTTATTGATCACTTTTCTCATCTTCCATAGTATAATTCCACCCAATAAATTTTAAATGTTGATAATTATTCAAATTGTCTAAATTTTGAATCAATAAAGATTGTTTCAGTAAGACGTTTGTTATTAACAGCAGCGAATGTTCACGCTGATGATTCAAATACATAACCAGATAAGTCTGGTACACCAAATTGTAAATGATTATATGAGAATAAAATGGGCCCAAGTCCATATTTTCAAAAATAATTAAAGTTCACACTTCATTCCATCGCTGACCGTAAAAACAGGCCCAAGACGACGATTGAATCCTGATTTGTGCCGCATGAAAAAATGGAGTCAAGCTGATTGACCCAGTACTTCCCACACATTACGCTGATACCAGTTTATTATTTTCCCATAGCATGAAGCTTTAGTCTAAGATCCCTTGCAACCAAATAATCGCCAGCCCCCCCTCCCCCTAAAATTGTCTTATGCCGCTAGGTCTTTCCTTCACAGGTCAATGGACAGCCTATTATCGATACTACAAACTTCTCAGTTTTACAAGCCCCCACCCCCCAACCACCTCACTTTCACCCCAACCCAAAAAACTGGTAGGAAATCATCAGGAACCCCTAAAACATCTAAAAACCGAATTTGAGTTGCTTTCATACTTGTCGCGTTCTTTGATTATTGCTACGCTGCCACTGACAAGATTTTTAACAAACATACGCGTTTTCCATTCTCACCACGGTAACAATATACTTTTTAGTTTTTTTATTATTTCTGCGCCGCCACTGGCACGATTTATCAAAACCATACACGTTTTCCATCTTCGCCACGATAGTAATGCTGTTTCAAAATTTCATTAAAATCAATTCAACAGTTTCCTCGTTACAACGATCTAACGCAATACTCTCGCATGTTTACATCAGACAAAAGTCCTTTGCTTTCTGTAATAGGCAAGGCAATGTTCAGGTGGACCTAAAAAGGTGATTTATTTCGCTAGGTCTTCCTTCACAGGTCAGCGGACAACCTATTATTAATACAGCAAACTTTTCAGTTTTTCAACCCCCACCCCCCAACCACCCGAATTTCACCCCCATTCAAAGAAACTCAATAAATGATCAGGAACCTCTAAAACACTTAAAAACGAAGTTTGAGCTGTTTTTATATTTTTAGTTTTTTTATTGTTTCTGCGCCGCCACTGGCACGATTTATAAAAACCATACGCATTTTCCATCCTCGCCACGGTAGTAATACTGTGTCAAAATTTCATTAAAATCAATTGAAAAGTTTCGTCGTTACATAATTTTATTTAGAACGATCTAAAGCAATACTCGTATGTATGTACATACATCGGAAAAAATTCTAAGTCCCTTAGTTTCTGTAATAGGCATAAGGCAATGTTCGGATAGACCTAAAAAAGTTATTTATGTCGCTAGGTCTTCCTTCACAGGTCACTGGGTAGTCTATTATGAATACAACAAATTTTTCAATTTTACAACCCCCCACCCCCCAAACACCCCAATTCCACCCCCACCCAAAAAAAAGTAGAAAATGATCAGGGACCCCTAAAACGCCTAAAAACGAAGTTTCAGCAATATTTAATTTTCAAAATTATAGGAACATTACCTACTACGACCCAACAGCATACCGCTGCCCAAATTTCATCACAATCCATGCAGCGGTTACTGAGATTACGAGGGTAGAAAAACGCGACAGACAGACCGACAGACAGACAGACAGACAGACCGACGGAAATGAGTGACGTGGATTTTCGTTATGTACACATCATAAAATGCCCAAAAAGTGTATTATCTCAAAATCGAAAATTTTCGCGATCACAATACTCCCCTCACCTATCGGTGTGGGAAGTAAAATGTGTATGAAGTGAAATCGAGCCCAAGTCAGTTTTATTTTTGATAGTTGCATCACGAATTTTAGTTAGGTTATGTTATTCTTTCACTATCACTCTGGTTTCCCTCGAAATGGATTCTGGTAGCGAAATAACGCCTAAAAGAAAGCGAAGACCTGAAAGTTGGGGTGTTACTTGTATTTTGAAAATAAAACTGGCCCAAGTCCATATATTTGTTATACATTTTTTTTGTAGTATTTTGTGAACATTTAATGGCGTGTCCTTTCAGTTTTGGTACCTATCTAAAATATCATATATTTGATGTTAGAAAAGTTGGAAAATATATGATAAATAACAAGAAAAATATGGTAACCAAAAATTGATTTTGTTAATTTTCCAGAATTCTTCCTGTTGGACTTAGGACCTTTTCATTCTCATAATTATAATCAATTGTTAAGCTAGATGATTTTACAAATTGGATCGACTGCGACTGTATGTAAGGTATTTTTGATTCTGTTTGTGTCCTTAAAATATACAAGTGGTTATGTGGAAACAATACTTAATACAAATACCACTTTGTTCTTTTCCTTACAGATCAGCCTTTTCCTTAGATATACAGATTATATTTCAATTTATACACTGTAATTAACAAAAATATTATAGGATTGTAATAAATACATTCCAAAGTGTACAACAAGACTATTTACCACCAAAAATAAAATCTAATCTATCTAGCACTGCTATACAGGCTGTTCCCAAAATGGGGGAAGAAATCTACAACAGAAACCTCTCATTACTTGAATATCTTTTGTTGGAGAGCTTTGGTAGAGATGCAAAATGATTAGACAACTTCTGCACCCATACATTTTTCCATTATTGCACACAAAAAGTATCAGTTCTTTAAAGTATAATAAAACCAATATTATTTATTAACAGATTTATGAAAGTAATTTCGCAACTTGACTACAGGCTTTTATTTGGAATCTTATTTAATCTATCAGAGCGCTTTAGACTAAGTTTGCCCCCTGCAATTGGAAACAACCTCTATTATAAAGTTATACTGGATTTGAACAACGACATTGTGATATGCTATACCCCAAGAACTAGTGAGCTTTGTTGCACGTTAGCACCTGAAAAATCAGGTGAATTACTTTTTTTTTGTTACTTAAAACAAGCAAATCAACGGTGCCCTTACTTGCTGCAAGATATTTATTATTAGGAATATACCGGTCGTCCAGAATTTCCCTGACATAAACTGAGTGATATTTTTTAAAATACTATAAGGTGTCTAGCATACCATGCATTCAAAACATTTTTTTTGTACTTCAACCCCTAAAACTAGCCCCCAAGTTTTTTCAAGTAGCACCCCACAGCTATTCTTACATAAAAATTAAGTCAGCCTTTTATTTAAAAAAGTGCGTTTGATTTTATACACAAACCATTTTTATTCGTAAAGTCATAAGCATAAGATAAATAAAATAAGGATTTGTTTAAGGCGTAATATTTTCGAGATAATAAAGGACAAGCTTTTATGATCATATAAATTGTGTATAATAGAGCCATAAGTTGATTTTTTATCATTTTTTATCATTTTAAAAGAAAGTTTTATTTTCTTGTTTTTAGAGTATTTGAATGAAAGCTTTTGTTTTAATTTTTTTTTAATTTTTAGTTATTTATTAACTTGCATTTATATTGTCCCTACCGTAGGAAAGCATACAAACCTTCAAATCTCCCCCATACTGGATTAAGAATGATGTCAAAATATTTTTTCAGTTATTCTCCGCAAGCCCTTTCATTTGATAACGATATTGTAGAAGTGCATAAAAAAATAACTAATTCGCCATCTTGGATGGTCCGCCATGTCGGATTTAGAATGAAGTCTCATTATTTTTCGAGATACTCTCAACAAGCCCTTTCATTTGATACCCATATTGTAGAAGTGCATAAAAAATAACTATTCTGCCATCCTGATGGATAGTCCGCCATATTGGATGTAGAATGACGTCACATTATTTTTCGAGCTACTCTCAACAAGCCCTTTCATTTGATACCCATATTGTAGAATTGCATAAAAATTACTATTCCGCCATCTTGGATGGTCCGCCATATTGGATTTAGAATGACGTCACATTATTTTTCGAGCTACTCTCAACAAGCCCTTTCATTTGATACCCATATTGTAGAATTGTATAGAAATTACTATTCCGCCATCTTGGATGGTCCGCCATATTGGATTTAGACTGACGTCACATTATTTTTCGAGCTACTTTCAACAAGCCCTTTCATTTGATACCCATATTGTAGAAATGCATTAAAAATAACTGTTTCTGCCATGTTGGGTGGCCCGCCATATTGGACTTAGATCAACGCCACACAGCTTGTCGTGCATTGTCATCCAAACTATATGTACATACAAAATTTCAGCTCAATCGGTTGAAGATATCTGCTTTGCTTTAAAATTGAGTAGCAAGATTCCACCCGCAGCCTTATTACGTAAATCTCGCTTTTAAAAATCACGTGTCAAGGAAATTCTGGGACATCCGGTATTTATTGTAAACGACTTTATCCTTTTTCTTTTTCATTCACACATATCTAAAAAGATCACCAGTATATTGGATTGGCAACATATCAAGAAGTGATTTGACACTAATTTTATTAAATTATAATCTTAACATTTAGCACTTCTTGTAGACAATCAATTACTTCAATGTTTACATAAAATATAGAATAAAAAACAGTTAGTCCTTTGTTTGGTCAGCATAATACAGCAGGTGTCAACTACTAAAACATAATTACACCAATAAGTGTGTTTGCATAGTTTTCTTGCCAGGCCATGCTTCTTTTGCGTATTTCTTCTTTTTGGGTTCCATAGGATCTTGCATTGCTTGTTGTGCAGCATAATTTGCAGAATTGGGATAGGCATTGCCCATTTCTACATCTGGGGCTGGATTAGGTAATATCATACCTGAAAACCAATCCAAAAATAGTATGAGGATGAGAAAGTGTGACACTTTTTCTGAGGAATTAGGTACTCTAAGGCCCGATTTTATCAACATGCACATTTTAACAAAGACTTTGGCCAATCAGAGCAGGCCTTTCAAGAACCATCTGTCAAAGTACTCTGAAAATTATTGATTTCTGTTGAAGTTTACCTCAAAAAAGGTTAAAATGACATAATTTATATACAATCGACCATTGTGAACTATCTAGTATCTTTTCAAGTCTGATTTTCCATCCTAAATGGGTGAAAAATTACATTTTCTTGTTTAACAAAAAGTTTAACAATTGTTAATCTCAACCAATCAGATTCCAGAGAAGCCGTACATTTGATCACTAGTTTCTTGGTGTATCATACGATACGATGACAAGAAATTCACTCACTGCATTATTTGGATAAAACAATAATTTACCATCGATAATAATTATGAATACCTACAATATATCTTTGTTTTATAGTAAAAAGAGGTAAAAATAGCATTTTGTTGCATTTCAAAAGTTACAGCTATTTCCCAAACGTGTATGTGCATTACTAGTTGCCTATCCAGAACCCCAGAACGGCAAAGCTTGCCATTTTATAGCTAATTATAAATCTATTTTATGTACCATGTGTACATTAAAAGATTGATTCTTCATAAAAGTATGTATTTTCACATAATCCATCTGACTGACGGACGTGGGATTTGTAATTATTAAATAAGGTAGGTAGTTGCTGTGATTGATATAGGTACCTACTACTTTTATCACAAATTATCGCGGTTTGCAATTAGTAATTATACAATAATTATAATGTAAACATGGAAAATGCGGCATTAATTTGCAAATCAATCGCTTCGTTCTGATATCCTGCTATTATTTTGATCCATGAATTTCTAAAATATCTTTGACAAAAGTGTCATCCAGCTTTGACGTGTTTTCAATATTGATAAAATACTATTGGATGATACTTATTAACATAGCCCTCAATACCCAATAGAAAGCTTTTGCTAAATAAGATCCAATAGAAAAGCTTTGTCAAAGTCTTTGTTAAATATGCATGTTGATAAAATCGGGCCTTAGATGGCTTAAACCAAGTAACATTGTGAAATATCACTACCAAAACTCCTTAATTACTAATAACCTGTCAGTCGGCAGTTTTGAGTTAAAATTTCGTGCGCAAAAATGACTTGTGCACTAGATGATGCGGTCCTACGGTTCTATTACCGTTCCAGAACCGTTTTCATAATGCCCCGCCCATTTCACAGTTCTAAAAACGGTGATTGGTTGGTCCGCCAGCGTACCAACCAATCATCGATTCTAGAATCGCAAAATGGGCGGGGCATTATGAAAATAGTTCTAAAAACGGTGATTGGTTGGTCCACCAGCTTACCAACCAATCATCGATTCTAGAATCGCAAAATGGGCGGGGCATTATGAAAACGGTTCTGGGACGGTGATAGAACCGTAGGTTGGAACAGCCCTCTTATCGTACAACCATAGTGAGGTTGTATAGGACCTTGGCCGACTCTACACTAGGCCGGAGCCTTAGATGTGGCAACATGGCTTAGTTGTCAAATAGTGGCCCTATAGTTTCAGAATAATTATTACATTTTATATGTATTAGAGTTCATCTCGGTTAATAAATTAAGAAAAATACTTTTTAGAACTACTACTACTAATACCACTTACATCTGATGTCTGTTTTATCACAGTCAGACACTACAAAATAAAAATAAACGCAACCTGTTTCCTCTGCCACTTCCACTTAAATGAACACTCAATTTACTTTGTAAATTATCACTTGAGCTAGAAAAATTCACTATTAGGTCACTGTGAAGCCATTCTTGCTGGTCTTGATTTCCCTTTCACTATCAAATCCTTTCGTAGGTATGCCCCAGGCCATGCCCAGATGAGTTCTATTAACTGTATTTTTCTGTGATATTTGGGAGGTCCAGAAAACATTATAGGTACCACATTGTGCTTTAAAATAGGTCTTATCCTTTGAAATGTTTGTCAATTATTGTCTTCATCCTTATAAATATAACCAGCCCTTCCGAGGAATACCTTTCACCCACTTCTGTTTATGTCCCTTATCGGACGCACAATTGCTAGTACAACCTGGTACTACACACTTTGCAGGCATCTTTTTATCTTTATAGTTTCATTTGTGCGGGTAAATAAGTAGAAACCCATTCAAAATCACCTTGCAACGTTCTTTTTAATCTGGAATAAGGTTATGTTGGGCCATGGTTTGGTAGTCCTCTACTCATGCCTCTACTGGGCTGCAACCTGGTACTACACGCTTTGCAGGCATCTTTTTATCTTTATAGTTTCGTTTGTGCAGGTAAATAAGTAGAAACCCATTAAAAATCACCTTGCAACATTCTTTTTAATCTGGAATAAGGTGATGTTGGACCATGGTTTGGTAGTCCTCTACTGGACTGCAACCTGGTACTACACGCTTGCAGGCATCTTGTTAGCTTTATAGTTTCGTTTGTGCAGGTAAATAATTAGAAACAAATTAATAATCACCTTCCAACAATATTTTCTGCACCTGGAAGGATACACATGACATAACAACAAATGAAAACACAGCCTGATCTCCAACGTTGCCATATTTCAATGCTCCGGCCTAGTGCGTAGAGACGGTCATGATAGGACGTTTCCAAGGGGACTCTGGAGGCTAAGAGGCCAGGAAGGCCATGAACGTTAGTTAAGGAGGAAAACATTACTGCTGTGAGGAAAATTCTTGACAGGGACAGGCAATATATACAGGGTACTTTAGGCCTAAATACACCAGCAATTAACAGTAGTAGACACTTTTTTATCGACTTACCTAGTCTAGAACTCAAGGTACCATATATTCCCAAAGTGCCACCACCAGATGGGTTTGACTCAGGTGGTAAGTCGTTATACAAATCAGGTGCAGCACTAACAGCATGCCCCAATGGTTTTGGCATACGGAATTCTGAGTTTTGGATGCCTATAAAGAAATATACAAGTACATGTGAGGCCAACTTTAACTAGAGACATATATTAACTAGACTACTATAAGAATAGTTCAGTAATTTATCAAATATGCTACATACACTATTATCAAAAAGTTCTTATATATTAAAAATCTTTTCTCCAAGAGTAATCACAGGAGTATTGTGTATAATACTGTGTCCATTTTTTAGACCAAACTATTCTGATATTTCTTTTAGTATGAACTTTGCTTTACATCAAACTCCATCCATTTCTGTCTTAGCAATATCTTTTCAATTTAAAGATAAATTATTATAGAGCTCTCGATTTAAAACTGTATTCCTCAATTTAAAGATAAATTATTATAGAGCTCTCGATTTAAAACTGTGGTGTTGTCGCACGAGATAGACTAGTGGTCAAACTTTACTTGCTCAGCAAAGTTTGCAAGACAACTGATGACGAAGCAAGTTTTACATAAATGCCATCTTTGAAGGTTGGTTAGAATGGCAGAGGTGAACCTTACATCTTTCAGGAAATTCAACATACTTAAATCTGATGGTGTACACCTTCTACTCACTAACGCATGTAGTTAAAGGTTAATATTATTTCACAATTTTTTATCTTCATTAAAACCTGAATATCTAGGACAAAAATTGATTTGTTGTCATGAGCTTTAATAGCAGACCTGTTAGAAATCATTGCACCATCATAGTTACTCTACATACTACAACATTCCTCAGAAGTTTTTCATACAATACAAACACTTTTTATAATCTCTTGAATAGTTATTTCAAAATACTGATACTATCATGTTTATGTAGATTTGCTAGATGAAGATCCTAATAAAGCTTTATATGGCACTGTATTAATATTTTATGTATTTTTTCACATTTATTTTGCATCAAACATCCTTTTTGTAACCAAAATAAGCAGTTAAGCCTAAACTTCACTGCTCATGTCCTTGGTTTGTGCAAATTAAGATGATATTATTATACCTATACAATTTTATTTTCAATAATAACCCAGATTCCATAATTAAAATACCTATGCTTTCTGCAATCTTAATCCTTTTTGCAGATGTTGGTATAACTGTGGTCTGTACCAAGTTTCTAAACCTTCCTATGCTGGGATCAATATCTTCTGGATTTATGATTTCCTCTTCCTCATTGAATGTGACACACTGCCTTTTTCTTTTCCTGCTTGTTAACCTTTTGTCTGCATCATCAGATATCCCTAACATTGATATACGTCTATTGTGAGCTGTGTTGAATTCCGTCAAATTCTGCAAAAATACTTAATATATAATCTTTTTCAATAGTTAATCAGTGTATAGATACTAAGGCAGATCTCTATGTTCAGAGAACAAGCATTAGTTTCTATTACGATATGATGATACAAAACCCTTATTGCTGCTTCTCAGGAAGAACTAATAGCTATATTAAACATCTTAGAACAACACAGTGCAACATATGATCTTGGTATTAACTACAACAAGACCAAGGTTATGATCGTAGATGGAGAGCATGATAATCATCGAGAAATAAAGTCAGTAGGCTGTTGTGAAGTAGTTCAAAGTTTTGCGTACCTCGATTTTCTGATCAACAATTCAGGTAGCTGTGAAAATGAGATTCGACGGCGCATTCAACACGCACGTGCGGCCATGACAAAGCTTACTAAAATATGGCGTGACCATAACATCACTAAAGCTACCAAAATGTCGCTGGTTCAGTCTCTTGACTTCTGCATATTTTTGTATGCCTTGGGAACTTGGACTGTTAAAAAGGCAGCTCAAGCTCGCATAGATGCTTTTGAAATGTGGACATAGAAACTTGTGGTTCAGGGTCATACCCCCAGTGGTGCGGTGCCATGGCCATTCCCCTACATGCTGGGTGGATATGACGAAACAGTTCTTGGATATGAGTATCAAGAGTGCCACTGAACTGACAGTAAATTGTGAATGATGGCGAGCTACAGTTCTGAAGGCTATTGGTAATATTCAAGTCAACAATACAAGTTCACTACATATCTGTTAAGACATTGTGACTATGATGACGATGATTTTCACTTCTATATTATAATCGGATGCTATTTGGATATAGCTTCACAGTGTTTCAAAGCGACGGTATACTCACATCAAGTTCTGTTTCAGTTTCTGGTAATCCTAACAATCCTCCGTCAGCTTCCTCCGCTGACTTCTCAATTTCATCTATGATGGGTCGCATGCCAGTCTGAGGCCTTTCTCTGATGATGTAATTCCTTGTTGAAGCGCCAAAGTGGAAGCCAGAGTCAATTGGTAGCTGTGTCGGTTTGTACGCTTCTAACCGCATCTTACCAATATATGTTCCATGTGCTGAAACGATCAATTAGAATGTGTATCTCATTTAAGAGCCATTTACCTACTGCTTCCTAAATCGACTAAAAATGCTCGGTTCAAATGCTTGTGCCAAACAAACGCTGCATGCACTCTTGAACATGATGCATGATCGATGGCGAAATCGTTCATTTGAGAATTTCTTCCGAATAGGTAGCATTTTTTCTCGTCTATCATTAGTTTTTGGATGAGCTTGTCACCTTTTAGGACGTCCAAGTGCAGTCCCACAGGAGGTTTTCCAGCCCTGAAATGAGAATAGTTGGAAGGTATATATAACATACTGCAGATGTTCATACATACCAGTTAGGCACTTCGTAATGATTGGCCATTTCTCCTATTACATATTAACTACATAATGCAGTAGAAAAATATCTTCAAAACATTATCAGGCTTTTGAAGAAAATAAACAGAAGTTAAACATCTCAAATGCCATCTCTACCAAATCAAATAGTTCATTTGTCAAGTTTGTCAGAGATGTAAGTCAGCTGTCAGCACTGTCAAAATCTATAGAGATGGGCGAATTTGATTCTTGCGGATTTCGTTCCGTTAAGTCGAGTTTCCACCTATAATAGCGCATCTCATCAAATGTGTTCATAATATGTTCCATATGCTGAAACGATCAATAATTAGAATGTGTATCTTATTTAAGAGCTGTTTAAAGGGGTGATACACATACGTGCAAGTACGCGTACTTATGGCTCGACGACCTTTTTCGCCTGTGTGTCATCGTAAGTACGCGTACTTTAAAATCGTCGCGTAAACCGCCAGCGATCCAACGGGTTTGAAATCTTGCTCGTAGAGCTTGTCTCGGCCCGTACTGTGAGCCGCGAGCCACCACTTTGTTTCGGCAGGCCATCGATACGCAACGCTTGTTGTGTTTGGAGTTTGTTAAAAGTTTTGTTTATTTAGGAAAATTATCAAAATGAGTGATTTCAGCTTCACGTGTGTCACCGACGTCAAGCCGAGTAAGTTCGCGAACTTAAAAACCGCGTAATTAAAGTTCGTGCTTCCTAAATCGACAAAAAATGCTCGGTAGCTCGGTTCAAATCCAAATGATTGTGCCAAACAAACGCTGATGCATGTACTCTTGAACACGATGCACGATTTGATCGATGGCAAAGTCGTTTATCTGAGAATTCCTTCCGAATTGGAAGGTATATATAACACACTGCAGATGTTCATAAATACCAGTTATAGGCACTTCGTAATGATTGGCCATTTCTCCTATTACATATTAACTACATGGTGCAGCAGCAAAAATATCTTCAAAACATTATCAGGCCAAAGAGTAGGTAACTAATATCAGGCTTTTGAAGAAAATAGAAAATAAACATATCAAACGCCATCTCTACCAAATTAAATGTTTGTCACGTTTGTCAGTGAGTCAGCTGTCAGCACTGTCAAAATCTATAGAGATGGGCGAATTTGATTCTTGTGGATTTCGTTCCGTTAAGTCGGGTTTCCACCTATAATAACGGCGACTAACGTCAAAATGGCAGTGGAAATGTCTAATATTTCTAAAGATTAGAAATGAAATTGTATCTCACTCATTTGGCTTAATGACGATATCTCAAATAATGTACTGCCACTAAAGAATTATTAATAGGTTGGAATATTTTTGTTTTATTCATAAATGCAACGACATGCTGGAAATAACATCCAATCTAATCTACAGCTTCGCAGACGACAATACATTAATATCGTGCATGGAACCAGGCAAGCCACTATCATCCCAGCAGACGGTACGTCGGCGACATCAACATGCCTCACAGATCAACGTAGATATCAAAATAATTGTCGAGAGGGTATTAGTAAATAAAGTACATCAGCTAACGTACAGAAAACTCGGGCAACAACACTGACAAAGAAGTCTCACGTTGGCTTACCAAACGTGGAAATGGAGGGTCACCCAATAGTCGCGTCACTTTCCGTCAAGCTTTTGGGGATCAACAATAACATGTCCTGGCACGCTGACCACGTCGTCAGTGTTGCTAAAACGGCATCCCAGAAGCTTGGAGTTTCGTTCCGCTGTAGGAAGCTGCATACACCAGAGCAACTACTGCTGCTCTACAAGGCACAGATCCGACCATCGTTGGAGTATTGCTCTTATGTATGGGGATGCTCTCCGAACCACTATCTAAAGCTTCTCGACACTATCCAGAAAAGAGCAATTAGACTAATCGAATACGTCTAACCTCACAAAGGACCTCCACAGCCTGGAATATCGAAGAAAGGTGACTGACCTGACCCTGTTTTACAGATTTCTATCACGGAAGACGTTTGAGCTATCCCAGATAATAAGACCGAAAGCCGTCCGAACGAGGAACTCTAGAGAGGCTTTGCGAGTTCATCTTTATCAGGTCGCGGTCCCTACTCCCCGAATCAGTCTCCTACAGTATTCCTCCTTTTGGAGAACTTCAACGCTGTGAAATGAGCTGCCGGGAACTTGTTTCCCGACGGATATAACCTGCAGCGTTTCGAATCTAACATGCGGGAGGCTGACCATAAAAAAACTTCTTCAAAATCATATAACAAATCTGTTCGAAAAGTAAAAGTCTTTGGACTGTAAAGATCATTGTATTATAACCAAGTCTTCAGATCTATTGTACCTTGTTATCACAATGGATGGCACCAAATGAATGCAAGCTGAGCAAATATCTATAATGTTGTCACAATAGTACAATACATATCGTTCTAACAAATCTACTGCTGGTAGTGCAGGTTCACAAATTGTATTAAGATCAGTGTATGCAAAAGCATGATAATCACCGAGAAATAAAGTGAATAGGCCCTTGTGAAGTAGTTCAAAGTTTTGTGTACCTCGGTTCTTTGATCGACAATTCGGGTAGCTGTGAAAATGAGAGTCGACGGCGCATTCAACAGGCACGTGTGGCCATGATAAAGCTTACTAAAATATGGCGTGACTATAACATCACTGAAGCTACAAAAATGTGGCTGGTGAGTCTCTTGTGTTCTCCATATTTTTGTGTGCCTCGGAAACTTGGACTCTTAAAAAGGCAGATCGAGCTCGCATAGATGCTTTTGAAATGTGGACGTGGAGGAGAATGCTGAGAGTTTCTTATACCGCCCATCGAGCTAACGTTTCCATACTGGATGAGCTCGGTAATCCAAAGAGACTATCCTCCATTGCGTCGACAATAATGCTTACATTCTTCGGACATATACAGAGAAGCGATAATATGGAGAAACTTGTAGTTCAGGGTCATGCCCCGAGTGGGCGGCGCCGTGGCCGTCCCCCTACACGCTGGGTGGATATGACGAAACAGTTGCTGGATATGAGTATCAAGAGCGCCACTAAACTGACAGTAAATCGCGAACGATGGTGAGCTACAGTTCTCAAAACTATTGACAATATTCGCGTCGGCAATACTCTAGCTCCGACTTAATGCATTTTACGAGTTCACAACATGTCTGTTAAGAGATTGTGACTATGATGATGATGCAAAAGTTGTGAATGAGAGTGTCTAATCGTTCATCCAGTTCCCAAACCACCTAGGTATCCACACGCTGTTGGTGTCATTAATGGGGTATTTTCCAACTTGCTAATATTGCCTGTTTAATGGCTAAAATAGATTGCTTGTATCTAATTTGTAATGATGGCACTGTTTGCTCAATTTTATTCTGCCCACGTGGAGTATAGAGTTTGAAAATCTTTTAAAAGAGCTCATTTAAATCTCTTAAAACTCTCGCCTACGAAATCAACCAATCAAAAGTCATTTTTATGCCGGATGTAGATAAGATGTGACTATTAATTTGAGTTATGCGTGGATTCAAGCTTGTCACGTTGTTAACATTTTGCCTAGTTTTTCTACGTATAAAGGATGTAAACTTAATTTTATGTATTATATTTATTTAGTTTCCCTCTTTTTAATTGAATAAAAGTTCATGTTTGTAGACTATAAATGGTATATTACACTGCAATTTCATTTTTTGCATTATTATGTAATTAGCAGTTTACTCTGAGAATGTTTCCTACACTCTATACTATACTTTTCACAATTTTACTAGTCATTCTTTAACAGCCTGTCACTAGTGTCATGCCATACATAACCTCCCCTGGCCTCACGACTGTCACGGTATCTATCCATGACGAAATGATGTAAACAAACATCTGTCAATGTCAATACGAAGCGGAGGTTATGTTTGTAGATGGAGAAAAGGAGGTCAGACGACAAAGTAGAGTCACATTCTAAGGATAACACCACGAAGGACTTATTACGTCACGCTAAGATTTATTACGTCACAGCTTTGGCGCGAAATTTTATGTTTGAACTTTGGAGGGGATTTTAACCCACTTCGCGTTCACAATAGAACGTAACAATGTTCGTTACATGGTTTTTGGGGACGTAACATTAATATGCCGTCATAAAATTTTGTTCGGAAAATACCCCATTGTGGTAACAAGGTATAATAGGCTCTGCCCTGTACATATTCGGTTGACGAGTTATCCTCTGTCTCTAAGCAACGGTAATGCAATCACAACAAAGACACGAGGACCGTTTAACGTAGATCAACAAAGATGATGAATGGAAAACAATTTTTCCCAAAAACCGGTAACTAACTAATATAAATTGCTTATCGATTTCGCTAACATGATTCTTTCAAGATAAGAAGCCAGGCGAGACGGTGAACAACGGTTTCCAATCTTTGGAAAGATACAACTGGCTCATGCACATGTTCCATGTAAATGGAGAAATCACTCGGTGTAAGGAGCTGATAAAGAAGGAGATTGAACGGAGCAATGGAAAAAATGAATTTGCGTTTTATAAACAGGTTGGTAAAGAAATTTAAAAAAATTAAAATAAAAAAAAACTTAAAGAAAGTTTTTATTGAATTGCCCTAAAAAGAAAAAAGAAAATTTTCCTTTAAAGTTTTAACTATCAACTTATAGCCTCATTATACACAATTTACATGATCATTATTTTTAGAGAATTTATATCAAAGGTTATTCAAAATTATTATTAATTATAGGAAAACCATTTTTGATTATTTTACTTCCCACACCGATAGGTGAGGGGAGTATTGTGATCGCGAAAATTTTCGATTTTGAGATAATACGCTTTTTGGGCGTTTTATGATGTGTACATAACGAAAATCCATGTCACTCATTTCCGTCGGTCTGTCTGTCTGTCGGTCTGTCGGTCTGTCGGTCTGTCGGTCTGTCGGTCTGTCGGTCTGTCGGTCTGTCGGTCTGTCGGTCTGTCGGTCTGTCGGTCTGTCGGTCTGTCGGTCTGTCGGTCTGTCGGTCTGTCGGTCTGTCGGTCTGTCGGTCTGTCGGTCTGTCGGTCTGTCGGTCTGTCGGTCTGTCGGTCTGTCGGTCTGTCGGTCTGTCGGTCTGTCGGTCTGTCGGTCTGTCGGTCTGTCGGTCTGTCGGTCTGTCGGTCTGTCGGTCTGTCGGTCTGTCGGTCTGTCGGTCTGTCGGTCTGTCGGTCTGTCGGTCTGTCGGTCTGTCGGTCTGTCGGTCTGTCGGTCTGTCGGTCTGTCGGTCTGTCGGTCTGTCGGTCTGTCGGTCTGTCGGTCTGTCGGTCTGTCGGTCTGTCGGTCTGTCGGTCTGTCGGTCTGTCGGTCTGTCGGTCTGTCGGTCTGTCGGTCTGTCGGTCTGTCGGTCTGTCGGTCTGTCGGTCTGTCGGTCTGTCGGTCTGTCGGTCTGTCGGTCTGTCGGTCTGTCGGTCTGTCGGTCTGTCGGTCTGTCGGTCTGTCGGTCTGTCGGTCTGTCGGTCTGTCGGTCTGTCGGTCTGTCGGTCTGTCGGTCTGTCGGTCTGTCGGTCTGTCGGTCTGTCGGTCTGTCGGTCTGTCGGTCTGTCGGTCTGTCGGTCTGTCGGTCTGTCGGTCTGTCGGTCTGTCGGTCTGTCGGTCTGTCGGTCTGTCTGTCGGTCTATCGGTCGGTCTGTCTGTCTGTCTGTCTGTCGCGTTTTTCTACCCTCGTAATTTCAGTAACCGCTGCATGGATTGTGATGAAATTTGGGCAGCGTTGTGCTGTGGGGTCGTAGTAGGTAATGTTCCTATAATTTTGAAAATCATTATACGGGGGGCGAAGTAATTAGCAAAAAACGAAAAATTTCAAATATGCCTCAAACTTCGTTTTTAGGCGTTTTAGGGGTTTCTGATCATTTTCTACTTTTTCTAGGGTGGGGGTGAATTTGGGGTGGTTGGGGGGGTGGGGGGTTGTAATACTGAAAAATTTGTTGTATTCGTAATGGGCTATCCATTGGTATGTGAATGAAAAACCTAGCGGCATGATACATTCTTTTAGGTCCATCCGAACGTTGCATGCCTATTGTAGAAACTACGGGACTTAGAATTTGTGATGTATACATACGAGTATTGTTTTAGATCGTTCGATATCGCGTAACGCGAAAATTGTTCAAGATTTTAATGAAATTTTGACAGTATCACTCCCAAGGCAAGGAAGGAGAACGCGTATGTTTTGGAAAAATCGGGTCAGTGGCGGCGCGGCAATAATAAAAGACTAAAAACATAAAAATAGCTCAAACTTTGTTTTTAGGCATTTTAGGGGTTTCTGATCATTTTCTTTGTTTTTTGGGTGAGGGTGAATTTGGGGTGGTTGGAGGGTGGGGGGTTGTAAAACTGAAAAATTGGTTGTACTCATAATGGGCTGACCATTGATCTTTGAATGAAAAACCTAGTAGCATAATACACTTTTTACGTACATCCGAACATTGCCTTGCTTATTATAGAAACCAAGGGACTTAGAATTTGTGATCTATACATACGAGTATTGTTTTAAATCGTTCTATATTGCGTAACGCGAAAATTATCGAATTGATTTTAATGAAATTTTGACACAGTATTACTACCGCAGCGAGGATGGAAAACGCGTATGTTTTGGAAAAAAGGTGTCAGAGGCGGCGCAGCAATAATAAAAAAAATATGAAAACAGCTCAAACTTTGTTTTTAGGCGTTTTACGGGATCCTGATCATTTTCAATTTTTTTTTTTTGGTGAGTTGAAATCGGGGCGGTTGGGGGGTGGGGGGTAGTAAAACTGAAAAATTTGTTGTATTCATAATAGTCCGTTTATTGACCTGTAGAAGAAATACCTAGCGGCATATTACACTTTTTTAGGTCCATCCGAACATTGGCTTGCCTATTACAGAAACCAATTTTGTGATCTGTACATGCGAATGTTTGCTTTATTTCGTTCTATGTATATTGCGTAAAGCGAAAATTATTGAATTGATGTTCATAAAATTTTGACACAGGATTTATTACGGCTGCGAGAATGGAAAACGACTCTGTTTTTGAAAAACCGTGTCAGTGGCGGTGCAGCGATAATCAAAAAACCAAAAACATAAAATCAGCTCAAACTTCGTTTCTAGACGGGTTGGAGGCTCTTGATCGTTTCATATCGTCCAATTCAAGTATGCAGAAAAAAACTGTGGCGCCCTAGTTTCTAAGGAGGGAGACGCAAGAAACTATTTACGAGGGTTTTTGTGTTGGATGTTGCTTTTGCGGGCGGATGGGCGATAATTTAGTTGCAAGGGAATTTTAGAGTATCGCTTCATGCACTGGGAAATAATAAAATGGTATCATCATTAAGTGTGGGAAGTACGGAGTCAGTCAACTTGACTCCATTTTTCTTGATAAAACTCTGATTGACCAACCTATATTATCTCTGTTCATTGCTTTATACTAAGGAGAATTTAGCTCATATAAAATATTCTTTTCAAGGGTGAGATACTGAAAGAAGAAGGAAAACTACAGGAAGCGTTGGAATCATTCCAAACTTGTTTGAAGCTGAATCCTGGAAGTGTGGATAATATGAAGGAAGTCGCTAAATGTTTGTAAGTTTACACGTTCAGTTATACTATTTCTAATCCCAATTCAAACTAGATAAAAACACATACCACCCTCAAATCAAAGCAAACCCTAATCGCTGTATAACTCAATAGGAGCAGATCCAATGACTTTTCTAATCTTCTTAAGGTGCCTTATCCTTGAGGACGTTGGCTATTACACTTGCCCATTTAATCTTATTTGTGGCGGCTCTAAGTAATTCTATGGAGGTCATTGTAGCAGGTTTTTGAGCCAGAAGTTGAGTTTTCTTCCTGATCCCCTCTTACTATTGATTTTGCCTTCGATGATAAGACGCGGAGCAGTTCGTATTTCTCGTTTCTCATAATGTGGCCAAAATTTTTTTTATGGTCAACCTCCCGCTAAGGCTAAAAGCCTATGGCGCTGCAGGAGCGCTGCGAGAGGATAAGTATCGGGCACGTTAGATTTGAAACGCTGCAGCTTGTAGCCGTCGGGAAACAAATTCCCCGGCTGCTCGTCCCACAGCGTCGAAGTTCTCCTGAAGAAGGAATGCTGGAGGAGACTGGTTCGTGGAGTAGGGACCTCGACCTGGTAAGGATGAGCTCACAGAGCCTCTCTAGTGTTCCTCGTTCGGACGGCTTCTGGTGTTATTACCTGGGAGAGCTCACTCCAACATCTTCCGTGATAGAATCTGTAGAACATCGACAGATCAGCCACCCTTCTTCGATGTTCCAGGGTGTGGAGGTTCTTTGTGAGGTTAGGTGTATCGATTAGGCTAATTGCTCTCTTCTGGACAGTGTCTAGAAGCTTTGGAGAGTGCTTTGGATGGAGCAATACTCCAGCGATGGTCGAATCTGTGCCTTGTAGAGCAGCAGTAGTTGCTCTGGTGTGTACAGCTTCCTAAAGCGAAACAAAACTCCAAGCTTCTGGGATGCCGTTTCAGCAATACCGACGACGTGGTCGTGCCAGGACATGTTGTTGTTGATGTTGATCCCCAAAAGCTTGACGGAAGGTGACTCGTCTATGGGGTGACCTTCCATTTCCACCGTTGGTAAGCCAACGGGATACTTCTTTGTAAGTGTTGTTGCCTGAGTTTTCTGTATGTTGAACTGTACTTTATTTACTAATCCCCACTCGACAATTGATTTGATATCTGCGTTGATCTATCAGACATGCTGCTATCGCCGACGTACCGTCTCCTGGGATGATAGTGGCTTGCCTGGTTCCATGCACGACACTAATGTACTGTCATCTGCGAAGCTGTAGATTGGATTGGATGTTATTTCCAGCAGCTCGTTGATGTACAGCAGAAACAGTGTAGGGGATAGGTCAGATCCCTGAGCAACACCGGCGTTTATTGAAAATACGTCTGATGAACAGCCTTCGACTACAACAGAGATCGGTCGTTCAAAAAGCTATTCAGCCACTGGCGCCGGCCAGGTGGTAGTCCATAAGCAGCAAGCTTGACTAGAAGTCCCTCATGCCACACTCTGTCGAAGGCTTTTGATATGTCAAGTGCAACAACACGGGATTCGCCATGGTTTTCAATTGCTCTGTTCCACAAGTGAGTGACGTAGGTCAGGAGGTCACCCGCCGTAGACCTGTGCTTGCGGAAGCCATACTGGCGATCATTTATGATGTTATTGTTGTCCAGGTATTTTAGGATCTGTGTGTTAATGACAGTCTCTATAACCTTAGACATGATGCTGAGAAGAGCCACAGGTCTATAGTTAGTGGGATCGGTTTTTTGCCTCTCTTAGAGATGGGTTGTACGCAGCCAATCTTCCATGAAGCGGGAAACACGCCTCGCTGATGTAATAGTTTGAAGAGCTTGCAAAGAATAGGTGCCAGCTCAGCGGCACAGCGTTTAAGGACAATGGCTGGAATTTGGTCAGGACCAGTAGCTTTCTTCGTGTTTAGTTCTTGGAGGATGCTTTTAACATTTCGATGTTGAAATTTGACCTCTGCCATTCTCGAGTTCAAGTCTATGGTGGTAGTCGGAGTGCTTCCCTGGAAGTCTACAGTAGAATTGGCTGCGAAAAGCCTCCCTAAGATGTCTGCTTTTTCTTTAGGAGCAGAAGCGATGGATTTGTCCTCTCTGGTCAAGGGTGGTATTGACGAATAGGAAAAGTTCTGACTAACAGCCTTTGCTACAGACCAGAATGTTCTGGACGAACTAGGACATGAGAGGAGTTTGTTCGTAATTTTTTGGTTGTGTTTCTCCTTGCTACTGTCAATCACGCGTTTACAGTGATTTCTGGCCTTGATAAAACTGCGGTGGCTCTCACCATTTGGATTTTTCCTCCATTCTCTATAATGTTGGTTTTTAGAGGTAACTGCATCTCTGCAACGCTGATTAAACCATGGCTTGTTTTTGGAGGGACGCTTGACGACATGAGGAATATAGGCTTCCATGCCGGATATTAATACCTCTGTTATTTCTTGGGCGCAAGCTGATGGGTCTCGTGACTTGAAGCAGACTTCGTTCCAGGGAAAGGACTGGTAGTATTCCCTTAGGTCGTCCCACTTTGCGGATCCGTAATGCCAGACCCGACGAGGCTTTGCATGGTAGAGATCTGGTAAATGCATTCTGCATAGCGTCGAGACGGTGCTGTGGTCAGACGATCCCAGTGGGGCGGTTACCTTCACTGTGTAGACCGTTGGAGTAGTTGTGAGATATAGGTCCAACAGACTAGCAAAATCTCCGTGGCGGCTGAGAATCCTTGTTGGTTCTTTGACTATCTGCTTCTTTGACTATCTGCTCCAAGCCGCAGCTGATGGCGAAGGCTTCAGCTTCACGTCCCTCGTCGTCCGTTTTGTTTGAGTGTTTCAGCCAGTACGAGTTGTGAACGTTGAAGTCACCCAGAAAAACTATCTCTGAATGAGGGTGATCTGATTGCAGCGCGTCCACAGTGGCTGAAAGCTTCTCGAAGAGCTCTTTGCAGTTGTTACTGCTTGTTGGCCTATAAATGCAGCATATAAATTTGGAATGATTTTGGAAGGATATTTTTCTACGACCCTTGTCTTGTGTGCGACCCCTATTTCCCTAGTTATTCATTTGGTCCGATACTCTTTGAACACGGGGTGGATATCTTGATCCCTCATCTACCGCAATGCTGTATCCTGCATCCAATTTGCCTTTATATTCCATCATACACGTATGCCTGTGTATGGTTGCCATGTCCCAGCGATAAATATGCAAAACTTTCTGAGCGTTTGTTTTCAGGTTGCAAATGAAACGGTACAAATTAGCATCGGACGTGTATCTGCAGGCTGAAAAGAATTCCAAAAGCTCAGACTGGCAAATTTATTTCTATTCAGGTGAGCCAGAGCTTGAATTTGTAATGAAAGCAGGTGTAGTGTTAATGTTCATTTGCAACTACCGCCGTTGACCCCATAAATAGCTAGGTATACAGGTAAAAATGGAACTTTGGGAGAAGAATACAGGGTGTTTCATAAGTTGGGACTGTTTTTCATACAGCGGATAGTATTCGCCAAACTGAGTGTTTTTCCCCTGTAACATATAAACGAAATATTTAGAGAAAACAAGATACTGACCATTAAAGAAATCCTCAATTCTAAGTCCGGCCCTGGGCAATGGCTCACCATGTCATAATATCACAACAAACAAGGCAGCGCTAGCGGTGCCGATACCGGTGAGAAAACACTAAAACAGGCAGTTCGTCATACGTCGCGTTGCTGTTGCTACATCTGACGATCGGACTTTAAAATCAACAACAATGGCGCACGCTTACAACAATAATGAACTGGTGGACATGATTTTAATGTACGGTGAGTGTGGTCAAAATACCGCTGCGGCTTCGCGAATGTATGCCGATCGTTTCCCTAACCGTACTCACCCTGCACCTCGTCGATTTGTCTCGCTCGTGCAAAGAGCTAGAGATACAGGATGTCTGAATCCACATCGTGGTGGACACCAGGGGCGTATCCAGACCTCAGTCTTGGGGGGGTAGCGGGGAATGAAGTTGTGTGTGCTTTCACCATTTTTTGTAATACCTTCGTGAAAGATGTTGATGCAAGAGAAAAGGAAAATGTTAATAGTGTTCAAATAAAAAACAAGGTACAAACAGCAAGTGAAACAGTGAAGTATCAGGTATTTTAGGGAGATGAAATAAAAAATCTATTGATGCATTAATTAATTTTAATTTTACGGAATACAAATAATATGTAATACGTATATCATCCGTGAACATTTTATTGGCACAGCATACAAAATTAAACGATCATGAACACTCACCAGTCAGGTACCCTAGTAGTCACAATACGTACTCTATTTTTTAATTAGTGTTTTAACTTTTTTAATCGGTGCAATTTTCAAAACAGGTAATTAATTAGTTAGGTAGATTTTTGTGACAAGCTACCACGTTGTATAGGACATTAGAGAGCCACTAAAAATTGGGACGACGCTATCCGTAAAACATTATTCTGAGCATGCGCAGTGTGTTTCGAATAACGGATAAGCGTGTGCCTTGTGTACAGTTTTTGTAACCCACGTTGTAACCGGAATCTGTGACGTGTATCGTTGCGTTATTCGACAATTGACATTAACAATTATTGGACCTATTTGATTCTAACTCACATTATGATCGATTTGGTCGGAAATGTCCAAGAAATGTTACATGCAACAAGTAAACACTACACGCAAAAAATAGATCACATCACAAGTAAAATAAAAAATAGGTTATGAAGGATCCACGAAGCATAACAGTTCAGATTTCACTACCATGGTTCAGTCCCGTGATGATCACACGTTGTTGCCGGAGACACCTAGCTTTGTAGCTTTTATTGGGTAATACTGTCAAATAAAATTGACGGAAGAAAACCTGATGTACAATGATAAACTGCAAAATAAGTATTGTTGCTATCACAATCATCACGGTTCTTTTCTCATTGCCGCATAGTGGTTTAGACCTGTCAATAATACCGCACGTAATCATATCGTACCGTAAACTTCTGTAGCTAACGTACTACTTTATCGATTATTCGCCGATTCGGTTACTTCGGGCATGGCCGACTCTACACTAAGCCGGAGCCTTAGATGTGGCAACGTGGCTTAGCTATCAAATAGTGGTCCTATAGTTTCAGAATAATTATTACATTTTATATGTATTAGAGTTCATCTCGGTTAATAAATTAAGAAAAATACTTTTTAGAACTACTACTACTAATGCCACTTACATCTGATGTCTGTTTCATCACAGTCAGACACTACAAAATAAAAATAAACGTAACCTGTTTCCTGCTGCCACTTCCACTTACACTTAAATGAACACTCAATTTACTTTTTAAATTGTCACTTGAGCTAGAAAAATTCACTATTAGCTCACTGTGAAGCCATTCTTGCTGGTCTTGATTTCCCTTTCACTATCAAATCCTTTCGTAGGTATGCCCCAGGCCATGCCCAGATGAGTTCTATTAACTGTATTTTTCTGTGATATTTGGGAGGTCCAGAAAACATTATAGGTACCACATTGTGCTTTAAAATAGGTCTTATCCTTTGAAATGTTTGTAAATTATTGTCTTTATCCTTATAAATATAACCAGCCCTTCCGAGGAATACCTTTCACCCACTTCTGTTTATGTCCTTTATTGGACGCACAATTGCTAGTACCTTGTATTACACACTTTGCAGGCATCTTTTTATCTTTATAGTTTCATTTGTGCAGGTAAAAAAGTAGAAACACATTAAAAATCACCTTGCAACGTCCTTTTTAATCTGGAATAAGGTTATGTTGGGCCATCGTTTGGTAGTCCTCTACTGGGCTGCAACCTGGTACTACACGCTTTGCAGGCATCTTGTTATCTTTATAGTTTCGTTTGTGCAGGTAAATAAGTAGAAACACATTAAAAATCACCTTGCAACGTTCTTTTTAATCTGGAATAAGGTTATGTTGGGCCATGCTTTGGTAGTCCTCTACTGGGCTGCAACCTGGTACTACACGCTTTGCAGGCATCTTGTTATTTTTATAGTTTCGTTTGTGCAGGTAAATAATTAGAAACACCATAATAATCACCTTCCAACCATATTTTCTGCTCCTGGAAGAATACACATGACATAACAACAAATGAAAACTCGGCCCGCAGATTCCGTGTTGCCATATTTCATGCTCCGGCCTAGTGAGTAATGTCGGCCATGCTTCGGGAGAATTGCACATGCCACAAGTAGCCGATAACGTGCAATAACGTCAGGATACGGACGTCCAAAAACTCTCTATTCAACTGATTATGTAACAATGGGAATATATTAGATATGCATCACTGTAATAATGCAAAACAAACCCTTTTGTAATTTAGTTACTGCAAAAAAGAATTTTTTCAGTGCGACAATTGCTTAAATAAATAAGTCAAAGTTGAATCGAGTTTTTTTTTCGAAAATTTTGGGGGGGTAATTATCCCTGTTACCCCCCTTGTATACGCCTGTGGTGGACACGCTGGAAGACCTAGACAACCTCGTATGGTCCAAATTGAAGAAGACATCGTAAATCGGACTTTTACCTGTAAGACACCTACGACAGGGCCGCACTTACAACTTCGTAGCAACTAAATAGTGAGTACTTGCTGGACATTTTTTTTACTGTTTTGCTGCTGGTTCGCCGTGCATTAGCTTTGCCGTTTCAAGGGGCGTTGCTTCCAAGGAGGAGAGTCCCAACTTTTAGAACACCCTGTATGTGCTTTTCAGTGGCGTACCAAGGTCGTCGAAGGCCCCCCGAAATTTTTTTCACGGGGCCCCCTCTACATAAAAAATATACTGCCTATACTGGGTGAAAACGAAGCTATTGTCTACTAGTAGAAGATCCGAGTATAAGACGACCTTCACCGAACTGGTTAATGAATGAAAAGCATTTTATATTAAATTTAATATGTTAAAAAACATATCGCGAGTGGGTTGGCTGAAAAATTTCAGTCCAGGATATGATTAATTAAATATTGAAAAATTAATTTTTTTTAAACATTTCACTGGTTTGGTTAATAGACAAATCACATACCAATCGAAAGTATGAAGCCCATAGAATATGCAAACGTTAGGGTGGCCACGTTTTTCCCGTCCCAACTATAGGGTAGGCAGCTATAATCAGGTACACCGATAATAGTAATTTGCACCAGTGTGGTTAATGCATGAAACTCGTATCAAAATAAAGAAAATTTTATTGCCAACACGTCGATATAGGGTTGTCTGCAAAAAATCAGTCTGGAATTCCGGTTGTCGAATTTTAAAGATCAAAATATTGCTGCCAGTGAATACGTGCGCCAGAGAGGTCCGAGCGAACTATCCCGTGTATTAACAAAGGACGCAGTACAGCAGCTGCGTGTAGCTCGGCCATTGAATGAAAGAGAGTGCGCATGTCATGTGTCCGTCAAATTGAAAAGGATAGCGATACACTCGTAAAAGCTGTGCAATATTTTGGAGCACTAATAATTTATTAATATTAAATTAAGTTATCAAGCTATTAAGCAATAAAAGATATATGAAATGTGTAACATTCATAAAATCAAATATGAATGTTATAAATATTTTTTTCATTAATTAATAACTTGCATAATATGTGTGTATATATTGCATGTGATATTAAAATATATTCATATTTTTTAAATTAAAAAGTGATAGTGGTACATTTATAATACTTATCTCAAAAATTGTGTTTGTTATATCAGCTGCGTAAATAAAAACAAAAAAAGCAAAAGTTCAAAGTCATCAAAAAACTAAAATGAATAAAGCAATATTGTGATCTTTAAAAATCGACAACCGGAATTCCAGACTAATTGTTTGCAGACAACCCTATATCGACGTGTTTGCAATGAAATTATCTTAATTTTGATATAAGTTTCATGCATTAACCACACCGGTGCAAATTACTATTATTGATGTACCTGTTTATACCTGCCTACCCTATAGTTGGGACCGGAAAAACGTAGCCAACCTAACGTTTGCATATTCTATGGGCTTCGTACTTTCGATTGGTATGTAATATGTCTATTAACCAAACCAGTGAAATGTTTAAAAAAAAATAATTTTTCAATATTTAATTCATCATATCCTGGACTGAAATTTTTCAGCCAACCCACTCGCAATATGTTTTTCAACATATTAAATTTAATATAAAATGCTTTTCATCCATTAACCAGTTCGGTGAAGGTCGTCTTATATTCGGATCTTAGACTATACGGTGATGTTTCGAATTGGTTTACAGATAGAAAAGAATTGGTGTGACCTCAACTTGATATTTTGTTTTTTTTTCGTTGGAGTTTTTGAAGAATAAGAATTCATAGACCTTACGTAAAATATGACTATACCATCAATTAATGGTACAGATACGCGTCGCGTCAGTGTAACCTTGCTTTACCTAAGGATGCAACTAAAAACAACGACCGTATTTGGAATTGGAAGTTGGTCCACTGCTTTTATGTTTTTGTAATTTAAATAAGGTTACAAAAGTGGCCAAAACAACAAGTATTGATGGGTATCCCTAGGCAGTAAGCACCTCCATAATCTGGAAAAAGTTGATAGATGTAATAGATAAAAGTTTTGTGGCTGCGGAAATAATAAAACTAATAAAAAAATGGTTAAAGATTTTTTTTAGATGGGCTAACTGGGGATACTCTAGTCGTTTTAGAGTCTACGTTTGACCACGTTGGCGTCTTGTCAAATTTTGCCATAAAATAGGTACTGATAAGGCAAAAGATATTTAATTTGATTATGGAAAATTAAGAGCTATAGACATATTCCGCTGCTATAAAATAAGTATTATAGTTATTACTATGTAAAAAGCTTGCCCGAAGTAGTCGCGGCTGCGGACCCTTTGGCACGCCACTGGTGCTTTTGCTGGTTATCTAACCTGATATTACTTCCCACAATACCGTCAAGTGGGGCTACTTGGGAGACTTTTTACCTCTCAATGAATTTTTTCATCTTGTAAACGATCATAATTTAACTATTGGGCCGGTTTCTCCATGTCCAGTTAAAGTGTCAGATAGGTATCTGCCAGACAGCGTTGCTATGAATACAACTGTCAGATAAGATTTACGTGACTTCGTAAGTTTAGCCTTCAATTGTTTAAACAATTTATCTAACAGTTGCTGTTATCTTGCAGATAAATATTTAACTGGACATTGATAAACCGGTCCTTACTGACCGAGGCACGAGTCTAACCTTAAACTGATGTTATTTGTGATTTTTAGAAAATTATTGGACAAATCGTCCCACGTTAAACCCTTGTCTTAAGCATCAATTTTCGATTTTGAGACATTATGCTTTCTGGGCGTTTTATGATGTGTACATAACGAAAATCCACGTCACTCATTTCCGTCGGTCGGTCTGTCTGTCGGTTTGTCTGACGGTCTGTCCTTCGGTCTGTCTGTCGGTCTGTCTGTCGGTATGTCTGTCGGTATGTCTGTCTGTCGGTCTGTCTGTCTGTCTGTCTGTCGGTCTGTCTGTCCGTCTGTCTGTCGGTCTGTCTGTCGGTCTGTCTGTCGGTCTGTCTGTCGGTCTGTCTGTCGGTCTGTCTGTCGGTCTGTCTGTCGGTCTGTCCGTCGGTCTGTCTGTCTGTCTATCTGTCGCGTAGGTGATGCTGCTCAAATTTCATTTTTAAGCGATCTGGGTGTACATGATCGTTATTTTTTGCCCAGTTGAAGCGTGTAGGATAAAAACTGTCGTCCTAGTTCCTACAGAGAAGTAAGACACTATATTTACGAAAATTTCTGTGTTGGATGTTTTTTTTTTGAGGACGGGCGGATAATGATTTGATTGCAAAGGGATTTCAGGCTCTCATGCAATGGAAAATTAATAAAACGATATCACCATATTTCTGTGTTGGATATTTTTTTTGAGGACGAGCGGGTAATGACTTGGTTGCAAAGGTAGACTCTCATCCAATGGGAAAATAGCAAAATGATATCACCTTTATGTGTGGGAAGTACCGAGTCAATCAACTTGATTTTTTTGTAAAGCTATTAAGCAGAGTTTGGGAGAGTCATTGTTGGTAGATATGTCCAACTACACGCATGGATCTAGAATTGAGAAAGCGACCGAAAATTCTGAATATATGTGCACATAAGGAAAAGTACGAATACGTGGGAGATTTAATATGAATATGATGATCCGTATCATCGTATACAATATACAATGTGTATGCAAATAGCTTTACCTCCTCATAAACATGCGGTCTGAATAGAAAGTGGAAAGAACTCTGATGTTGGAGTTCAAGCACCGCGAAATAATATAAAGAAAACTTAGTTAAAATATTTGAAACTTTGTAAAATGTTTTTCGTGTTCAGTTTTATAAGGGTGGATATTACGACGATACATCAGTATACATATACAGAGTGTTTCAAAAAAGGTAACGCAGTCTCTAGGATAGGTAGATATACAACTTTTTTTAAGATTTTGCTGGAAGTACTGCCAACATTGTAGTGAAATTTCATACTAATATGTTTTAAAAGCTAATACATTCCATGAATTTGTTTTGATATCTAGCTCTCATGGATGGGTAGTTATACAGTTCGTACCAAGTAGTATTGAACATAACTCTTTTGAGGTTAGATTTATGCTTATTTTTCTAGTGACCGCGACTATAGATTATGGTTGTTTTTCATGGGTTTCGGTCAACGATTGAAACTATAACTTTCCTTCACTACGTTTCGGTTTATTTTAATCTAAACCATCGTCAGGTGTCTATAAATGAATAAGAAATGATCTGCATATAATAGAAATAAGAATAAAAATACAAAAAAGCAACAAAAAAAATTAAATAAAATAATTATAAATTGTATGTGTAACGTAGAAATATAACTAACTATAAATGTATATATAAAACTTAAACTTAGTGATTTTATTTTCGTTTATTGAAAATGAATATAAATTAATTAAATTTACTGAGACAAGGAAATTTATAGACACCTGAAGATGGTTCAGATTAAAATAAACCGAAACGTAATGAAGGAAAGTTATAGCTTCGATCGTTGACTGAAACCCATGAAAAACAGCCATGATTATTAATTAAAATTTTGAGCTAAGTTAAACATCATTCAATTGTACACCAAAATGGTACTCTTGGTAAAACTCGATACTGTGTACCGTTTTCGGAATATTTTATCAAATTTTCAAAATTTGTTTATTCTCAAAATTTTCTGAATACTTCCAATAAAATATTATAAATCTGATCTGTAAAACCAAAGCATTGAGCTCATTAATTTGACATACCTACTTTTCTAGACTATGACTGATTTCAGCTCAGTGCTACTTGAAACTAGGTGAAGTTCTAAAGGCTAAAGAGTATGCCCAGAAAGCAGTTCAGATGGAGAAAGATGAAATGTGCTACGCCTTACTACTGAAGATTCTTACACAGGAAGGTGACTTGAAGACTGCTATTCAAGTGTCGGATAACGCAGTAGAGTAAGTATTTTTAACAATTAATTATAGAAGATGAGATTTCTTAGCAGTAGCACTCATGAAAGGTTACCAAAGCTTTTACTTTAAATATGGTCAGTTAAGTTTGGCTTTGCTGTCCTATAATCCCACACCCAAATACCTGGGTGTCACACTGGATAGGAAACTATCGTTTAAGAAACATATTCAGATTCAGTCCATTGCATTGCAGCCAAAGTAAACAGGAGAAATAACATCCTGCAAAACTTATCTGGAACGTCTTGGGGCGCCTCTGCTTCTACGCTCCATACTTCGGTCTTGAGCCTCTGTTTCTCTGCGGCTAAATTTTGCTCGCCAGTGTGGCTAAACAGCTCACATACTGGACTGATAGACGCCCCGTTAAACATTTCTATGAGAACTGTTACGGGATGCATCAAATCAACCCCAAATTACTAGCTACCAAAACTCAGCCAAATAGCTTTACCACCCATCCTTCGTCGAGAAAATGCCCTCCTGCAAGAATATAACAAAATCAAAACAAATCAATCCACGAAGATATACCTGACCTCTCCTTGCGCAGATTACGGTCCAGGAAAGCACCAATTACAACAGCTCTCCAACCTGAGTCTAATGGTTTTACCCTTGTAGTTGAATGGGCAGAAATTTGGGCGACCTAAACACCAGAAGAAGTGAACAGTAATCTAACTGTTAGTCAAGAACCCCCTGGTTTTGAGCTCAACCGAAAGGAATGGTCGACCCTAAACCAGTGGCGGCTCGTGCCAACTTAGAGAGGTAGTGCCAGATGACAGCCAAAGTTTCAAACCAATATAAAATTGAAAAAAATACGTATAACTAGCCGATAAGCCGAATATAACTGGGTCTTTACGTTCGACTTACCAAGCATCGATAAACTGAAAACATTAATAATATGCACTTTAGATTTTTCATGGGTCTTCATTTTCCCCCATATATGAATAAGATCATCCGTGCCTTTTTTCGCCCAAGTGTCATCGCCTCCAAATAGAACACACGCAAAACAAAAGAGTTTGTTAACTCCTTCACAGTCACTTATCCAATTGTTTTCATCATAAATAGTTTTATTAAATTTACGACAACACGATTTCTGTCCACTACCAATAAGTTTTTTAATTTTTAAATCCGGTGCTGGCCGTCCTAATTCCTTATCTGCAGTTTTTCTTCCAGCGAAAGATTACTAAATGAGTTTATTGATGCGCTAACTTTATTCACTCTCGCTCCAATAATATATTTTAACTAAACACAAAAGAATACCGATCCGAAAACGCGCAGAACTCACTCAAACTAATAAGATCTAAATTTCAAGCCTTTAACGAGAAAAGTCGCATCAGCATCAAACATAAACAAATCGAAACTGCTGAAACAAAACAAGAATAGTGAACCATGAATGGAAATATGGGTAATGTGCCTGACACGATCTACTTCGGATTTTCGTATTTAAAATCTATCCAAACGTCCAGCATAGCGTTCTCTCTTTCACTCTTAAGCGTTTGTGATAAGACCTCGCTCACTCTGTTTGTGCCTTGTAAGAAACGGCACGGTAAGCTGTTGCCATCTCGCCGTTTCGTCGCGTCGTCAGCTCTCATCGTGTGAGTTGCCACGATGCCACGTGTTGCCTGGTGCAAGCATTTATGCGCTGAGGCGCTATTGCCATTTCATATAGAACAGAAAAATCGTTGGAAACTAATATAGAATAAGAAAAGTTGAAGAGATGGATAAATATGCTTTTGTCGAAAATTAAGGTAGTGCCATGGCACTCTGGGACTACCTCACCAGCCGCCACTGCCCTAAACAGAATTCGCACGTCGCATGGAGTGTGCGCTGATTCGTTGTTTAAATGGAACAACCGCGAATCCCCACGATGCGAATGGGGAGCTGAATGCCAAACTCTGAAGCATAATTATAGTGCAAGAATGTGGCCTTAGAGCATATCCAGGCAACAACAAGGATTTCTTTCAAGCCAAACCGTCAGCCGTAGATTGGATTTTCAGGCTCGATATTAACCTACAGCGTAGTTACTATTTAGATGGCAAAAAATAAAAAAAACAAAAAAAACTCTCTTACTTTCATATAGATAGATATAGTAAAGCCCAGAGATATACCATTTGTTTACAAAGTGAAGATCTCCGCAAAAAGTACCGACAGAGAAAGGGAACGGGGTCGGACTGGGCATTCGAATTCGTTGGAGTGGGCAACAACGAAAATGTTCATTCCATCCAATAAAGTGCTCATACATCAGTTGGTTGAACAAGATGTTTGAAACTTTATTATCTGTTAATAAATATATGGTAGAGACATTTCAATATAACCGTATAAACCATATGGTAAATTATTCCTTTCTACACTCAATTTTAACGTTCGATTCGTTGTTTTAGTTGTCCCCAAATTAATTCTATAGGACTGAAAATGCAAAAATAGGGAGGCAACCTTAACATCATGACCATACTTTTTAGCTATGCTTTCTATGACATATTGTTTCTCAAACTGTTCAGTGTGGAGGACTTCCAATAATTCAGTTTTTTGTGTAAGTTTCTTCAGAGTACAAATCCTGTTTTATGAGAAAATCTTGTATTTCCGCCTTCGATAACGTTGAATTCGGAATTTTGTACCCTTGTCTGGAGTGATAGCTTGCGTTGTCCATTACGATGACGCTAAATGGCTTTAAATTGGGAATAAAGGTATACTCAAACCATTGCTCAAATATTCCCGAGTCCATGTTTTTGTGGTAGTCTATATTGCAGTCTTCAATTTTCTTTCCGCATAATTTGAGTGCGTTTTCGACCTAGCCGTCAGATGATCCGCAGTGTAAGATAACTATACGGGATCCTTTATTTGGTGGAACGCCTTTTAGCTAACACTTCTTTGTACCGTCGGTCGGTCCATCCCTTTTTAGCGGTATCCTGAGTATCATACCAGGTCTCGTCGAGGTAGTACACTGACCTCCCCTCGTTCCGGTATTGCTCTATCTTATGCAAGTAATCGTGCCGCCATCCCACAATCCTTGCACTTTCCATTATAGCCATTCGTTTGTTCACAGTTCTGTACCTAAACCCAATCTTCCTAATCCATCGCTGCAATGTACTCCTTGGATACTGTTACCCCATTCTAGCCAATTGTCTTTGAACGGATTCGATTGTGGGTAGTTCATTAATTTTGTACTTTTCGTACACAATATTCCTCAATAGTTTTGTGATCGTGGGATCTATTTCTTTTGAAACACCAGCATCAAACCTACGCTTCCTCTTTTGTGGCCCCTTTCTCAAAATTTCACATACTGTTGGATATGGAACGTGTGTTAGAATTGACGTATTTTTGATCATATTCCCCTTATTTTCATTCTCCGGATCGTTCGTTAGTTCATTATCATTTAGTACTATTTGTTTTGCATCTGCGCTAAGATGTGACCTTTTGTGAGGTTTTAATTGGTCTACCTCCACCTCCCTCTGTTCAAATTCATTATCAGTGTCCGTATTATAGTCACCACCGTAATGACAAACCGCCGACGTAGCTTCACTGCTGCAGGGTAATTCACATCGCTGTGAAATCCCATTATCTTCCCAAGGCCGAAACATACTCTAGCTGTCACATTTCCGAAAAAAACGTCCGATTCAGACAGGAAAGCAGATTGGCGTTGCTATCAATAACGGTAGCAATACCTGCCTAAAGAATTTGACTAAGTCCGGTCCTCTTCATCGATGAAGTCGCTAATAATCCTGGAATGTGTCGGTCTTATCATAGTTCAGTCAAAATATACATAGTGAACGTCATCCGGCAGATTTACGTTCAAATACAACTTAGTGTTTCATTTCCACCATTCTAAAAGGTTACGTTTTGTTGGAAAATTGGTTAAAAGCACATTCCATGAATTGGTTACGAGTACGAAAGTAAAATAATGGTAACCATTGAATATTATCAAAACTGTATCTATTCCAAATGCTGAACTGTACTAATAGATGGTATGCAGTTTTTATATAGCGCAAAACGTACACAAATGGTATATCTCTGGGCTCTACTTTAGATAGATATTTATTATACCAGTGAATGTATAAAACATTATTGGCGAGTCAGGTTAAACTCAGGGGCGTATCCAGACCTCAGTCTTGGGGGTGGTAGCGGGGCATGAAGTTGTGTGTGCTTTCACCATTTTTTGTAATACCTTCGTGACAGATGTTGATGAAAGAGAAAAGGAAAATGTTAATAGTGTTAAAACAAAACAGAAGATATAAACAGCAAGTGAAACAGTGGAGTATCACGTATTTTAGGGAGATGAAATAAAAAATCTATTGATGCATTAATCAATTTTAATTTTACGGAATACAAGTAATATGTAATACGTATATCATCCGTGAACATTTTATTGGCACACCATAGGTACAAAATTAAACGATCATAAACGCTCACCAGTCAGGTACCCTGGTAGCCACAACACGTACTCTATTTTTTTAATTAGTGTTAACTTTTCTATTCAGTGCAATTTTCAAAACAGGGTATTAATGAGTTAGGTAAATTTTTGTGACAAGCTACCACGTTGTATAGGACATTAGAGAGGTTTTGAGCCACTGAAAATTGGGACGACGCTATCCGTAAAACATTATTCTGAGCATGCGCAGTGTGTTTCGAGTAACGGACAAGCGTGTGCCTTGTGTACAGTTTTTGTAACCGGAATCTTTGACGTGTATCATTGCGATATTCGACAATTGAGATTAACAATTATTGGACCTATTTGATTCTAACTTAACCTCACATTATGATCGATTTGGTTGGAAATGTCCAAGAAATGTTACATACAACAAGTAAACACCAGAAGCAGAAAATAGATCACATCACAAGTAAAATGAAGAATAGGTTATGAAGGATCCCCGAAGCATTACAGTTCAGATTTCACTACCATGGTTCAGTCCCATGATGATCACACGCTGTTGCCGGAGACACCTAACTTTGTACCTTTTATTGGATAATACTATCAAATAAAATTGACGGAAAAAAACCTGATCCTTTTGTACAATGATAAACTACAAAATAAGTATTATTGCTATCAAAATCATCACGGTTCTCTTCTCATTGCCGCATAGTGGTTTAGACCTGTCAATACCGCACGTAATCATATCGTACCGTAAACTTCCGTAGCTAACGTACTATTTTATCGCCGATTCGGTTATTTCGGGAGAATTGCGCATGCCAGCAGCCGACAACGTGCAGTAACGTCAGGAAACGGACGTCCAAAAACTCTCTATTCAACTGATTATGTAACAATGAAAATATATTAGATATGCCTCACTGTAAATGCAAACCCTTTTGTAATTTAGTTACTGCAAAAATGATTTTTTTTCAGTGCGACAATTGCTTAAATAAATAAGTCGAAGCTGAATCGAGTTTTTTTTTCGAAAATCTTGGGGGGGTAATTACCCATGTTACCCCCCCTTGTATACGCCTGTGGTTAAACATACATACTGTGCAAGTGTGAGTACTCTATACCTAGTCTTTGTATACCTCTATCATGGTAAGGATTAAGGATCATAATAAAAGTAAATACTCGTACACTGACACAGATTAAAAACAATAAAATAAACAGTTAAAGATTAAGACACAGTTAAAGCCTAGTCGAATATTATTTATAACTGCAAATAAAATTTCTAAACGGTAAATAAATAAATAACCTTCCTCGGTTAATGAATTATGTTGACAGAAACGTCAGTAGATGTGTATCTTCTACCATATGTGATTTTTTATTGATGGATTAGTAAAGCTCGATGAAATAATAAGAATGTAGTCAAGTTGATTGACTCAGTACTTCCCACACATTCCGATGATACCAGTTTTATAATTTTCCCATAGCATGAAGCTATAGTCTAGATGCCCTTGCAACCAAATCGTCGCTAGCCCGACCGCAAAAAAGTGCTTTATTCTACTAGGTACTTCTTTCACAGGTCAATGAACAATCTATCATGAATACAACAAACTTTTGAGTTTTACAACCCCTCACCCCGAACCACCCCAGCTTCACCCCACTCAAAAAAAGTAGAAAATGATAAGTCACCCTCAAAATGCCTAAAAACGAAGTTTGAGCTGTTTTCATATTTTTTGTTTTTTAATGTTGCTGCGCCGCCACTGAGACGACTTCTAAAAATCAGACGTATTTTTCATCCTGCTAAAGTAGTAATACTGTGCCAAAATTTCATGAACATCAATTATTCACTAGTTTCCACATTATAAAATACAGAACGATCTAAAGCAATACTCGTATGTATGCATCGGAAAATTCCCTTAGTTCCTGTAATACAAAAGGCAATGTTCGGATGGACCTAAAAACGTGTATTATACCGCTAGGTCTTTCTCTCTCAGGTCTGGTGGACAGCCTATTATGATTACAACAATTTTTTCAGCTTTACAACCCCCCCACCACCCCAACAACCCCAAAAAAGGAGAAAATGATCAGGAACCCCTAAAACGCCTAAAAACGAAGTTCGAGGAATATTTGAAATTTTTCGTTTTTTGCTAATTACCCCGCCGCCCATGCACCGATTTTCAAAAATGTAGCAACATCACCCACTACGACCCCACACCATATTGCTACCCAAATTTCATCAAAATCCTGCAGCGGTTACTGAGATTAGGAGGCTAGAAAAACGCCAACAGTCAGACAGACAGACCGACAGCTAGATAGACCGACAGACAGACCGACGGAAATGAGTGACGTGGATTTTCGTTATTGTAGGCATCATAAAACGCCCAAAAAGTATATTATCTCAAAATCGGTGCTGGAAGAAATATTCAGTCTGATTTCAATTTACCATAGAACACGTATAAAAAATTCACACTAATCTATAACCGACATAATATGGATCATCCTATAGGAAAGTCTTAACTTTTCTATTTGCAGCCATTTTAATAATACCTTTTCGAAACTTCTAAGTAATTAAATATTCCACAATCCAGTCCGCGTTAAAGTTTATAAGAAAGTTTGAAGTCGTTCCAGCTTTCTCTCAAGGTTTTATGTTTTTAAAAATCTGTTTACCTGACGCTATTGAATTAATTGAAGCTTCTATATAGCTTCTCTATTATAATATCGTGATAGGAATAGAAGTAACTGGGTAAGACCAGTGGCGGTTCCTGAATTTTTGAAAGAGGGACAGGCACGCACAAAATTTTCAATAAAAAAAACTACTCGAAAATCGTACCAGAGATTGTTGAGGTTTCAGTTCCCACAAACAGTTATTTATTATTAGTAATTATAAAATTATTTTTTAAAATTTATAAACAAATATCCCCGATTTTAATTTATTTTAAATAGAGTCCTCTACTTATTTTTATTGCAATGAATTGCACATGTCGAACTTAGTAAAATCTCACAATTTCAAAATTTTGTTTCTGTTAATTATTGAGATACGGCAACACCGCTTTTTCAGTAAACAGCACCGGAACGCTTAAATATTTCCAAAACCGCCACAGCTGGAACGGTGAAATTCAATACTTGGGGGTTTTTGGACATACAAAATTCAAAAACGCTAACACCAGTGTCGTCAGATTTACCACTTTTACGTTAGACTTCATAAATAGGGCATTCCATTCAAAATTATGACGTAAAAGTGGTAAATCTGACAACACTGATGTTAGCGTTTTTGAATTCTGTATGTTCAAAAACCCCCAAGTATTGAATTTCACCTCTCCAGCTGTGGCAGTTTTGGAAATATTTAAGCGTTCTGGTACCGTTTACTGAAAAAGCAGTGTTGCCGTATCTCAGTAATTAATAGAAACAAAATTTTGAAATTGTGAGATCTTACTGAATTCGACATGCGCAATTCACTGCAATAAAAATAAGTAGAGGATTCTATTTAAAATAAAATAAATTAAAATCGGGGATACTTGTTTAAAAATTTGATAAAATAATTTATAACTTGGCAACGCCGCAAGCGCGAAAAAAATATTACAAGGCGAGATAGGGTATTAGTAGATATTTGGATTTAAAATAAAACATACAGGGTGTTACATTAATTAAAGAAATAAGGTAAAATGACCTTCAAATTACCGTAATTTAAAATTCTGCCAAAAACACCACCCTTTAGATACAAATTGCTGGTAACATCCAAAATGATATTCACTTAATATTCAAGTAACTCGCTGTACAATATTATTGAGAAAAGTTAAAGGAGTATATCAATTTGGACGTATTACTTGGGACCTTGCAAATCCGGAAATTAATAGAAAATAAATTATAACTTGGCAATGTCGCAACCGATCCCAAAAATATTTTAGGGTTGAATAGAGATCAATGATGGAAACTAGAAGAATTTAAAAAAAAAGTATAGTTCTATATAAAAAAATTAAGATGATATCAGGTATACCTTGCGAGATATCGAAGAATTACACACTAACTGGACACCCTGTATACATAATTTTTGATTTTATCCTATTTGTAATTTGATATTTGTGCGCTATAAATGTGCGTAGGATGCTTCTGACTCGAACAAAAAAAAACTCTGCCGACCTTGTTCCATGTAGAAAATTAACGACGCAACGATGGTCTGCTGCGTTTGCGTTTGTTATCATTACATTCCAATGCAAATGTAGGCATACATCCTGCAGCTATATACAGACAGGCCCTTTATTAATGTATGCATATCAACATTGAATATGTATATATATACGTATAAATTCCATAGGGATGACTTCTTTTGCATTCCACACCGAAGGCAAGGAAGTTATTTTAATCGAACATGTTTTTTTGGGATAATATGATTTTTGGAAAATTCAGTCTGCCAAACTTTGAGACGTGAAAGTACCGACTGACACGGAAGTACACATAATTATATACCGACTACTCGCAAGTGAAAACTGAATCTGAAATTCGAGCAAAATTGAAAAACGAAAGTATTTCTTTTCCAATTTGGATCATTCGAAGCTGTCTAGGCTTTCCAGCATGTCCACCATGATGTGGATTCAGACATCCTGTGTCTCTAGATCTTTGCACGAGGTAGACGAATCGACAGGGTGCAACGTAAATATAGTCACGTGAGAAACCTTTTCACCACATTCGCCGCATACTAAAATCATGTCCATCGGTTCCACCATTTTTGTAGTTTTTAATTTCCGATGTAGCACGTCAACAACTCGAGAGATCTCAAACGCGCGATGCTACGTACATCTACTCCATAGTAAACTGGGTTTTCCTATCTCTGTTTTGATCTAATCGCACAGGGGCGGAATTGAGGTTTTGAATAAAAAATTTTTTTGTCATAAATGGAAAGATCATATATAAGTTTTACAACAAAACTGTATTTGTTTTCTTTTTTTCGCAATAATTTAAAAGTTATATCAAAATAAAAATGAGTTTTGAATCGACTACCGAAAACACGCCGACGGCTCCCGAACCCGTGTGACGTCACTATGGCGGTCAAGATGCTCCTTTGACCAACGACGTCCTACTCCGATACTAGATTCCAGATTCCCAACCAATCGCGAAAATACTTGCTGGTAACTAGTGTATATTTGTTGCAACATAGACGATGAACGAAGTTTGCAGCTCGAGACTAAGTCTACGATCGAAATAAATATATTTTTGAATGTTTGTCAGTATAGATTCCAGTAAGTAGGTACCTAATCAAATATGTTTCGTTCAAAAGATCTCCTCAATTAAAGGATGGTCCAGTGGTTAGAGTGTCCGGTAATGGATATCAGGGTCTTTGGATCGAAACCCAGGCCTTCCAACTTTTTTTAAATTTTTTTTATCAAAACATTTATTGATGTATTGTGCTCTTTGCACTTGTTACGCACATTTTTTCTACGATCAACATAAATATGTGTTTGAATCAAATTTTGTTAGACATATTACTTGCACTGTACAGTGCTTGTTAAATTTTTATGAAAATTTAATTGTTGAGCTTCATTCCCCAAAGTTAAATAAATAATAATACCAAGTGATAAACAGAATGTGATTACGAGTTTGAGTTACTTTTTTTACATTAAAAAACTTAAAAATGAATGAATTGAATGGATGAAGTGATTTTGTTTTATTAACCAACTATTACATTTAAAAAAATTAATGGCGATTGATATTGTCGGACAAACCTCATTTCCACTGATTTTTTGAATTGTCCACCGCCTCCTGTACTTAGTTTTTGCACTGTGCAGTGCAAGTAATATGTCTAACAAAATTTGATTCAAACACATATTTATGATGATCGTCCGGGTTTCGATCCAAAGACCCTGAGATCCACTATCGGACTCTTTAACTACTGGGCCGTCCTTCGATTGAAGAGATCTTTTCAACGAAACATATTTGATTAGATACTTGCTGGAATCTGTAATCTGATTTCAACTTCATTCATTCAAAAACATATTTATTTCGATCTTAGACTTCGTCTCAAGCTGCAAGCTTCATTTATCGACTGTATTGAAACAAATATCCACTAGTTACCAGTTTACCAGTACGTATTTTCGCGATTGGTTGGGAATCTATAATCTAGTATCGGAGTAGGACGTCGTTGGTCAAAGGAGCATCTTGATCGCCATGGTGACGACCCATTTTTATTTATAGAGTTATATCAACTTTTGAATTATTGCGGAAAAAAAGAAGACAAAGACAGTTTTGTTATAAAACTTATATATGATTCCATTTATCACAAAAAAGTTTTTTTTTTCTTAATTCAAAACCTCAATTAGAAATGAGGATTTCGTTATCGGTCAATATCTTGATATCCCTAAACATTTCGTTTACACGTTATTTGGAAAAATAGCAGGATTATCACTGATGTATCAAATACTTCTAAATCCAGAGCCGTCCTTGAAGACAATGAGAGCCTGTTGGGATTGCTCTGGATATTACCAGGTTCAAATATTTCTAGACTAGTATTTCTACATGAAAAATTGCTTTAGAAATTACATTACAAAACTCCTTTCACCTATAGCGTGGAAAGTATAAAAACTTTAAGTTTGCAATGTTAACTGTATCTAAATTCCCTTTTCCAGGTCTTGTCCTGATAGTGTGAACATGCTCACCGAGTCTGGACTCCTAAATCTGAAGGTCGGTCAGACACAGCAAGCCTTCGAGAGACTAAGCGCAGCATTAGCTCTTGATCCCACTTGTGTTAAAGCCCTGCTTGCACTTGGATATGTTACTCAAGTAAGTTAAGTAGTGCCGGATTTGTATTTTTTATGTGTACCTAGGCCACTTTATTTTTGCCAACCTCATGAACCTTTCTAAGGGCCGGTTTCTCAATGTCCAGTTAAAAGTGTCAGATAGGTAGCTGCCAGTTAGCGTTTCTATGGATCATGGCCGACTCTACACTAGGCCGGAGCCTTAGATGTGGCAACGTGGCTTAGCTGACAAATAGCGGTCCGGTTACCGTAAATTGTTTTATAGTTTCAGAATAATAATTATTACATTTTATATGTATTAAGAGTTCATCTCGGTTGATAAATTAAGAAAAATACTTTTTAGAACTACTACTACTAATACCACTTACATCTGATGTCTGGTTCATCGTAGTCAAACACTACAAAATAAAAATAAACGCAACCTGTTTCCTGCTGCCACTGCCACTTCCACTTAAATGAACACTCAATTTACTTTGTAAATTTTCATTTGAGCTAGAAAAAATCACTATTAGGTCACTTTGAAGCCATTCTTGCTGGTCTTGATTCCCTTTCACTATCAAATCTTTTCGTAGGTATGCCCAGGGTTCTATTAACTGTATTTTTCTGTGATATTTGGGAGGTCCAGAAAACATTGTAGGTACCACATTGTACTTTAAAATAGGTCTTATCCTTTGAACTGTTTGTAAATTATTGTCTTTATTCTTATAAATATAACCAGCCCTTACGAGGAATACCTTTCAACCACTTCTGTTTATGTCCTTTATTGGAAGCACAATTGCTAGTGCAACCTGGTACTACACACTTTGCAGGCATCTTTTTATCGTTATAGTTTCGTTTGTGCAGGTAAATAATTAGAAGCACATTAAAAATCACCTTTCACTCTTCTTTTTTACTCTGGAAGGTTATGTTTGGTATGTCCTTTATTGGAAGCACAATTGCTAGTGCAACCTGGTACTACACACTTTGCAGGCACCTTTTTATCTTTATAGTTTCGTTTGTGCAGGTAAATAATTAGAAACACATTAAAAATCACCTTTCAATCTTATTTTTTACTCTGGAAGAATTAAACTAATGACAAAAGCTCGGCCGACTATTCAGTGTTGCCATATTTCAATGCTCCGGCCTAGTGAGTAGAGTCGGCCATGTATGGATACAATTGTCAGATAAGATTTACGTGAATTCGTAAATTTAACCTTCAACTGTTTAAAAAATGTATCTAACAGTTACCCGTTAACTTCCAGATAAATATTAAAACCGGACATTGAGAAACTCGGCCCTAAGTTAAATAAACGAATTAATTAGTCACAAAGAAAGAGCGTAATAAATTAAAAGCAAAAAACCTTTTTTTAAAAAAGCTCTCATTTGATTGCTTTAAAAAGATAATAATAATAACATTTTCCTTCAAAATTTTAACTATCAACTTATAGCCTCATTATAAACAATTTATATGATCATAAAATTTATTTAGCGTATGGCTACATGGATTAATTGGTAATAAGTCTTAAACAATATAACAAAATACAAATATTCAATTTAAAACAAACAAAAATAAATAGTTTTTAGATTTTAAAATTAAGACCATTTAGCCAGTCAGCTACAGACTTCGAGGCTTCGAAGAAATCCGACTGTTGTCCAGCATATGCGGTAATCGGGCATTCGGTGACAATATGCTGAACAGTCTGCCGGGGCTCTCCACAGTCACAGGACGGTGATTCAGATATCCCCCATTTAAAGAACGAGTCACGACAGATGCCATGCGACGTTCTGACTCGATTAAGGGTTTTCCATGTATGGCGAGGCAATTCCATTCCTGGCAGGGTTAAAGTGGGGTCCATAGTTGGTGGAGCCTGTACCGGCTTCTGGACTTCCCAATCCCTCCTCCAGTGCTCATCAACTTGGAAGCCATCCCGCAAGAGCCGTTCTGCAAATGGTAATGGGGGATTTCTAGATTTCAACCTCCGAAGATCTGCATCATCTAGGTCAGTATGCAGTGGAAGTTGGGGATTGGATAGTATTTTGTTGTATTCCTTCACCAGTTTATCCTGTCTACGAATATGAGAAGGAGTGATATGGCACAGAACGGGCAGCCACGGTAGGGGGGTAGTTTTTAGACAGCCACTAATTATTCTCATTGTCTCATTCAATTTGGTGTCAATCATTTTTGCATGAGGGCTGTTTAACCATACTGGGGCGCAGTATTCAGCAGTAGAATAAACAAGACTGAGGGCAGATATTCTGAGGGTGGTTGCGTTTGCCCCCCAAGTGGTACCGCACAATTTATGAATAATATTGTTTCTGGTGCTAAGCTTTGCTGCTGTGTTTTCTAGATGTTTTCTAAATGATAATGTTCGGTCCATTGTTATCCCCAAGTATTTTGGGTGAGGATTGTAGCGCACTAAGTTGTCATTGAAGTATACCTGAGGTTCAGTTCTAGCTTGCTTGTTATTGAGGTGAAAGCATAACACTTCAGTTTTCATCATATTTGGAATCAGCCTCCAGTCTGCAAAATATCTTCTCATCACACTAAGGTCTTCCGATAAGATACTACTGCCCTCCTCTATTGTATTACTACGAGCGGCTAGAGCAATATCGTCGGCATACATGAACTTCTTTGAAATGGTGTTGGGTATATCAGAAATGTATAGGTTGAATAAGACTGGAGCAAAAACTGAGCCCTGGGGTAAACCATTATTTAGGTGCCCCATTTTACTTCTGCTGTCACCCGTTATTACTTGGAAGGGCCTATCGCAAAGCATGTTGTTTAATAGCGACGTTATTCGGCCACACGGTACTACTTTCAGGAGTTTGAAAAGAAGGCCTTCCCTCCAAACTGTGTCGTATGCTGAAGTCAAGTCGACGTACACTACTGTAGTTTTCAGCCCTTTCTGAAACCCAGCCTCAATGTGGGTTGTTAGGCTGAGTACCTGATCCGTGCAGCTACGGTGTGGCCTAAAGCCAGCCTGTTCAATGGGAATATGTTCCAGTATTGTTGGACCTATACGATTTAGTATCATCCTTTCAAGGAGTTTATAACATGAACTCAGTAGGGATATAGGCCGATAGCTCTCAGGTAGATTCTTTGGTTTGTATGGTTTCAGCACTGCAATAACTTTTGATTTTTTAAGCTTCGTTGGTATGTTTCCTGTTTGTAAGATGTCACTGAAAAATTTGCTCAGCCACATTCTGGTGTGTTTCCCAGAGTTTTTGAGAAACTCTGGGTGAATTCCATCAAATCCAGGGGCTTTGCCAGGCTCAGTGTTTTCCAAGGCGTTATTTACTTCTTCAACAGTGAATGGTGTGGAGTATACAGGGTGAGCTAATGTTGCTTGACGACGTTCTTTCAGTTGTTTCTTAACATCTTTACAGTGCTGTCTATTAGTTGGGACCTTAGAGAGCGCTACAACTCGTGCTGCGATTTGGTCAGCCGATATTTCATTATTTTGGCGTGTGGGTGGGTTAGAGCTCCCTAGTTTCCTAAGAAGGCTCCTAGCTTTCCTACTTGACTTTTTGAAGTTCATGTTACTGGCTGCTTGTTCCCATTTTTTGCAGCGTTCTGCATCTAGAGAGTGAAGGAGTTCATCAGCTATTTCAGAATCTCCGCTGTTCTTAAACTCTTGATAAAGCCTCTCTATGTCATCGTTCCATCCCGGAACATATTCTCTTCGGAAACCTCGGGGGATGCACCTTTTAGCTGTTGTTATAACAGCTTTAATGAATCTGTCGTAGCTGCTACTTTTTGGGGGGATCCATCGAACGGCTGCGTTCAGCTGCGCAGCAAACTTGTCCCATTGGGCTTTTCCAAAATTCCACCTCGGTCTTGGTGTAGAGCGGACGATTGGAATTTGGGTTCCAACTTCGAGGATAATCGGACGATGTTGACTGTGTGGAAAATCGTCCAGAACTTTCCTTGAAACCGGTATTTGACGATTTTGATGCGAAGCACAGGTCTGGATTAGACTCGGTGTTCCATGCAGCTGATCTAAAGGTTTTACGCTCTTTGGCGTCAAAAATTAAGTTGAAATTATTGGAATCAGCCCAGTCTAACAGGTGTTCTCCATTTTCGTCTGTGCTCCGGTATTTCCAGGTAGTGTGGTGACTATTGAAATCACCGGCGTATACTACAGGGTGTTGATGTACCTCTAGTGTATTATCAGGCCAAGATTGCTGCGGTGGCTTATACACATTGACTATGGTGATGTCTCCTATTTTTGTTGTTATCTGTTCGATGTTTGAAGTTCAACTTCAAACATCGATGATCATAAAAGCTCTATATGTATAAACCCTTGTATCATACTTTTCTCTTGCAGAAGCACGAAGAGTATGACGTGGCTCTAACGAAGTACAAAATGGCGGTGAATTATGACGCTGACTCCGTTGCTCTGTGGAACAATATTGGGATGTGCTTTTACTCGAAGCAGAAATACGTCGCTGTAAGTTTCACATTCATTACTGCTACCCCGTAATGGTTCCGGTACACTAGAGATTCAGGGCAGCAGGCAAAGTGCGAGTCTTTTAATGTGGATTTAGAGCACACGACGGCCCTCTTTAGCATTTCCGTAGTAATTTGAATGTGCAGTTGGACAGAAAATGTCTAATGGAAGTTGATACTGTGCGATACGCCATACTTAGCTGGGGCAGTGCTGATAATTTCCATATTAAGGGTCTAGGGTATAGCGCGCGAAATTAAGAATCCAGGAAAATACGTATTCCCGTGTTAGCGAGGAGGCGTGGCTACCTGTTCCCTTTCTCCAGTGTGTGTGTCTAAACGGGCTTCTAAACGGGCTACACTTTTACTGCAATGTGTGACTGCAATAGTGTAGCCGGCAATATTCTCGGCAACAACGGCCAGACAGAGCAATATTTCTTGTATCGCCTGTCCATATAGCCACATATATTCGGCATTGCCGATATATTTTTATGTGTTGCCGGCACATGGCCGGACGATCGCTTGGCTACCGAAAACATCGGCAATATTGCTCTATTTCGGTGTTTATTTATTGTTGATATTGAACATTTTGGTAGGAAAATGGCTAATACTTGGACCAACGAGAGGATTGTTGATTTCATCAATGAAATACACTTACATCCTGAGTTATGGAAATTGGAAATTCCCAGAATTTCCTTGACACTTCATATTGTAACAAAAAAAGTTCAAACAAAAACTGAGTGGTATTTTTGAAAGCAGTATAGGGCCTATCATACCATGCTTTCAAAACTTTTTTGTGTACTTCAACCCTTAACAATTACCCCCAACTTCTTTTTTAAAATAGCACCCCACAGCTTTTCCTGCATAAATGAAGTCATTATTTTATTTAACATCTTGTAGTGTCCTTGATTTCATACACAAACCATTTTTTTCGTGAAGTCATAAGAATAAAATAAATAAAATAAGAATTTGTTTGAGGCGTAATATTTTCGTAATAAAAAAGGATAGAAGAGACATTTTTTTCGAAATCTTGGCATGATAGGTCACTCAGTACCCCTAAAACCCACTTGGTTTTTGTTTTTTTTGCAAAAATATTAGCTGTCAAATAAATTCTTATTTTATTTATATGATTTTACGGGGTAGAAATTTTTGTAACTCATTGATACAAATAAACTGAATTGAATAAGTTTGCGTATAACATCAAAGGTTCCATAAGATTTTAAATCGGTGCTATATTTGAAATCAAAAAGTTAAGGGCGAGTTTTCGGGGATGACGTACAAAAAAGATTTTGAATGCATGATATAGTCCCTATAGTATCTTCAGAATTACAACTCAGTTCTTGCTTGGACCGATTATATATGCATCCCCAGTTGCTAAAAACCGTAGAGTTATCGCCAGTCTTGTAGTAACAGGTATTGTTTTTTTCATGTAAAGTCGAATCCACTGCCTTCTCTCTTTTTTATTTTTATTTATTGTTTAAAACAATATAAGCCACTGCGTCAGCCATTGCTGCCCGATTATATAGCCCGTCTATGAACAAATTTTTGAGCTATACTATTGCAGAAAATATTGCCGGGATATATATTGCCGAGCCATATGCTGCAATAAAATGTTGTCGTCATGGCCGGGCTATAGTTACCAGGAATATAGCCAAATATTGCAGTAAAAGTATTGCCCGTTTAGAAGCCCCTTAAGATGAGGAGAGTTAAGTCTAAAAGTTCAAAGGTAAGGTCAAAAGGTCCAAAGGTCACCATAAAAATGAATTTCGCATTTCGAAGCTCCTGACGTTACCTTCAAACTTACAGTAATTATTCAAAAAGCACATTAAAGAAGAAACCTTGTGCTTTGTCACTGTGGTGGCCTTAATTTGATATCGTGTTTGGTATATTACAGACATTTGAAGAATGTATGATTTTGCATTGCGGGTTTTTTTGCACACTAAAAAACTTTTTTGAGAAAATTGCAAATAGTTGTCATTCATTAAGATCTTAACTATCACCTTCTGAAATACTGTGTATGTAGTTTGAACAACAAGTAAGTTCTGTTCGAAATGGGAATCCGTATTTTACATGGCAAAAACATTTATGTATAACTGTGTGTACCCAGATCCCTTAAGCCAATTGACACGTTACAAATATACAGGGTGAGTGTTTAGCGCCGGCTCGGTGTACAAAATAGTTGGAGGCAAGGATGTGATCCATAACTAGGTGGTGATGCAAACATTTTTTTTCAATGAGACACCCTATATATTATTCCATATTTAGATTCTACTAAGAATTCATGTTCTTGAAGTATAAGGTATTATTTCATCCAAAAATCGTTTCTATTGTGCTCTTTCATCTTTGTCTAGTATTTCCTATACCTAGCAGCTAATTCTACTATAGACTTCTAAGGAAGTACTCCGACCACCACGATAAACGTGACCTCGAGAATGATAGAGGTCAAATTATTTCAACAGCGTTTTGTTATGGGTGGGATAATTCCCACTAATTTTCTTTTGTGGGTAATATAGGAATTACTATGATTGGGAAAACATGTTTTTTTCATATTTTTTGGTGGGCGGAAAATGGTTACGATCATAGCCGGATTAAGCTTTCATGGGTCCCGGGGCTTATAATTTTAAGAGGCCCTTTATAAATAAAATGCAAATACTATTATTTATGAAACTTTATTCGCGATATAACAAAATAAACTACTATACAGCTTTTTATAAGTACGTCATGAGTTCCGCTTATAGTATCAGCACTGCTCTCAATGTTTGTGTTTGCTTAGTAATCAGAACTATTTTCAGTGCAATCCTTTTCAAGCGGAGCGTTAGATTTGTTTAAAAAACTTATTTTGGGCAATTTTTTCACTGCTTTTAATTTATCCTCAGCAGCCTTAAAATAGTTATTTAGAGTTATCTTGGTAAATTGTAGCCATGTAGCACATAGACATAACACTAAGAAACTATATGGATAACTTACTTTTCTTTTTTGAGCATCACCTTTGTATCGGTTCAACTTCGATTTATTCATTATGTTGGTACGGGCCACAGGTGCCGACAGTATCCAATGGGTAGGCATAGGTATTTTCTATTTTCTTTTTATACAAGCTGAGTCAAGCGGAACGCCTCGACTCTTGTGACCAAACCATAACACTTTTGTTTTTGTTTATATTTCATGGCCTGCTGGTTTGCTTATAAGTAGGGAAATTGAATGAAATCTCGAAATTAAGTTTTTAGTAGATCTACTGATTTTATTGTTCAACTATTGACCTAATATTTGCTCTGTCACATTAAATAAAAATAGGGCCCCCGCGGGGCCCGGGGCTCCAGCCCCTTTAGCCCCATGGATAATCCAGGCATGGTTACGATTGGCATTTAGCATTTAAAATTTGTATATTCGAATCTCCCGCGTTTTGACTTGCGAGTTTTCGAAGTCTGAAGGTTCTCGCGGAAGAAAAGAAGAGTCGTACTTCAACTACCGAGGTGAACGGACGTGTGCGTGATATCCTTTACTCCGTATATAGCGTGTACCTCCAATAAGGGGGGAAGCTGGGAAAGACACCTACCAACTAGGGGTGAGTCAACCGATTCCTGATTAACTTCGATCCTCGTGAGTCATTTGAGGTTATTTGCCAATTTAGTTGGTCCTTCACAAACTCTTGGCTACAATTATTTTATTGATCGAATTGTAATCAGTTGAATCAACTTCCGTCAAGCTTTTGGGGATCAACATCAACAATAGCATGTTGATACGATACGTCGTCAGTATGGATAAAACGGCATCCCAGAAGCTTGTAGTTTTGCTGCGCTGAAGAAAGCTGTATACACCAGAGCAACTACTGCTGCTCTACAAGGCACAGATCGGACCATCGTTGTAGTATTGCTCTCATGTGTGGGGATGCGTTTTGAAGCACCCTCTAAAGCTTCTGGACACTACCCAGAAGACAGCAATTAGACCAATCGATACGCCTAATCTCACAAAGGACCTTCACAGCCTGAAACATCGAAGAGGGGTGGCTGACCTGTCCGTGTTTTACAGATTCTATCACGAAAGATATTCAAGTGAGCTCTCCCAGATGATAACATCAAATGCTGTCCGAACGAGGAATATTGGAGAGGCTCTGCGAGCTCATCCTTACTTTTGGAGAACTTCGACGCTGAGGATTGAGCTGCCCGGAAATTTGTTTCCCGACGGCTACAACCTGCAGCGTTTCAAATCTAACGTGAACCGATACTTATCCTCTCGCAGCGCTTCTACAGCGCCATCAGTTTTCAGCCTTCGCGGGAGGCTGACCATAAAAAAGTGCTTACCTTCAACTTTACAACTTTTGGATACAACTTTTTTAGCTATCTTCTACAGTAGTAGTGTTATGAACCGATCAGTTACTGAAAACCCACCCTATATATAACAGAAAGATAATATTTCAAAACTTCCAAAACTTCGAAATAATCCAAAATTACTAAAATTTTTAAATATTTGACGTTTGAATGATCGATCCCATAGATTGCTCTGACCACCAACCATGTGTTGAAAATTGATCTTTTCCAGGCAATCAGCTGTTTGAAAAAGGCATTATGGGCTCAACCTTTAAACTGGCGCATCTTATACAACTTGAGCCTGGCTCATCTGGCCACAAAACAACCAGCTTCAGCTTTCAACTACGCATGCGCTGCTGTCAACTTGAGACCAGATGTTGCAGACTGCTTTGCTCTACTAGGCTGTAAGTATCATCATCATCTTAGTCACAATGTCTTAACAGTCATGTTGTGAACTCGTAAAATGTATTAAGTCGGAGCCAAAGTATTGCCGACACGAATATCATCGATAGTTTTGAGAACTGTAGCTCGCCATCGTTCGCCATTTTCTGTCAGTTCAGTGGCGCTGTTGATCCTCATATCCAGCAACTGTTTCGTCGTATCCTCCCAGCGTGTAGGGGAACAGCCACGGCGTCGCCCCCTCGGGGCATAACCCTGAACCACAAGTTTCCCCATATTATCGCTTCTGTGAATATGCCCGAAGGATGTAATCATTCTCGTCGACACAATGGAGGATAGGAGCTCATCCAGTATGGAAACGTTAGTTCGATGGGTGGTATAAGGGACTTTCAGCATTCTCCGCCACGTCCACATTTCAAAAGCAAAAGTATCATATATAGCTAAACAAATAGTGACATACTTTTTTGTAATAACTACAGAGCCAAATCAATATACTCCCTCGAAGTGTGAGTTTTAGAGATATCTACAAAGAACTAGACAGACAGGCAGAAATGGATGACTTTGTTTTTAACATGCTTTTATTAGTTTCACTTGTTTGTTGGTTTGTAAGCTTGTAAGTTTTCTTTGGATTAAGAGGTCAGACCCAACACTGAACGCTCCAACTTTGCCGTGAAAACGATTTTGATGGCTTCAAATCCGTCCGACCAGCAAAAACATTTAATTGTTCACCTTTATTACATAAAGTGTCAATACAGTTTAAAAAAATGGTGTCAAGTTGATTGACTCAATACTCCCCACACATAACAGTTGCAACCAAATCATCGTCCGCCTGTCGTCAAAAAAACATCCAACACAAAAACTAGTAAATAGTTTCCTAAGTCTCTCCGTAGGTACTAAAATGACACAATTCAACTTTAACTGGACGAAACGAAACAATCAGGAACCCCCAAATTGCTTAAAATCGAAGTTTGAGCTATTTTTATATTTCTACGTCTATTATGCCGCTAGGTCGTTCTTTCACAGGTCAATGGACAGCCTATTATGAATGGAATAAATTTTTGAGTTTTACAACCCCCACACCCTAACCACCCCAATTTCACGACCACCCAAAAAAAAAAAAGTAAATAATGATCAGGAACCCCTAAAACACCTAAAAACTAAGTTTGAGCTATTTTTATATTTTTATATTTTTTTCTCATTGCTGCGCCGCCACTGACACGATTTTTCCAAAACATGCGCGTTTTCCATCCTCGCTGCGGCAGTAATACTGTGTCAAAATTTCATTAAAATCAATTCGATAATTTTTGCGTTATGCAATATAAAACGATCTAAAACAACTCTCGTATGTATACATCACAAATTCTAAGTCCCTGGATTTCTATTATGAGCAAGGCAATGTTCGGATGGACCTAAAAAAGTGTATTATGCAGTTACGTCTTTCATTCACAGGTCATTAGACAGCCTATTATGAATACAACAAATTTTTCAGTTTTACAACCCCCCACCCTCCAACCACCCCAAATTCACCCCCACCCAAAAAAAGTAGAAAATGATCAGGAACCCCTAAAACGCCTAAAAACGAAGTTTGAGGAATATTTGAAATTTTTCGTTTTTTGTTAATTACTCCACCCCTCGTACAACGATTTCCAAAATTATCGGAACATTACCTACTACGACACCACAACATATCGCTGTCCAAATTTCATCACAATCCATACAGCGGTTACTGAGATTACGACGTTAGAAAAACGCCAACAGACAGACCGACAGACAGACAGACCGACAGACCGACAGACAGACAGACCGACGGAAATGAGTGACGTGGATTTTCGTTATGTAGACATCATAACATGCCCAAAAAGCGTGTTATCTCGAAATCGAAAATTTTCGCGATCACAATACTCCCCTCACCTATCGGTGTGGGATGTAAAAACAAAAAAAAAACACGCTTTAATGATAAAGATGAACAAAAAAATCAAAAACAGATATATTTAAAAAAAACTGAAAAACACCCTTTTGAAGGACATCGGACTAAAAAGTTAAAAATCATTTTTAAAATAAGCTTAAAGCAATAACGAAGAAAAATACTAGTAGTAGGTTCTGAAAAAAGAGTGGGCGCATTTTACCATATTATTCATAAATCGAGCGCTAGATCCTTTTTTCACAATCATACTAGTAATTTTAGTTCATTATCGTTTTAAGTTTATTTTGAAAAATATTTTTTACTTTTTAGTCCGATGTGATTTAAAAGCGTATTTTTTAGTTTTTCAGAACTATATTTATTTGTGATGTGTGACTTTACCCTAACAGGTATACTTTGACATCACATGCTAATCTTCCCAATCATACCATTGACTATAATTCTGTTAAAGTTTTGGCAAGTGAGTCAAATTTAAAGAAAAGATCTTTCCTTGAAATGGCACATATTTTTCAATGTGACAATTGTATTAATAAAAAAACTGATATCAACAGCCTCAGCATAATTTATTCATATCTTTTGAATTGTGAAAAATATCGTATTGATAATTCTGTGGAGAATTCATCAATGTAAATGTAATACATATAAAATTAATTTACACCACATATATTATAAAAATTTCCCCCCCCCCCAATTAACAATTTCACATTATCACTACAATTCTTGCTATAAACGCACATTTAATTCCTCTTTTTCTACTTTTTGATATATTCTTTGCTATCCACGCACATTTCATAAAATTACATACATTAAAACATTTTATTACATCAGATCATTCTGTTTGACACTGTATAGTGATACTTTGAATCACCCTATACATAAATCCCTTCCACAAAAATAATTTTAACATAGATTGGGCATGCGCCAAAATTTAGGCAAATGACATTTGACAAATGAACAAAATTTGAATTTCCCTCCACTAACCTATTTCCGCTCAGACACGTGTGCTTGACCGTTTCGATAAAGACGTAATTGCCGGCACGCAAAATAATCATCGAACGGACATTTTACGATTTTATTAAGATTTTAACTTTTAACAGTAAATTGTGTAATGTTTTTCGTAAATTTCTGTGTCTGTATAACGTGCTTCATGCAAGATATGTGTTGTTGCTTGCTCTTTTCCTTACAAACTTTTGTAAGTAAAAAGTTTTCAATCTTAATTTTTTCTAATGCTGCTGATTGCTAAATTGTCCTTGTGGCCCTGAAGAAGGGATCAAATGATCCCGAAAGCTTGGAAATAGAGTTTTAAGAGTACACTTCGCTGTTTATTTGCCGCTACCCAGCCATCTAGCTTGAGTTTTGTTTCCTAACAAATCGGCAACGATTACCCGCTTCCTAAAATTTATTTGTGATGTATATACTCGTACTATTCGACAGCTACGTAAGCCTGTCATTGATGAGACTAAAACTAAGAACTAGGGGCACCCCAGGGCTCTATACTGGGGCCTTTCCCATTTATTATCTACATGAATGATATCCCACTTTCAGTTTTCGTTTTTATAACCCTAAAATCAACGCAAAATTGCAGCAGGTACACAGAACGGGTGTTAAGTCACTCCAATGAATGGTTTGCCTCAAATGAACTGCACTTAAATACAAATAAAAACTTAAATATAAAAAATTTCAAAACTTTTGATACAAATTTCTTGGGAGTTAGTATTGATTAGATATTATTTTGGTCAGTACAATAATATAAACAACTTAAATAATGGTGGAATATTAATAATAAACCTCAAATTCGATTTTTTGCATGATAAAATGCACATTTCCCCGCCTATTGAACTGTCAATTTAACATGAGCTTGTTGACTGTACAACAACGGAATTCAGCGATAACAACGACATGGCCGACTCTACACTAGGCCGGAGCCTTAGATGTCAAATAGTGGGCCTATAGTTTCAGAATAATTATTACATTTTATATGTATTAGAGTTCATCTGGGTTAATAAATTAAGAAAAAATTGCTTTTTAGAACTACTACTACTACTAATACCACTTACATCTGATGTCTGGTTCATCATAGTCAGACACTACAAAATAAAAATAAAGCAACCTGTTTCCTGCTGCCACTTCCACTTCCACTCAAATGAACACTCAATTTACTTTGTAAACTGTCACTTGAGCTAGAAAAATTCACTATTAGGTCACTGTGAAGCCATTCTTGCTGGTTTTGATTCCCTTTCAATATCAAATCTTTTCGTAGGTATGCCCAGATGCATGCCCAGATGAGTTCTATTAACTGTCTTTTTCTGTGATATTTGGGAGGTCCAGAAAACATTGTAGGTGGTACAAATAGGTCTTATCCTTTAAAATGTTTGTAATTATTGTCTTTATTCTTATAAATACAACCAGCCCTTATGAGGAATACGTTTCACCCACTTCTGTTTATGTCCTTCATTGGAAGCACTAATTGCTAGTGCAACCTGGTACTACACACTTTGCAGGCATCTGTTTATCTTTATAGTTTCGTTTGTGCAGGTAAATAATTAGAAACACATTAATAATCACCTTCCAACCATATTTTCTGCTCTGGAAGAATACACATGACATAACCACAAATGAAAACTCGGCCCGCTGATTCAGTGTTGCCATGTTTCATGCTACGGCCTAGTTAGTAAAGTCGGCCATGATAACGACGATTATCTGTTTGTTTGGGCGGCTCTTTTGCCCTACCTCTCTCTAATAATAAAAACTTAAGGCTAATAAAAAGCCCATTTAAATATTTAGGCAACCCCATTGAATACAACACAGATGTTTATCCCACTCAACTGACTAGGAGGTTGTTTTGCAGAATAATCTTGTTCCATTTAGAAGTATATTCTTTTACCCAGACCTTTAAAGCTTTTTACGCTTAAAATGTTTTCACTCTGATACATTACCTTTGCTTTTAGTGTTTTGATAACAGTTTTTAAAGCCCCAGGAGACAAAAAAGTTCTTAAGCTTCAAGTACAGGGTGTCCCATTTTGGGCACTTTTACGGGGTATCTCGGTTATTTTTGAAGATAGAGAATTGCGGTTTTCGTGACACTGCGCTACGTTTTTGTGAAACAAAAAATGCTGCCAACAAAATTATCATGGCCCTCTTGGTTTTTGAGATACAGGGTGAAATTGATACCTATCGATTTTGAGACCACCCTCGTATCTCGGTTGTCTTTTATCTGATCGAAAAAAGGCCTTATTGAATTTTTTCTGTAGAATCCAGTGGTGTAGCTTGATTTTTTCTTACTCTAACAATTTTTCAGTTATGAAGCAAATAATTATTTTTTTAAATGGAACATCCTGTATATTATTTTTTATGTCAATCGGAAATAATTCAAGCTTTTGCAAAATATATATTATTATATTTTTTTTTCTGAAAACTAAGCTCAAAATTTCATTTTTTACTTTATTTGTAGCAGTAGGCCATGACTAATCTATTAAAAACAATATCCAAGTAAACAATTAAGATACAAGATACTCAATACTTTTAAACTCCATTATTTAATTGTATTTTATACACTATTAATTACTATTTGTGATAATGTTCAGTAAATGTTACTTGCACAGTATTACATTACTTAAAACCAAACACTATATCTGAAGAATATCAAAAAACTATTAAATTTGAATTTGAATCAAAATAAAAACTAAAAACATCGAGGAGCTTTCAGAGACGTTGGTTGAAGTTGGAAACTATTTTCTCGAAAGCAAATCTGGCACAATTTCTTATTCCTTTAGTGGCATTCAAAAGAATTATTGGTCTCCTTCGTGTTGTGGCGATTAAAAATTCCCAAACTTGGATCCTGTGCAAATGTTGAAGTATCTTAAACTTGTATGAATGGTAATTGCAATTTTTTAGAATTATTTCAGCAGTTGATTTTTGTACCCCTACAGCTTCTTCTATGTGGTTACAAGATGATGAAGGCGTTGCTTCTATGTAACCTAATACGTTTCGCTTTGTTCCATATTCTCTTTGTAATAAGTTTTAGGACGTGGTTGAATAAAAGATCCGTACCTAACTATATTTATTTTTAGACGAGCAAATATATCTGGAAACGGTTGCTGTCTCTCTGGGTATCTAAGCTGCCCTTATTACAGAAAACTGACAATAATTGAAATAAAAACACATAAAGAACAAAGATATATTTAATAAAAATATAAATAAAAACTGACAGTCTCGCAAATTTTTTACAGATTTGCTTTTTTGTTTTTAATAGATGAGTCATAGCCCACTATCTATTCAATATTATAATAACACAATCATCACTTTAATGAGACATTATTATAAAAAAAAGGTATTTTGATTCTGTTTTTTCAAATTTAAGTAGCATGTCTTTTGTAGAGTAATAACTGTTTAGATGCTTATTATTTATGGTTGATTAACCATGGCCTACTGCTACCACTAAAGTAAAAAATTGAAAAATCGCATTTTGAGCGCAATTTTCAAAATAACTTATTGAATTATTTCCGACTGACTTCAAAAATAATATACAGGGTGTTCCATTTAAAAAAAATATACGTTTGCTTCATAACTGAAAAATGGTTAGAGCAAGAAAAAATCAAACTATACTACTGGATTCCACAGAAAAAATTCCCTTTTTTAAACTTTTCAATAAGGTAAATAGATAAAAGACAACCGAGATACGAGGGTGGTCCCAAAATCGATAGTTTTCGATTTCACCATGTATCTCAAAAACCAAGAGGGCCATGATAATTTTGTTAACGGCATCTTTATTTTCACAAAAAAGTAGCACACTGTCGCCAAAAATATAACTCTCTATCTTCAAAAATAACCGAGATACCCGGTAAAAGTACCCAAAATGGGACACCCTGTACAATGCTGACTTAGCCCCCCACTCCAAGCTTAACGCGCGATTACGTAAGCCGAAGCTCAACGCGAGCTTAGTTGAGGTTTAAACCTAACCTGATATAAATGACATGATGTGTTAAGCAGGAACCTTCAAATTGCTTTTCATTCTATTAGGTTATATTTTTTGAAAGATTTTGTGTCTAGTTTAACAAAGAGAGCAAATAAAAGAACAGAGACAGAAACGGCCATTGCCCGAATTTGTCACAAACTGTCACAAGTGACTAACCAAAAAAGGTATTTATTCAGATGATTATGTCAGTACGTATTGCTTCATTGGTGCCAACCGTGGTGAATTTCATTATCAACCAGATTAAACTAATCCGACGATTGTACAACGGATGACGACTTTAAGCCTGAGCTTAATTAAGCTTAGGTTTAAGAAAGCTTGTGTTAAACCCGCATTTGTACAACCGGCTCTAAGTGTTGATTCAGTTGGTTTGGCAAAAAAGGGCCAATCTATGGCCTACTTTCCTGGCTTCGCCTCCTCATAACTACTACTACTATTGTTCACGCCTTATATATCGCCAAAAACTACTTGAACCTCCGACCCGAGAAATGACGCTTGAAGTGACAAAATGACACTTTTTATCAACAGTTTTTGACGCGAACTGTCCGAGTATATTGGCGTTGCAATTTATATCATTATCATTGTAAAATCTATACCAAAAGTTGTTCTATTCACATGTACCTAATAAGTGTGATAAAATCATATTGATTCGTACACCGAGTTGTTCGTTTGTATGCAAATTACAGTGTACAATTTCAATAATTTGTGAATGCCAATACCTCAAACAAGGCGTAGCGAAGTGGCACTATTTGTAATGCATAGTACAAATAAATGAATGAAATGAATGAATGAATCGACGAGAAAAAACAACGCGCCGATTCGAAAACGTCTCCAAAGTTTACGGAATACATATAAGTTGGATAACTCTCCGTCGGCACTTTGAAGAACTCACTTGAAAGCGATGCCGCGGCCGCACGCGCCAGTTAATTTTTGCGTTGGTTTTTGCTCAAGTACGAGGGTCTTTTATCGGGGACTTGCTAACGCCTGGATTTTACGTATATACGAGGGTCATTGAAAAACTATGTATTGACGGCCGATTTAGACGTACAAATACAAATATTACGTTTATTTTGCTAATGCACTGAGTTACATAAATGGATATCAAAAACAAAGCCTATAGTAAAACTATTACTAATGAATCTCAAATGATTTCACATATTGTAGTTATTTCGTAGATAAGTAAAAATTGGTTCAAAGGTGCTGTAGTATTTTTACCTTAATGTTTTGTTTATTTGGCTTATTTTTGAGATCACAGTTTATACATTTTATGGTATAGTATATACGAACTCGTATGTAAAGTTTTAAAAGATAATCATGTGGAAATGCTTTACATCGATATGAATAAATTATTTTTGACATTTTGCTTTTTAGTGTCATTCCAAATGCTACTGCAGAAACTAAATTGTAGAAGTTATCAATAAAAATATTTTCGAGCTCTAAAATATAATTTACAATGTCCCTGGGTGGTATAGTAAGACCACCGAATGAATATTTTGTCTCACTATACGCTTTCAGCGTCATACAATCCTTTAAGTCCCTGTAGGTCTTGAACTAATCACTTTAGACCCCAAGTGTGCTAGTTTGTTGGAATTGTTTTATCGGGAGGAACACAGGCACAAATATACAACCAATATAATAATTTTGAATCGAATGTTACGTGACCAAAAACAAATACCTCGTTGGGTAGTACAATGACAAAAAGGACACAACATCAGCTCTAATTTACATGCCCAAAATTATAATTCTCTACTACTACCCAGTTCCGACATATTTCTTGTCTTAATCGTCGTGGGATACCCTGTATTAAATCCCTTACATTTCAAGGTTTACCACAAAATAAAGATGGATCTGATTGTCATTCTCCATCCGTTAATAAATTCAAATTTATTGGTAATATCTTTCCTCGCGAAATTGATTACTCTCAAACTTTAAAAGGATTATCCATTTCCTGCAAACAAATCCGAGATAAAAAATCCGATATTTTTGAGACACTGTATAGACTTCGCGTTAAACACGTTCAACCTCTACTTTGCGCCGCCCCGTATCTCCCGGCTGACGTCGGTACACTGCTACCGGTGTACCGGGGAGACGGGGCAAGGGGCAGGCCGTTTTGATATTTTTGCGGAGTGATCCAACTTATATGTATTCCGTAAACTTTGGCGTCTCCGAGAAGATTTCTATTCTTTCGAATATCGGCAGTGAACTGCACTCCTGTTACGTGAAGAATCAACTATTTTAAAAATGCTTGTGAACAATTTTCTACATGGGGCAATTCTGATTCCCCATATCCTCGTGACTACGCCTGTGATGTGGCCAAATACCTTTAAAACACTGTTCATTTCCTGGAAACCGCCTATTTCACCGTAATTTTCCTGTTGTACTGAAAAAAACATTAAATTTCTGGGAATACTTGAGCGCACATGCTGCTCCGTTATGGGACAGCGATACGAAGTAACTGAGTTTTCTGCACGCTCTCAATAAAATGCTATTAATACATGATGAGTTGCGAGGTTTTTTATTTCCTTTTTACCAAATCACGTGGGCTGGCTCAAGTCGGCAAATAAATTGAACTTTATTGTGTGTTATATCGTAGGCAGGATCGTTGTTTTTCCTTCTTGCACCCAAATAGGCTAGGAAGCAAGAGCTCTAGTTTTAGCCTTATTACAGTATACAGTATAGACGTTTTGTCCATTGCAACTTCATTTTTTTAACACGTTTTTATTAGCTTCATCTGTTTGTTTGTTTGTTTGTGAGCTTGTAACTCTTCTTTGGATTATGAGCAAGTGGCTGTGATGATCCGGAACGCGCTCCTGGCTGCCATACGTTAGAACGCACCTTTAGCTGTCAGGCTGCCAAAGATTGAAATTGCTGACAGTGACAGATCGTAGAAGGAAAATCGATTAAAATTTGTAATTATAATAAGTGTATGAGTGTAGTCATTTGATGAAGTTCAGATAAGTAATTTAGTTGATTATTACTACATCCTATATTGTTCAGATATTTTGATATTTGTCAGATCATGAGTGACTTTTCATAGAGCAAATAGTTCCATATTAATTTTCATTCTGTGACTCAAAGGTACGGTTCTGTAATGCTTTTGTGTTTTGTCACTTGAATAAAGTAGTGGGTCGTGGTAGTCGTTGCCATAGTTTTGTTCATTTATTACGAGAGGGGATTGTTTTTGAAAAACGTAACAAGCTGGAGACCAAAATTTCAACAAAAAGGTATGTTGTCTTTTGAGTTTGTATTATTAACTAATGTGGACTGGCTACGATATTTAAAGTGTTTGACAACGTATACTATACATCCGGGGTTTTAAGACGACTTTATATGGTGTTGGGTCTCTGATTTACGTCTACTCTAGGTATTAGATCCTGAGGGATTGCAGGCTGATGGTGAGCAGAGACAACTATGTCTTATTTAGGTGTATCTATTTCAACCTTTAGTGATCCTCTTTATGTACATACGATATTCATTTTATGGTTGTGGAAACCTAGGTGACTGTCCCCGGGACGACCCAATCACTTACCGTAGGTAGAAGTGGGTTTGACTCACGCGTTCACGAACCATACCTTTCCTCTAACCAGCCCTTTTATATGTTGTTTATTGTTTATATTTATTTATTGATCTATTTATGTGCTTAGATACCATGCTTGCTATGCTGCTAAGCTTGCGATGCTATGCTTATATTTTATATACCCTCTCCCATTTACATCCTTTATTTACTCCTGTATGTGTTGGTTATATTTATTTATTTATATATGCTGATATTTTACATTTTTCCACATTCTATCCACATTTCTCTCCCTGATGTTGAACAGAGACCTAGCCTACCATGTATTATTATTATTATTATTTATCATTTAGACTGTGAATGTTTATAACCGTTTCTTTATTATACAATATTAATAACAAGAGCCAGTTTACCACTATTATTTTTTGAATCGTAGGTTTCAACATATTAATATAAATACTTCACCAGTAAAATATATGAAATACAAAGCACACATGATCTAATAACTACAAGAATCAAGTAATAGAACCATACCATAAACACTCAGCAATCATGATTAATAAATACAAAACAAATGTTAAAAAACAAGTAATAAAAAAACCATATCATAACATTTCTGTGTTTTGATTTCAATCTCTCTGAGTTGGTACACATGCATGCTAAAAGAATCTGGTTACCACGGGCACACATACAACATTGGGGGTTCTAAATTCCACCACTAGACGTCTTGATCACTTTGGCTATTTCAAAATTTGGTATCGGTTTTGACAGTGACCTGTTGCTCAATACAAATGGTTGTAACATTTGTTTCCTTTTTTCCAAAATAAATGTCATACCCACTAAATATTTTGTTTTATTGCCTTCTCAACTGCCGCATTAGACAATAAAGGGTCATATTCAAACCATCATAGCTTCCAAACTACTTTACTTAGGGCTAAGATGTGTAGCAATTTTTTTTAAGAAATATTATGTATCATTGCTTAGAAATAAATAAAATGTAGGTTAACAGCTCAGATTTTTTTGTAAAACTAAAATTGTAAAAAAGCAAAAAATTCCATAATTGTTTTCTTTTAAAAATGTTTTTGCCCTTTTATGAAATGAAATTTGGAAAATGTGTAACACTAATTTATGGTCAACATGTTTCGCCATCAAATGAGACTTATTTTGTGATTTTACGACCTCTACGTGGGTAACTATGGAGAAATCAGTACAACACACATGTTTCGATTAAAATAAACAAAATGGCTGCCATTTTATTATAGTGTAGAGAGTAGAGTAATTTATTGGTCATATTGTACATAAACAAATACTTATGGCAAGTCAAACGACTGGACAGTAGAACGATTAAAGAAAAATGGTACATAGGTACAAGTAAGATGAATATAAACAAACAATAGCTATATATATGTGTATAGAACGAGGACATAAGCATACACAAAGTATTAAAACTTAAAATTTAAAAATTCGACTGGGTCGTAAAAACAATGGTCGAGGAGGAAGTTTTTAATGTGCTGTTTAAATTTTATATAGTTTAGCTGTCTGACTGTTCTAGGAAGTCTGTTGTAGAGCTGCAAGTTTAATGAATTGCGTGCAGAGGCTGCTAATCTAAATCGTGGAGGTCTTATAGCAGATGCTCCTCTGGTTGGATATTTGTGTATATCTGAGTGGCAAGTTTACGTATTGGAGTTTTCGTGAATATGTAGAAGTGTATAAAAAATAAAAACACAAGGCAACGGCGGTATTTTTAGCATTTTAAATAGAGGTCTGCAATGGTCATCAAATTTAGCACCTGCCACGATCCTCACCGCCCGTTTCTGCAACTTGAATACTCGCGCTGCATGGCAAGATCCACCCCAGAGAACAACTCCATAGACCAAATGCGAATGAAAAAGTCCAAAATAAGCATTCAGCACTCCTTCCAAAGTTGAAATACGTTTTAGTTGACGTAAGACGAAAATCTGCGTTGATAACTTACTGCACATGAATTTGACATGGGCCTCCCAATTGAGTGAGTTATCAATTCTCAGGCCAAGTAAGAATACTGTTTCATTTGTATTCAGTCTATCGTTCACGGAAAGAGTTATTCTCTGAGTTTTGTCTCTATTCAATTTCAAGCAGTTTGCTGTAAACCATCCTTCTATTTTATTTTCTACTTCATTGGCATTTGCGATCAGAACATTCTCATCGGTGTGCGATTGAATTAGTGTAGTATCCTCAGCGAAGCAGACGCACTTGACCGGTAGTAAAAAGTGAAAAATATCATTGAGGTACAGCACAAAAAGTATAGGTCCCAAAATAGAGCCTTGGGGCACCCCAGATTCTGTAGACCTTATATGGGATTCCTTGCCATTCGTGCTCACGATCTGAGAACGATTTTCTAAATATGATGTGAAAAATTTTAAGCAGTGTCCACGAATACCATAAAACTCGAGCTTCTGTAATAAGATTTTATGCGAGACACAATCGAAGGCTCTGGAAAGATCGCGAAGCGTCAGTTGTGTCAGTTTACCTTCCTCGAAACTTTCAACCGCACATCTGACAACTTCAGCAACAGCCTACGTGGTAGAGCATCTCTGTTTAAAGCCATACTGATTTTTGTCTAATACATCAGCAAAGTCAAAAAATGACTGCAACCTATTTTTTATTAGTTTTTCAAATAACTTTGCTATTACCGGAATTATTTTTGTGAATAGGTATAATTTTATTTATTTTAAAAGCATCAGGATAGATGCCTTTAGTAAAACACAAATTGAAGAGGTGGGTTAACGGTACTGAGAGTACTTCTAAGGTTAGCTTTAAAACTTCGCTATTTAGGTCGTATACATCCATGCATCTAGAATTTTTCATCAAAGAGGAACTACTTTTAGGGGGTGATTTGTCAATGAAAAATACTGTATTTCATCTCCTTAAAGGCTCCAACACCGATGACCGGACACATTGTATAGAAAATACAAGCTCTAAAGCCATTAAGAAAACACTTAATGAACTTCCTAGGAACGAGGAAGAAGGATAATTCAATTAAACCAGACCGATTTTCTTAGTGTTTTAACGGAATGCGATTTTGCAGCGTCGTCTCAAGTGCACTGCTTTTTGCACCAAACTGAATAGTCCAGGAAATAAGACCCCTTCAATTTCGTCGAGACTCGTTTGAAGAGAAGTTTTTCTCTCTCTCCGAAGTTTTTCGATTATAATGGCTGTAAAGACAGGCGTGGATCCAGAATTTAGCAAATATTGAAAGGAGAGGGAGGTAGGGTTACACCTTTTAGTTTTGCTTTTTCAAGCTTGCTGCTTATGGACTACCACCTGGCCTACGCCAGTGGCTGAACAGCTTTCTGAACAACCGATCTCTGTTTGTGTCTGTCTCTTCTACCGATATTCCAACGGAGTCTACTCCTCTGAGCTATCCTCTATCGTTCCTCACCGCTCACTGCTCCTATCAGATGTACCCGTGCGACCGCTGCATCTCATCCGAAGACGGTCGTTCTTCATACATCAAGAACCGAGCGGTACAACCACACATTTATTCCCGGGGTGTCCAAGGCTTGGAATGGACTGCCAGAAGATGTATTTGTTGGGCCTGCGGATATTGGCCCATTCAAATCCCGCGTTCACAAAGTTCCCCTAACATAACCCTTTCACAGCATCCGCGATTTAACATCGCAGGGATTATAAAACCTAGAAGGCCGTGACTTTGTGGTATGATCAACCATCAAACGCGTCACCTTAGGTTAGACGGATAAACTTGAAAACAGTAGATTAATTAAGGAAACTTCAATCGCAGATAACTTGATTTTTTCAAATGCGAATGCCTATTTTGGTTTATAGAATCAAATGCAAAATTTGATTACCCTTCTAACGATATAGGATTCTCAATGTCAGTCCTCTTGGGTTTTCATTTTATTTCAAATTTTTCAGTCAAATCGGTGTTTTTCCTGCGTGCAAGCAACCTAGCAGGCCATGAAAAATAAACAAAAGCCCGTTAATACGGAAGAAACCAACTAACTTTACCAGTTGAAAGAAGATCTAAACAATATTATAATAGCTTCTTATATAGACTAAAGCAACACCTAAACATATAGTTTAATTAAGCACAGTATGTGCCACAGAGCTAAGTATTTGATGTAGCTAAGTACAACCTAGTTAAGGAAAGACAAATAATACGCACTGTTGATTTATATTTCATAGTTTATTTTTCTCGAGGCCAGAACCTTCGGTACTGATTAGAGAATTGTAAAAGATTGTAGTTATGTAAATAGTATACAACAATAAACGATGTTTCAAAAAAAAAACTTAGTAGAAAAGATGCACACCAGCTAGAGCAGCGAGTCAAGATCATGAAAATTCCTTACGTCACATCAGCTCTAACCGGATATAACGGCGGCAGGACATCTAATGCTATTGAGGTGTACTAGAGCTTGACAACTTCCCAAAACGATTAAAAATTTTGCAACAAAAGGAAAACCACCAGTGATTTTTGCTTACAGTCTAACATCTTTAGAACAAAAGTTCACATTTGATGGGATTAAAAAATTAGTCATTTGCGTTTAGTTAAGCCAAAAGTTAAGATATCTCTAACTGGAGCATTCTGAACATCTACTGAAATGATTGCTAGAATTTTTTAATTACGCTATGTTGTAATTGTGCTTATTTCATGTAGTTTTCTACAAACTAAATTATGTTTTACAATTCAAAGAGACCGCAATTGAAGTTATTTTCCGCGATTTTGCTAATAATATAAATCCAAAAATGGTAACACCACTGTTGTCAGATTTACCACTTTTACGTTAGACTTCATAAATAGGGCATTCCATTCAAAATTATGACGTAAAACGTAAAATTGGTAAATCTGACAACACTGATGTTAGCGTTTTTGAATTCTGTATGTTCAAAAACCCCAATTATTGAATTTCACCTCTCCAGCTCTGGCAGTTTTGGAAATATTTAAGTGTTCCGGTACCGTTTACTGAAAAAGCGGTGTTGCCGTATCTCAGTAATTAATAGAAACAAAATTTTGAATTTGTGTGATCCTACTAAATTTGTCATGCGCAATTTAGTGCAATAGAAATAATTAGAGGATTCTATTTAAAATAAATGAAAATCGGGGATATTTGTTTAAAAATTTGGAGAAATAATTTATATCTTGGCAACGTCACAAATGCGAAAAAAAATATTACAAGGCAAAATAGGGTATTAGTAGATATTTCGATTTAAAATAAAAAATACAGGTTCTTACATTTAAAAAAACAAAGTAAAATGACCTTCAAGTTGCCGTAATTCAAAATTCAGCCAAAAACACCCTGCAGATACAAATTGCTGGTAACATCCAAAATGATATCCACTTAATATTCAAGTAACTCGCTGTATAATATTATTGAGAAAAGTTGAAGGAATATATCAATTTGGACGTATTACTTGCGATCTTGCAAATCCGGAAATTATTATAAAATAAATTATAACTTGGCAACGTCGCAACCGATCCCAAAAATATTTTAGCGTTCAATAGAGATCAATCATGGATAGTAGAAGAATTTAAAAAAAGGTATAGTTCCATATAAAAAAATTAAGTTGATCACTATCTTACTTTCCCGCAACACCCTGTATATTTTAAACTATTTTTAGAATATACGTCTTACATAATGAAATAACTTTTGTATTTGACATTTTCTTCTATCAGGTATACCTTGCGAGATATCGAAGAATTACACACTAACTGGACACCCTGTAGAAACAAATCTATACCCCCTCCCAAAAAGAAAATTACCTAAACTAGGAAAATAACTACCTCCCCCCCCCCCAAGTAAAAAATTATCGGCGTCTTTGCCCTTTACTACTATTAAGAGTTTTCGCAGAGAAAAAAGTAGGGCGCCTTCTCAAAATTAATCTGCTTACAAAGTATCCGCTTGATATTAATCAGTGATAAAAGGGGTGGTGTATCCTGGACTAAAAACATACCGTCGTCGTGTGATAGCATTCAATTACGAAAAGGCGGGTCGAGAGACTAGAGTCCAATTAGCTTTGATCAAACACGTGCACGCGAAAGTAAACAGTAACCTAACGAGATTGTCCAGAAAGCGAATATTATTACAAGGAAGGTCCCATAAGGACACGACATTTATTATTTAAAAGTTTTCCCCGCGATGCACATAGGGGTATTTACATTAAAAGTTCGGGCAACATTATTTTTCGATCTCAACGTACTTAGGGAGCAGTGTAATATCAGGCAACCAAAAAAGTTCGTGTGGTTCTGAAGGTTAAGAAATAGTTACACAAAAAATGGGTCAAACGTAGATTTATACAGAAAAATAGTCACCCTTTCCCATCTAGACACAAGACTGTATATCCCATTTATAGGTATAAAAATCTTGCTTTTGGGAACTGGAGAAGTGTCATCTCGTTTTCCAAAGCCTCTCTATTTTAAAATCGCCACAATAAATGAAAAAATATAAATCGTACATTTTTTGTTTTTTTTTGTTTTTTTCTGCGATCTAAGTATTATAGGTTAATAGCGCACCAAGCTTTTTCCACAATAATCAATGGAATCCTTCAAAATTGAAAACACTTTATTTCTTATTTCTAGACTGAAGCTTTGAATGATTTAACATCACTTCTGAGAATACTGTATTTCATCTTCGAAGCCTATGCTGTTGTTTTCTAAAGAAATTGAGTAATATAGTTCTACTTGGATAATTCCCCTTTACGAAGTAAAAGCAAATTGGGGCTTCATAACAGCATTGTTTTCCACGAAACTCGGAACTCATTTCTTTCCGTTTTTATGTGGCACTCCTAAAAAGGTTTCCTGCCAGTATTCGAACTTTCTTGTCAATAAATTCGATGATGTAATCGGCAAGATTAAGTGGTCAATCCAGGAACCGCCATTTTGTAATAAATAAGCTTCGATATCTTTCGCGCACATTCCACTTCTTATTGAAGGCTAAAGGGGTCAATTCTGGCAATTTATTTAGGGGTTGGAGAACTTTTCTATTGTCCTACCAGCTATATTGTTTCTTCGCAGGATTTAGGTTAGTATTTCAGTATAGTTTTCCTTCTTTACGTATTTTAAGATATAAACCTTTCACTTCACACACCGAGAGGGGAGTATTGTGATCGCGAAAATTTTAGATTTTGAGATAGATAATACGCTTTTTTTTGGACGTTTTATGATGTCTACATATCGAAAATCCACATTTCCATCGGTCTGTTTGTCTGTCTGTCGCGTTTTTCTACCCTCGTAATCTCAGTAACTGCTACATGGATTGTGATGAAATTTGGGCAGCGTTATGCTGTGGGGTCGTAGTAGGTAATGTTCCTATAATTTTGAAAATCGTTATACGGGGGGCGGAGTAATTAGCAAAAAACGAAAAATTTCAAATACGCCTCAAACTTCGTTTTTAGGCGTTTTAAGGGTTCCTGATCATTTTCTACTTTTTTTTTGGGTGGGGGTGAATTTGGGGTGGTTGGGGGTTGGAGGGGTTGTAATACTGAAAAATTTGTTGTATTCATAATGGGCTCTCTAATGACCTGTGAATGAAAGACCTAGCGCCATAATACAATTTTTTAGGTCCATCCGAACATTGCCTTGCTTATAATAGAAACCAAGGGACTTAGACTAATTTGTGATGTATACATCCGAGTGTTGTTCTAGTTTTAGATCGTTCTTTATTGCGTAACGCCAAAATTATCGAATGGATTTTAATGAAATTTTGACACAGTATTACTGCCATGGCGAGGATGAAAAACGCGCATGTTTTGGAAAAATCGTGTCAGTGGCGGCGCAGCAATAATAAAAAAACTAAAAATGTAAAAATAGCTCAAACTTTGTTTTTCGGCGTTTTAGGGGTTTCTGATCATTTTTTACTTTTTTTTGGGTGGGGGTGAAATTGGGGTAGCTAGGGGGTGGGGGGGGTTGTAAAACTCAAAAATTTATTCCATTTACAATAGTGTCCATTGACCTGTGAAAGAAAGACTTAGCGGCATAATAGACGTTTGTTAGGTCCATCCGAACATTGCCTTGGCTATTACAGAAATTAAGGGATCTGGTATTGGTAGGGGTAGGTATTGATTTAGGTCGTTCTAAATTTAGTAACATGGAAATTATGGAATTAATTTTAATGAAATTTAGACACAGTATTATTACCGCGGCAAGGATGAAAAATGCGTATGGTTTTCAAAAATCGTGTCAGTGGCGGCGCAGCAATAATAAAAAACTAAACATATAAAAATAGCTCAAACTTCGTTTTTAAGCAATTTGGGGGTTCCTGATTGTTTCGTTTCGTCCAGTTGAAGCTGAATTGTGTCATTTTAGTTCCTACGGAGAGATTTAGGAAACTATTTACTAGTTTTTGTGTTGGATGTTTTTTGACGACAGGCGGGCGATGATTTGGTTGCAACTGTTATGTGTGGGAAGTACTGAGTCAATCCACTTGATCCATTTTTTTTAAACTATATTTTTTTATTTTACATTCCTGTAAAAATTTTACGAACCGACAACGCTAAAAGATACCTCGACTAAAATGTTTCAGACACACTGACGCAGCTACACGACCCTTACAACGCCTCCCTGGCGATGCAACAAGCTATCCAGAGGTCACCGTCGGACCCCATTTTGCTGATCAACGCTGCAGTTGGTTACTTTAGCGCCGGGGACAATGAAAAGGCTGTAGAAATGCTCAAGGCCTTCGAAAACGCGGTTGAGGAAGGAACCGAAGGCACTCAGGAAATGATCGATGTAAGTCTGCATCAAAAATATTGCCACAACGAAACGGTGCGGTAAACTGGCTCTAAAGGTGGCTGCACACGCAACTGCAGAGTAGTGCTTTATTTGCATACATTTTTTAGAGCCTAATGGAGAAGTCTCATGATATTCATAATGAAATAAGCAGTTACGTATCCGTAAAATATAGACGAAAAGTAATTAGTCAGTGAAAAAATTTTTGAAATCCGTCAATAAATGGCAGAGAAATCAATAATTAAAGTTTGCATATTTTGCGCGAAATAGTCGCCGCCTTCAATTTGGCTGTGACGTCACGTCTCCGCAATCCGCATAGCCAGCCGTCTGTGCCGCGCGCTGCTGTAGATCTGTGTATCGTGGAAGCTGTAGAGTGTATATTGTATGTACAGCTTGTTCAAAACGCATTAGAGCTCAACGCATCAGGTGTAATTTATTTTTGATTTTTAAATAAGTGTTTTTTAGTTTTTGACCATAACAGAAGAAGGACTTGTAAAAGGACAAAGTGATATTAAAATATCTCCTATTGATCTAGAAACGCTTTAAGATAATAGTTTCGTGAGAAAATAAACGGCTTCCGGTAAACGCAAATAAAAACCAGCATTTGTTGATATTTTTGTTATTGTCTCTTTGCAATACTGAGGGATGACTGTTGTAATTAAAGTATAACTAACTGAACTGTAGCAACTCTTAGAAGATACTGATTCTTTTGAAGGAGAACTATCGGGTGATTGGGGGATGGTCATCAGACACTTATATTCTGTATCGTTCGTTTTTTTCCTTCTCATGATTGTTTGCACTTTTTGATCTTTTTGTTTAACTTTGATGTCAAGTTGCACTTTGTTTAAATTTTGTTGTCGGGATTATATCTGATACATATTCACTGTGCAATCCTTAGATAGTGGATTTTCTAGTACATCCGGCTCTTTGTATATTGAATGACTTCGAAAGGTTGCCAACTTGAGGTCGATGAAGCATCGTTCTGCAACAAATTTTCTAAACATTCTGCGCGTCGCCTTTTTTCATATGCTCCGAGTTTTCTTCTAGGATGAACAACTTTTTGACAGTCAAACTTATGAGGGTAGCCTTCAGTTTTCAGCTTTAATGTACCACCAACTAGTTTATACTTGATTAGATTTTCAGTATAATTTTCAAGCTATAACAACAAGTTACGAATCCGAAAATATAGAAATATATAACCATAATTCAGCATACATATTACATTATAAATGTAACTAACTAATTTACTATTAGGTAAAGTAATCTTTAACAACCAGTGAAGCTATCCATATATATTTGATAATTAATACTTATCAATAGAAGATAAGTACAATAGTATACTCGCATCAAAATGATCCTCACAAACATATTTTATACTTTTTGGTATTATTAAATCCCGTTTCATCACTTTGCACCACTTCTTTTGCATGCAAAGGTACGTAAGAAAAAACTTTATTAGGTATTTTAATCGTTGTGCTCACATACTTTGGAACAATGCAATATTTTTTATAACATACTTTTTTAATGTCACTCATCATAGCAATATTATTTGATATGCACTAAACTAGAAAACAAATGAGACGTTGGTTGCTCAGCTCACGGCGCCACCACCACGCTGTGCCTGTGTCGTTGTCTGATACGTGCGTCGCGTCGTGTGGCTCAGCGGCAGCGGCCGCCCGCACAGGCTACGGAGACATGACGTCACACCACTCGGTCAGTCGTGCCAAAAATATTTCTGCGGAGCGCGACATTGAAACATAACTTTTTTGTCTTTAGAGATATATTCATATTTCTTTCACGCTTTTCTTTTATTTTTCTTATATTTTCTTTTGAATCGATAAAAAAAATTAGTAAACTTCTCCATTGAGCAAATAGTGTCATGTACAAAACCTTAAAGTAGATACAAATTTATAGAACAATATCATTTATACAGGGTGTAACTAAATAAGTGTAAAACATTTAAGGGGGTGATTCCTCATCGAAAAAAGAGGTAGGATAATTCATATAAAGAAACTCCATTGGAGCATCCCTTGTTAAGATATAGCCCCTTAAAGAGGTACATAAAATTCGTTTAACATGTCTTTTTACAAGCACTAAAAAAGTTACAATATCGAAATTAACCTGATATTTTCTACTACTAAAAAGACACTTAGCCAGTAATTTGTTTGGTTGTAAGGGGTGGAAAACGCAACCCCTAAAATGTGTTTCCAATGCAACTTGTTGTCTTATCATTTGTTTACCATTCAAAAATGTATTTCCGATAGCCTGTTTCATTCTGAACAAAAAATGTCTCTTGAATTTTTTGCCCAAAATACACCAGTTCGTAGCAAAAAATTATTTTACGAATATGCGATATGTATCACTATCGCTAATAGTGATACATATTTTCGTTTTATGGTGAGATGTTTCTTGTTCGTCAACGTCGCCTTCTGATGATTTGTGATTAGTTTCATTTTGACTCATAGAATGAGTATGCAAATGACATGCAGTGACATAATTGTTGCAAAATTGTTCGCAACTCCAGCGCCCTCTGAAGGCTCTTTACCTTTCGTCTACACTTCTGATAATTTTTCCTCCACTTTCCTATAACATTTCCGTTTGTATTGCATATTTTCAGAGCTGTACTTCATCATTTATTATGCGAAAAAAATTGCGTATTTAACCCCCTATCCTTACTTTTTCCATCCACCTATCATTATGTTGATAGTCACCGAGCCTGTAAATGACAAAATTTTTACTTTACCGAGTGACCTTTTTTACGTAGCGACCTCTTAAACTCTATAACCCTCCCCATTCGTTCCGTGCTTGTTAAATCTTCGTATTCACGTTTTCGGTTTACCGATAGGTATGACGTCACAGACGTAATCGACGTCAAACAGATTCAGCCTGGGATAATCGTTGTTTGTCAGACACTTGAATTGTACGCCGCCTATTTATACACTGTTTTTATACATCCCAACTTCTCTTTCCTATTATCCTTCTTTGCACCAAGGCCTCTTCGTAAAGGCTATAATAACAATAGTAAATAAAAATAAAACCGTCTTTATTGCAGTGCTACAGTACCTAATAGTGTTATAGAATTTTTTGTATGGTCAGCCTCCCCAAAGACTGAAAGCCTATGGCGCTGAAGAAGCGCTGTGAGAGAATAAGTGTCTGTGCACGTTAGATTTGAAACGCTGCAGGTTGTAGCGATTGTAGGATCTATGCCTTGTAGAACAGCAGTAGGTGCTCTCGTGTATACAGCTTTTTACAGCGGAAAAAAACTCCAAGCCTCTAGAATGCCGTTTTAGCAATACTGACGATGTAGTCGTGCCAGGAAAGCGCACCCACTGCAGTCTTAGAGACTACAAACTCCACCAAGAGGAATTTACAAGGATCTTGGACACAACCAAATCGCAGAATATGTGGGGCATACCATAATGAATGCTAGAAAGGACCACGTAACTCTGAAATATATCTTTAACAAGAAATTCGAAACTATAGTAAGAGATCGAGAACTCTGTGAAGTAAACAACCTGCATCAGGAAATAGTCTGGTACACAGATGGATCAAAGACCGAGCAAGGCACAGGAGCGAGAATCTTTGGAAGAGGAACTAGACAGAGCATTCCGCTAGGAAAATACGCTTCGGTATTTCAGTCAGAGGTGTACGCCATCCTGCGCTGTGCAAGGATAAATAATGAGCGATCCTACAGAAACAAGAGGATTGCAATACTTACAGACAGTTAGGCTACACTTAGGGCACCAGAAGGGCCCAAAGTTACGTCTGCTGTAGTCTAGGAATGCCTACAAGAACTGGAAAGGCTGGCAGAACACAACAAAGTCAGTTTGGAGTGAGTGCCAGGGCACTCGGGCCTAAGGGGCAATGAAAGGGCGGACGAGCTAGCAAGACTTGGCTCGTCTGCTCTATACATTGGAGTAGAATCTGCCCTGAGGTGCCTAAAAGTACAATCAGACACTAGGTCGGAGAATGGATGAAACATCAGCACAAGGAGCAGTGGAACTTGTTGCCAGGATGTGTTCATGGAAAAACATTCATTAAAGCTCCATGCAAGAAAACAGCTGAAACATTGCTCTCCTTGAGTAGGAATCAGCTCCGAATAACGACGGGTCTCCTCACAGGACATTGTGGCCTGAAGAAAGACCTGAATAAAATGGGACTCTACAATGGAGACCTCAATTGCAGACTGTGTGAAAGAGCCCTACATGTGCTCTGTGAGTGAGTGCGAAGCGCTAGATCACAAGAGACAACAGCTCTTTGGGAAGACCAAGCTAGAACCAATGGAGTACAGCTCAGCACCAGGACCAGTAGGAAAACTGCATAAACTTATGCAGGGATCTAGATTGCTGGAGTGGATACTGTCAATGAGAGGAGTAATAATACAATAGGCCTGAAGACTTAAGTATTGACGGGAACAGTAAGGTCGGACAGCTCCTGGAAAAAAAATCGTGCCACGATGTGTTGCTGTTGATCCCCAAAAGCTTCACGGAAGGTGACTCAACTACTGGGTGACACACCTCGCTGATACGATAGTTTGAAGAGCTTGCAAAGAATAGGTGCAAGTTCAGCGGCACAGAGTTTAAAGGCAATGGCTGGAATTTGGTCAGGACCAATAGCTTTCTTCGTGTTTAGTTTTTGGAGGATGCTTTTTACATCTTGATGTCGAAATTTGACCCCTGCCATTCCCGAGTTCACGTTTATTGTGGTGATCGGAATACTTCCTTGGAAGTCTACAGTAGGATTGGCTGCGAAAAGCCTCCCTAAGATGTCTGCCTTTTCTTTAAGAGTAAAAGCGATGGACTTGTCCTCTCAGGTCAACGAATAGAAAAAGTTTTGACTAACAGCCTTAGCTACAGACCAGAAATGTTTGGATGAACTAGAACATGAGAGAAGCTTGTCATTTGTACATAAATTTATAATTTTACTTACCTGTGTCTGTGCGTTATATTGTTATATAGGATTACTGCGTAGTTGGGCTTGCGAAACCTCACACAGATGTGAAAAATTCCGAGATCACAACACTTCTCTCACCTCTCGGTATGGGAAGTACGAGAAAAGATTTAAAAAAAAAGTGTATTAGGTCCGCCCATTCCTTGCAGGCTAGAATAAGATACAGCGGCTATATCGATCCATGGAACAAGCCATATTAGTTGGATAAATGTGTTGGAATAGCTAGAGCAGCCTTAACCGTTCAAGAAATAGAACTTTGTCGGACGCACGTGGATTAAGTTTAACAACTGGTGCAACTCGGCGGGCGTGTGCTCACTTGCGAGACGCCATTGAAAGTTTTAGAGCTCTGCTTAGTAGGATAACACACTTTTTCCAAGGATAGTTGGGAATTTTTGACATCGATTTGATAGATAATACAGGATTATTCACGTTTCGAAGTTTTCTTAATTAATCGACCGGTTTCTCCAAGCATAAACGTAATTTAAATTTGTCAGTCTCATCAAAGCTGACGCGTCTTATGCTCAGTGACACGCCAAAGTCACAGCCTTCCAAATTTTATAATCTCTGAGATATTCAACTTTTTCCTGATATCTACTTATACCGAATATGGTGATTTACACCTAAACAGTTCGCTTTAAGTCCCATGTATGATACATAAAGTCACACTAGAATTCACCAATGAATCTGAATATGTAATAATATACGGGGTGTTCCATTTAAAAAAACATAACTCTGATACATTTCGTGTTGTTGGAACACTCTGTATAACATGAAAATATTTTTAGAATGTAGCCTTTATGGGTCTCTATCCACCCGAAATTATTATTTTCTTTTTTATCAAATAGTTTAGCCATAATGCTCCGTGTCGAATAACGTGAATAACCCTGTATACTCACCGGCACAAAAAACGGAGCACTTGAGATTTTATGATTAATTTTCCAAAATGTAATTTTTGTAACGTTTCCTTGTCCTAAATACTTACCCACAAGCAAAACATCAATTTTTAGTTAATTCCTAACAACAATCCACCGTTTATTTGAAAAAGAAAATTGGATTTAATAAAAAGGGTGCTAAAATGAAAGTTGTATAATTGTATCACTCAAAACTGCACACAGAAAAATCTGTCGTTTTGTCAAAGACTTACGCTTGGATTCAATGGGACGTTACATTCAGCATACCTCAAATACAGCGACGTTTTCTCCAATGGGAAGTGTATAGTTGGTAGCGAATTATATCGTATTGTCGATTCAACTACAAGATGTCATCGGATTCCAATGAATGATTCAATAGCAGCCTGTCGTTGAATCGAATCTGTGTTTGGTAATTGATTCTAAACTACTTTCTTTTCCTTGGACCAACAGATTTTATTGCGCGGACAGCTGACTGATTCGTTTGGATGTTTGATGGTGTGATTTTGTGTGAAGTTATAAGGAGCATGATATAAGAATTAGACATAAGCCTGCACCAGTTGTTGCATTATTACCTGAAATATAACTGTCTGAGTAATCTAAATACCTACATTTAAATGTGGGTGTTAGCTCTTCTAAGTCCCAATTTCTCAGTAGGTCCTCCATTTAATATATAACTGGACACATTTAAATCACACAATTGCTGATGAAATACGCAAAACCACGAGATGACACAACACGGCTAACACCGAAACAATACAACGGAACAACCGTCCATGTTGGCGGGTTCGCGGCGATAGTAACTCTAAGATAATCCCTCTGTTCTTTATTAGTACCTTCATTGAATCGGGACATCAGTCCCGCCGTTTACTGATTATAGTTCAGCGAACGACAAGGGCCATTGAAACAAAATTAATTTTTCTCAGATGAATTATCATGAACTGCTGTTGCAGGAATAATTTTTGTACATTGAATAGATTGTGTGCTTTGCTTAAATGAAACATAGGGTAAATTTCGAAAACAAAAGAATGTTTTGATTGCATTATATGTCAATACTGGTATTAGAAGGATTATACATATCGTTATAACGAATATAAAATTATCTTGAATTTATTGGCGTACCTGTGATTACTTCGAATATAAGGATTGAATTCTTTCAATGACATGGATTTGAAACAACTGTAAATATATTTAAAGTGATGGAAAAATATGCAAATACTAACAATTAATTGGAAACGCAACAGTATTTTTTTCTGTGTGCATAGTTGGCCATGGGTTTTTTTATTGTTTTTAATAAATTTGACAGACGTTTGTCAAAGTTTTGCTGTATTTAGCAAGTCGATTACAAGTTTTGCTGCGTTTATTTGAGCTGAAAATGCCTGCTGTTTGTCCCCAAACCACGGCTGCTCTGGTTGCGTTAGTTCAAGATGGAAGAAGTGAGCGATATGTTGCCCAACGTTATCATCCTGTTACAAATGACATTGTGGACCGTATTTATACACGTTTTTTGGAAACTGGAGGTTGCACTAGACGACTTGGCACTGGCCCCCAACGGAGGACTAACGCTCATGATGATTGCTTTATCATCTTACAATGTCTACGAGATCGTCATGCAACAGCTATAGAAATCAGAAATTGACTTCACCACGTCCGAAATACCAATCTAAGCGAACGGACCGTTAGTCGAAGACTTGGTGATGCCAATTTTGGTAGTCATAGACCCGCTACAGGTCCAGAGCTTCATAGACGTCATCGTGTAGCGCGACTTCAATTTGCGAGGAATCATGAACACTGAGGTGAAAATGAATGGGGGCGTATTTTTTTTTTTTACTGATGAGTCCAGATTTAGCCTGCGTTCACTAGATGGTCGTGAAAGGGATGGCGAAGACCACAAGAATGTTTTGCAAAATGTACCTCTAGCCATAGGGTAGGCTACTAAGGGGGTTCACTTATGGTGTGGGCTGGAATTTCTCTGGAGGCACGCACAGAGTTGTACGTCATTCCAAGAGGGTCTTTAACTGCTGTCACGTACAATGATGAAATTCTGCAATATTTTGTTCCTTATGTTGATTTTATTGGATATAATTATTTTATCCTGATGCATGATAATGCCAGACCCACACAAAGATACGTTACCTTATAAGCAAATTTAAACTCTTTTCTACTATACTTACCTATGAACAGATGATTATTGTTTACAATGCACTTGTTCATAGTTACATACGTTGTCGTATTGTGACGTGGGGCGCGGCATGTAAAAATTATATAAACGCAATAGAAATTATACAAAGACCAATAATATTGAATTATTAACTATATGTCCTTTAAAAATATTATGATTCAAGTCAAAACTGACTGAGTAAAATGCTTGTTTTGAAATTCTTTCAAATGAAAATGATAGTTGCAAAATTATTAATTTTCACCATTTAAAATAACATTTGATGAAAAATTACGCATTGTAATTTTATCATGAATAATTTTTTTTATTTTTTATTTTCAAAAGTACGTATTGCAGCCCACAGATACTCGTATCCCAGAGGGGCTACGCTAAATCAATGGTATTATCTGAATAAAGAGCATTATATTATATCAAAGAAAATAACTCTAAGATAGATATAACTTCACAACAAAAACCCCACAGCATCAAACCATTCCAAAAAGGTAAACGCTTAACAACCGCAACAGTATTTCTAAAACACAAAGTTCACTAACGAAATTACTATAAAGAAAATCAAATCACCGAGAAAGATGTGCTTAAGTAATGGGAGTAAAGAGGCAATGGCACTATCACAGTTGAGTTATTGGAATCACTGAAACATTTTGTGAGCGAAGCTTTTAGCGGCGCGGTCGATTTCAGGTTTCAGACAACACCGATTTCACTCTTGCAGAGGAGAATTTTTGGGGATACACACATATAATCAAATCTCAACAGCTGTGCAAAAGATGGATAATATTTGACATCTAAAAATACCGACATACCGGCTTTGATGTAAAAATTAGGCTGCAACGAGTTGTTTTTATTTTAGTTATTGATAATTTTGTAGATGGACTGCAATTTTAGGAGCATCGGATCGAATCTAGTCTTGAGGGAATTTTTGAAACGTATCTTGTGATTGCCCTGTCATCCATCGAGTTTTACTGTCTCAATAAAACCGCATACGCTGGAAAGTGTATAATAAAAATGTTATGTAAAGTTGAATAAAAGTTAAATTTACTTATCCTAGTGGATTGTTGCTTTTTCAAACAAAAATTCTAGACATCCGCCAATCATTATTCGTGTCTTTAGGTATTTACCAATATAAAAATGAATCAAACTTGAAAGAACACAAACATAAATATGACATGAGATATAAATCTAATGTTGTACCAAAAGCAAGAAAAAAATACTTTATTACGAAGTCATACACTTCTTGTCCCAAGACTATACAATGAGATACCAGATAGCATAAAATGTCTAGTTGTCTAGTACGTTTGAATTTATTCAAGTATAGTTTAAAGGAGTGGATAGTGAATAATAAATTATACAATTATAAAACTTTCTCATCCTGAAATATATAGAATAATAAAGCCGTGAGCTTAAAAACTCGAAAAAATTGCAGTAACCACTTGACTGCATTTGTTTCCAGGCATTGAATCTAGCCGAGAAGCTCTCGTCCCAGTTGGCGGAAAAAACAAGGACAGGAAGCGGAAAAACTGCTGCTGCGGAGGAGGAGGATAACAATTCACCTTCTGGAAGTTCAAGGAAACCTAATTCCGGGAACACGCAGAGGGAATTACAGGAGGATGAAGTATGAGTGGTGTGCAGCGTTGCAGAACCAATTAAAAGTATTCTTGCGTATTGTTTACTTTACACCCGCAGCAAGTAGAACGAGATAAAACTTAAACTTGAGACCAAAACGGTGTCTTATTACATAACAGCTTTCTATAAACAAGGTTTTAAATATACAGGGTGACCAACTTATACTCCTAAGTTCGTTACCGAGTATCCGTTTTGCCCAGAGACGATTACGCCTCCAGGTGGAATCGGTAAAAAATTAATCCCGAATCTGTATCATCAGTCTGTCAAATTTAATCCCTCCAAGACCCAGTATTGTACGCTATCAAATAAGAAGCGCCCAAGTCAACACCAGGTTCTAATGAACAACCGGGCTCTGCCAAGGAGTCACTCATTCAAGCTGTTAGGAGTCAACATTACAGAGAATCTGATCTGGCACGAACACGTCGCGTCAATTGCAACAGCTGCTGGTAAAACTTGGGTACCTATTTAGAGCCAGAAAGTATTTCTCACCATGTAACCTCCTCACACTATAAAGACCTTGCCTGGAGCATTGCTCTCATGTCTGGGGAGCTGCTGCCCCTACTAATCTGTCTATACTAGATGCCATCCAGAGAAGGGCATTCGACTAATTGGCGACCCGGCCTTAACGCGCCACCTCCAGCTACTTTCTCACCGACGTTTGTCAAAGTTTTGCTGTATTTAGCGTTTACAAGTTTTGCTGGGTTTATTTGAGCTGAAAATGCCTGCTGTTTGTCCCCAAACTACGGCTGCTCTGGTTGCGTTAATTCAAGATGGAAGAAGTGAGCGATATGTTGCCCAACGTTATCATCCTGTTACAAATAGCACTGTGCACCTTATTTATTCACGTTTTTAGGAAACTGGATGTTACACTAGACGACTTGACACTGGCCCCCAACGAAAGACTAACGCTCATGATGACCGCTTTATCATCTTACAAAGTCTACGAGATCGTCATGCTACAGCTATAGAAATCAGAGACTGACTTCATCACGTCCGAAATACCAATGTATATGGTGAATCGCATATTTGGAAAATCAATTAAGAATGTGGAAAAAAAGATCAATATTAAACTATCAATAACTTTTGAGAACAACGGGCGTAAGCGAGGCACCTCTAATTAAATCAGGAAGCCAACATTCAAAGTATTACGAATTTTCAACGGAAATCTTGTAGCTCTACAGATGGAAAAGACTTTTATTGATTACTGTCGACCAACATATGTCGAATCTTGTATTCTAGATACTGCTAAAACAGTCATGTATGATTTTGTGTATGATTTCTTGAAGCTCACGTATGGTGAAAATTGTAATTTTGTATACGGATACTGACAGTTTGGTCATTCATGTCAAAACTGCAACTCTTATGAGGATATTGGCAATTCCAAAAATCGATGAGACCTCTAGCGGCAAAAATCTACACTGACAAAGCAGGTACTCGAATTTCGGACGGCACGCAATTAACATGCCATTAACCGTTTATATGCCGTTTATGTTTCTTCGTTCAGTCGTGTTTTCGAGTTTGTGCTTTGTTAATTGGTATATAGTGTGTTAGAATATTGCTTCGGACCTTCTTCATAGGCTATTGTCAAGAATATGGCATCTACATCAGGCTTCAAATCAAGAAAGGCTAGCAAGTTTAATACAAACTGTAGTGTTTATAGTTGCCACTCCAAAAAAGACTATGATAAAAGCATTCATTACCACGAATTTCCTACAAAAGCGTGTCACAGCGTGAAAAATACCTGCTATCCTCCATATTTGTTTACAAACGCTAGCGCCCTCATCGGTAATTGGAATCGCCAATGGAAAATGTCTGATACATAATAAGGTCTACATTTTCAAATTATTTTATAATATACAGGGTTATTAATAAAGTGACAGCATACCAAAGCTATGTTTTTTTTTTCAAATGGAGTACCCTAGGTATTATCCCAAATTTGAGGTGTGCTCGCCTTCCCTATGCCGAAAATATAGGGTTTTATTAGACTATATAGGGTATTTTCAGAGATATGGCCACTTTTATGTGAAAATCTTAATGAATTCATTACCCTGTGTCTTAAAAAATCAATAACAGGAAGTTTGATTCTCAATGCTAGAATAATTTCGTGGTTATCCTGTTTTGTCTAAAATTATCAATTTTCTGCTATCTTTGATTTTGTATACAGGATGAACCAAAACTAGCGATCATAATTTTCTTTATTATTTTAAAAGGAACACCCTATATTTTATAGCATCTTCAGAAAGTTCTTATAAAATACTTTCACTTTTATTAAGCATTCCCCATACGTAAATGTAACAGTTATGGAGCTATTTCAATTTGAAGTAGTGAAATGATTCCTAATAATACTGTACTACATTTTTGCCAAATACTGAACATTTCTCAGTTGGCCATAGCTATCGTGTTTGTTATGCTGTTTGAACTTTCTTAGAAAATAACTAAGTCAAGGATGGAAGGACTCGAAGGACGGGAATGAAAGAACTAACAGGAAGTCGTAATTGGAAATCAATTAAACATAATCAATCAATCAATATAAGATAAGAGTCAATCACTTTTGCATGCTTAGCCAAAATCTATATTCTCGTTTTTGATACGTTCACACATAACCTACTTGTAATAACTAACATAGTCTTGTTAAAGATTCTGTGGATTTATTTTCGGATAATTTTTCTAATTGACATGTGCTTTTCAATTTGCTAATTTTCAAACAAAATGTACGTTATTTTAAGAAGGATGAGAATGATATAAATGCGATTCACATTATTATTATAAATGTAGTTTCTCCAATAAACTTCTGTTTCTCTGACATGCTAATTAAATAGCGTCAAACGTGGCTAGGAAACAGAGTAAGTGTCTGCCATTGACTTTTTGAATAAAATACTTCAATATCTTAAAATAGTAAACTTGCTACGATCCCGTTTTAGAAGCCACTTTTGATGCTGTTCAATAACCCCTATAAAGAAACAATATAGCGTCTGCCAGCATATTGGAACCCGCTTAGGTTTCTGCCAGTCAAAAACTACATTTATAATAATAATGTGAATAACATACATAATTTTCATCCTTGCTAATATAACGTAAATTTTCATAAAACATATTTTTTGTTGTAATATTCACCAGGAAATACTTCAATATCAGATCAAATAATGTAATGTGCAGAATTATTTAGAGTGTTATTAGTGCTACAACATGGTATAACCTAAATTCTTCAAATCGATGGAATGTGAATGTGACAACTAACAAGGACTTTGGTTCACTTGTTTGAAGGAACTGGGAATTTTCATGTTATTTTTAACAGCCATTTGCTGCAAAAATTCTGTTATATTATGATGTTATTGTTGTCCAGGTATTTCAGGAGCTGTGTGTTGATGACAGTTTCCATAACCTTAGACATGATGCTGTAGTTATTTATTTATCTTATATTTACAATAAATGTTATTATTATCTGTAGCTGAAATTCAAAATTACCCTGTTTCATCCCTTCTCTCTCCAGTCGACTAGCAAGCGATGCCTTTGAAGCTGAGCTCGAAGTCTGGATGTAAACAGCCTTCCGCGCCATTGTGGTAATAGATTCATAGAAAACAATTTGCAGATGGCGGTAGCGGGGCGACCTAATTGGATTGTCTTTGATTACGAGAGCGACAAACTAAAGGTGATGTATATAGTAGCAGACGGTCTAATTAAACGAGAAGCAGACCCCATCTCCGTGAGTCGTTTCGTGTAAACACGACGTCTAATTGGTGATTGTCTCAAGGTGAATCGACTACTCGGTGCACCCTCCAATTCAAACGTGTAAACAGCAGGTGGTTGGAAAGAAGTCTGCGGGTGACAGAAATAGTCCAGATATGGTTTAACTATTGTGAATTGAATCGCCTGTCCTGACCGACAACCCGGCGTTTTCTTTGAGAAGCATGGGCGGCGGGACAGATATTTTGTTTTCTTTAGGAGATTAACAATTTATGTAGATCTCAGAGTAACAACTGAACATAGAGGTAGTAAACAAACCACTTCAGCATGGCGTGCTCAAAGCCATCATCTTTGACACTTCAGCCCCCAAACATTGCCAACTAACCTGAAAATTCTTCCAATGCAACCCATGTTACAAACACTGCTCTGCACTGTCCCATCTCGAAAAACTGTTAAACTACACTCGAATATAGCACAGCAAGTCCGTAAAGCTTCACTACAGCTACCAACAAATAGCGAATTCGGTTTTACTAACCAAGCATAAAAGACGCAAACCAAAACAAACGTATGACAGTCGGAGGTTACCGTATATAGGCGTTGCCAGCTCATCAAAATTTATGTAAGACAGAATTTACGTTTATGATGAAGAAACATGCCGTAACGCAGTAGAGGTCAACATATCTATCGAATTTGCTGTAATCATTCCCGAACCCTCAAAATACCGTCTTTTTTAGTGTAGAATGGAATATTTCTGGATACTATACAACTAAGACGATAGTAAACAATTATGATTGCCGTATCTGGTGGTCAATATGACAACGTAAGAAAAGATGTTGGCCTATTAGAATTAGTTGTTTACTACCTCTATGTTCAGTTGTTACTCTGAGATGTAGATACATACTTCAACAGGCACGTGTGGCCATGACATCATCATCATCATAGTCACAATGTCTTAACAGACATGCTGTGAACTCGTAAAATGCATTAGGTCGGAGCTAGAGTATTGCCGACACGAATATTTCAGTGGTTTTGAGAACTGTAGCTCGCCATCGTTCGCGATTTTCTGTCAGTTCAGTGGCGCTCTTGATACTCATATCTAGCAACTGTTTCGTCGTATCCACCCAGCGTGTAGGGGAACGGCCACGGCGCCGCCCACTCGGGGCGTGACCCTGAACTACAAGTTTCTCCATATTATCGCTTCTGTGAATATATCGAGGCCTGCCTCTTGCTCCGTCTCCCCGGTACACCGGTAGCAGTGTACCGACGTCAGCCGGGAGATACGGGGCGGTGCAAAGTAGTGGTTGAACGTGTATGACGCGAAGTGTATACAGTGTCTCAAAAATATCGGATTTTGTTATCTCAGATTTGTTTGCAGGAAATGGATAATATTTTTAGAAGTTTGATTTTATCAATTAAATTTATTAACGGATGGAAAATGACAATCAGATCCATGCTTATTTTGTGGTAAACCTTGAAATGTAAAGGATATAAATACAGGGTGTTTCACAACGATTAAGGCAAACAATATGTCGGGACTGGCAGTAGTAGGGGATTATAATTTTGAGGATGTAAATTAGAGCAGATATTGTGTCTCTTTTTGTCATTGTACTACCCAGGAGGTATTTGTTTTTGGTCACGTGACATTCGATTCAAAATTATTAATGGGACACCCTGTACATTTGAGATTTTCTGTGTTCCTCCCGATAAAACAATTCCAACAAACTAGCACACTTGGGGTCTAAAGTGATTAGTTCAAGACCTACAGGTACTTAAACGATTGTATCACGCTAAAAGCGACATATTCATTCGGTGGTCTTACCATACCACCCAGGGACATTGTAAATTATATTTTAGAGCTCGGAAATGTTTTTATTGATAACTTTAACAATTTAGTTTCTACATTAGCAATTGGAATGACACTGAAAAGCAAAATGTAAAAAATAATTTTTTCACATCCAGGTAAAGCATTTCCACATGACTAGCTTTTAAAATTGTACATACGGGTTCGTGTATACTATGCCATAAATTTTATAAGCTGTGGTCTGAAAAATAAGCCAAATAAACAAAGCTTTAAGGTAAAAATACTATACAGCACCTTTGAACCAATTTTTACTTATCTACGAAATTGCTACAATATGTTAAATCATTTGAGATTCATTAATAATAGTTTTACTAGGTTTTATTTGTGATATCCATTTATGTAACTTAGTGTTTTAGCAAAATAAACGTTATGTATTTGTATGTCTGAATCGGCTGTCAATACCTAGTCTTTCAATGACCCTCGTATATACGTAAAACTCAGGCGTTAGCAAGTCCCCGCTAAAAGACCCTCGTACTTGGGCAAAAACCAACGCAAAAACTAACTGGCGTGTGCGGCCGCGGCATCGCTTTGATGTGAGATCTTCAAAGTGCCGACGGAGAGTGATCCAACTTATATGTATTCCGTAAACATTGGATAAAGTCATGGTGGGAAGTTTCCAAATGAATACCCTGTATAATCAAACACCAAAAATAGGTACCTAATAAATACGTTAATCAGTGATACAACTAGCTAAAATTATCTGATATGTAATAACGGTGGAGTGTAACATCGAAATAGAACGTAATTTGTTTATGACACGGGAATAGTTGATTAAAGCCTTTTGAAGTACTCGTAGAAATAGACAGCTGCACTTGATCAAAACATATTTTAATGAATGTTTGACATAAAGCATCACGTGTGCATTATGCGCATCGCATGTACATCGCATTTTTTATTATGTTATTGGATCTGATCTAAAATCAACTGGACAGTCCAGTTGTGTCGTGGATGAGACATCTATTTTTACTTCCCACACCGATAGGTGAGGGGAGTATAATTGTGATCGCGAAAATTTTAGATCTTGAGATGATACGCTTTTTGGACGTTTTATGATGCCTACGTAACGAAAATCCACGTCACTCATTTCCGTCGGTCTGTCTGTTTGTCGGTCCGTATGTCTGCCTGTCCTTCGTTCGCGATTTACTGTCAGTTCAGTGGCGCTCTTGATACTCATATCCAGCAACTGTTTCGTCGTATCCACCCAGCATGTAGGGGAACGGCCACGGCGCCGCCCACTCGGGGCGTGACGCTGAACTACAAGTTTCTCCATATTATCGCTTCTGTGAATATGTCCGAAGAATGTAAGCATTCTCATCGACACAATGGAGGATAGTCTCTTTAGATTACCGAGCTCATCGAGTATGGAAACATTAGTTCGATAGGTGGTATAAGGAATTCTCAGCATTCTCCTCCACGTCCACATTTCAAAAGCATCTATGCGAGCCCGATCTGCCTTTTTAACAGTCCAAGTTTCCGAGGCATACAAAAATATGGAGAACAGAAGAGACTGAACCAGTGACATTTTGGTAGCTTTAGTGATATTATGGTCACGCCATATTTTAGTAAGCTTTGTCATGGCCACCCGTGCCTGTTGAATGCGCCGTCGAATCTCATTCTCACAGCTACCTGAATTTTCGATCAAAGAACCGAGGTACACAAAACTTTGAACTACCTCACATGACAAAGCTTACTAAAATATGGCGTGACCATAACATCACTAAAGCTACCAAAATGTCGCTGGTTCAGTCTCTTGTGTTCTCCATGTGTGTCTAGGAAACTTGGACTGCTAGAAAGGCAGATCGAGCTCGCATAGATGCTTTTGAAATGTGGACGTGGAGGAGAATGCTGAGAGTTCCTTGTACCGCCCATCGAACTAACGTTTCCATATTGGATGAGCTCGGCAATCCAAAGAGACTATCCTCCATTGTATCGACGAGAATGCTTACTTTCTTCGGACATATTCACAGAAGCGATAATATGGAGAAACTTGTAAATCAAGGTCACGCCCCGAGTGGGCGGCGCCATGGCCGTTCCCCTACACACTGGGAGGATACGACGACGATGTTGGATATAAGTATCAAGAGCGCCACTGAACTGACAGAAAATTGCGTACGATGGCAAGCTACAGTTCTCAAAACTATTGATAATATTCGTGTCGGGAGTACTCTAGCTCCGCTTTAATGCATTTTACGAGCTCACAACATGTCTGTTAAGACATTGTGACCATGATGATGATACTACATAGAAAATATTTATTGGAATTTCACATTTACTCTATTCAATACGCTTGCTCACTTTGCGCCTGTAAAGTGCTTTTAATATGTTTGTCTTTTCATCGTTTAACAAATTCTACGATCAGTATACACGCCACTTATTTACAAGGGGTTTTCAAATATTTCATGTTGTAGTAGGTATATGTGAGGCGCACCTACTTGTTGCAAGTCGCAGTAATACAACCAGTATTGCTTCCGTAAGCATAGATCTACGGGTGACCTCCTGGCCTACGTCACTCACTTGTGGAACAGAGCAATTGAAAATCTTGGCGAATCCCATGTTGCTACGCTTGACATATCGAAAGCCTTCGACCGAGTTTGATATGAGGGACTTCTAGTCAAGCTTGCTGCTTATGGACTACCACCTGGCTCGCACCAGTGGCTGAGTAGCTTTTTGAACGACCGATCTCTGTTTGTTGTAGTCGAGGGCTGTTCATCTGACGTATTTTCAATAAACGCCGGTGTTCCTCAAGGATATGTCCTATCCCCGACACTGTTTCTGCTGTACATCAACGAGCTGCTGGAAATAACATCCCATCCAATCTACAGCTTCGCAGATGACAGTACATTAGTGTCGTGCATGGAACCAAGCAAGCCACTATCATCCCAGGAGACGGTACGTCAGCGACAGCAGCATGCCTCACAGATCAACGCTGATATCAAAACAATTGTCGAGTGGGGATTAGCAAATAAAGTACAGTTCAACGTACAAACCACTCAGGCAACAACACTTACAAAGAAGTCTCACGATGTCTTACCAACGTGGAAATGGAGGGTCACCCCACAGTCGAATCACCTTCTGTCAAGCTTTTGGGAATCAACATCAACAATAACATGTCCTGGCACGACCACGTCGTCAGTATTGCTAAAACAGCATCCCAGAAGCTTGGAGTTTTGTTCCGCTGTAGGAAGTTGTACACACCAGAGCAACTGCTGCTGCTGTAGAAAGCACAGATCCGACCATCGCTGGAGTATTGCTCCCATGTGTGGGAATGCGCTCTGAAGCACTCTCTAAAGCTTCTGGACACTATCCAGAAAAGAGCGATTAGACTAATCGATACGCCAAACCTCACAAAGGACCTCCACAGCCTGGAACATCGAAGGAGGGTGGCTGACCTATCCCTGTTTTATAGATTCTATCACGGAAGATGTTCGATTGAGCTCTCTCAGATAATAACACCACAGGCCGTCCGAACCAGGAAAACTAGAGAAGCTTTGCGAGCTCATCCTTACCAGGTCGAGGTCCTTACTCCCCGAACTAGTCTCCTCCAGCATTCCTTCTTTTGGAGAACTTCGACGCTGTGGAATCAACCTGCAGCGTTTCAAATCTAACGTGAACCGATACTTATCCTCTCGCAGCGCTTCTACAGCGCCATAGGCTTTAAGCCTTTGCGGGAGGCCGACCATAAAAAAAAAGTACTGAGTCAATACTCTTGACGCCATTTTCTTATAGAAAATTTACTGCTGAATCCTCACACTTCTGAGGGTAGGAGCCCTGATACCTTTTTTTCGTTTCTCTATAGTTCAAAAAGGGCATTTGCGCTCGAGCCAAAACTCTTTAGCATACAGGTCAGGTCCTTCAATTGAAATAAGACAAAGTTTCAACGAAGCAAATATCTTTCAGGTCAAATAAGGCAGATTCAAGCTTGAATCTCGCATTCAGCTCACGCTCTGTGAAACTCTACGTGCTCGAATAATAACCTTATTGCATTTTCCTCAAAAGACTGTCATTAAAATACTGCTGAAAGGTTCGCAGCACATGAAAAGACCGATTATGCTGGAATTCTTGTAAAAAACTTGGTACACTTTTACCCTTTTACAAAACACGCCTTAATTGGCAATATGGCACTAAGCCGTTTGAAAGGGCTGCCTTTCCACCGTTATATGTATATTAAAAGAGTCTTTGAAATAGTTGCATGTTACATTTTTTTGTTGCAATATTGCTGTGGCATACGAGTGACCAAAGAAAAATATTTGCACATATGAAAATAGATTCTTGGACGAAGAATATAGACTGTAACGTACGTACTGTATATTATGGTATTCGTGTATTATGTATTAGTTGTCATGCATCATGTAAAGTCAAAGTGTCAGGTTAGATCTTTGACGTGTAAACGTCATCGAATCGTCTAGAGTTTTCGGGAATGACAGATCGGCGTTCTAGGTGTCATCTGGATGTCTCGAATTCTCTAGATGGTTCGATGAAGTGTATATAAGGCGCCACGGGTAGCGTGGCAGTAGTAGTTGAGTTGAGTTGTAGCTGAGATAAGGTTAAGAGATGTTGTATTGAGTTATGAAGTAAAACGATGAAGGTTACGTCCAATTTGATTCGCTGGGTGAAGAAAAAGAGGCCGTCGTGACAATACTTTCATTCAAGTAGACGAGGTATTGATACCCGGCATGGAAGCCTATGTTCCTCATGTCGTCAAGCATCCCTCCAAAAACAAGCCATGGTTCAATCAGCGTTGTAGAGAGGCAGTTACCTCTAAAAACCAACATTACAGAGAATGGAGGAAAAATCAAAAAAAACCAAAAAATTAAGAACAAACTCCTCTCATGTCCTAGTTCGTCCAGAACATTCTGGTCTGTAGCTAAGGCTGTTAGTCAGAACTTTTCTTATTCGTCAATACCACCCTTGACTAGAGAGAACAAATCCACCGCTTCTGCTCCTAAAGAAAAAGCAGACATCCTGGGGAAGCTCTTCGCAGCCAATTCTACTGTAGACTTTCAAGGAAGTACTCCGAAGACACTATAAGCGTGAACTCGAGAATGGCAGAGGTCAAATTTCAATATCGAGATGTAAAAAGCATCCTCCAAAAACTGAACACCAATAAAGCTACTGGTCCTGGCCAAATTCCAGCCATTGTCCTTAAACGCTGTGCCGCTGAGCTTGCACCTATTCTTTGCAAGCTCTCCAAACTATCGCTTCAGTAAGGCGTGTTTCCCGCTTCGTGGAAGATTGGCTGCGTAAAACACCTTCCTAAGAAAGGCAAAAAACTGATCCCACCAATTATAGGTGGCTCTTCTCAGCATCTTGTCTAAGGTTATCGAGACTGTCATTAACACACAGCTCCTGAAATACTTGGACAACAATAACATCATAAATGATCGCCAGTATGGCTTCCGTAAGCAAAGGTCTACAGGTGACCTCCTTGCCTATGTCACTCACTTGTGGCACAGAGCAATAGACAATCATGGCGAATCCCGTGTTGTTGCACTTGACATATCGAAAGCTTTCGACATAGTATGACATGACGGACTTCTGGTCAAGCTTGCTGCTTATGGACTACCACCTGGCCTGCGCCAGTGGCTGAATAGCTTTTTGAACGACCGATCTCTGTTGTAGCCGAGGGCTGTTCATCAGACGTATTTTCAATAAACGCTGGTATTCTGTCCTATCCCCTACACTGTTTCTGCTGTACATCAATATGAGCTGCTGGAAATAACATCCAATTCAATCTACAGCTTCGCAGATGACAGTACATTGGTGTCGTGTATGGAACCAGGCAAGCCACTATCATCCCAGGAGACGGTACATCGGCGACAGCAGCATGCCTCGCAGATCAACGCAGATATCAAAACAATTGTCGAGTGGGGATTAGCAAATAAAGTACATTTCAACGTACAAAAAACTCAGGCAACAACACTTACAAGGAAGTCTCACGATGGCTTACCAACCGTGGAAATGGGGGTCACCCCATAGTCGAATCACCTTCCGTCAAGCTTTTGGGAATCAACATCAACAATAACATGTCCTGGCAGGACCACGTTGTCAGTATTGCTAAAACGACATCCCAGAAGCTTGGAGTTTTGTTCCGTTGTAGCAACGGCAGCATAACAAGGCACAGAACCGACCATCGCTGGAGTATTGCTCCCATGTGTGGGCATGCGCTCCGAAGCACTCTCTAAAGCTGCTGGACACTATCCAGAAAAGAGCGATTAGACTAATCGATACGCCTAAGCTCACAAAGGACCTCCGGAGCCTGGAACATCGAAGGAGGGTGGCTGACCTATCCCTGTTTTACAGATTCTATCACGGAAGATGTTCGAGTGAGCTCTCTCAGATAATAACACCGCAAGCCGTCCGAACCAGGAACACTAGAGAAGCTCTGCGAGCTCATCCTTACCAGGTCGAGGTCCTTACTCCCCAAACCCGTCTCCTCCAGCATTCCTTCTTTTGGAGAACTTCGACGCTGTGGAATCAGCTGCCGGGGAATTTGTTTCCCGACGGCTACAACCTGTACTGTTATCCGCAAAACTGCGAATTGGGTTTGTAGTGCTACACAGTAGATCACTGATGTGAAGCAGAAACAAATTCGGAGCCAACACCGATCCCTGCGGAACCGCAGTATTGATGCTATGTAAAGAAGAGGAATAGCCGTCTACTACGACAGTGATTTTTTGACCTGGGTGGAAGTCTGCGAGTCAATCGCAAGGCTTATCAGGGAGCCCGTGAGACGGGAGCTTGTTTAGGAGAGCAGCGTGCTAGAGTTAATCGAATGTCTTTGAAAAATTGAACTGAACTGAATCCTAACTCTCTCACTACGCGATAGTACAAGGAAGTGCATTATAAAAATCCCTGGCTTATTTTTCTACCAGTATTTTTCTCTTAAATCTTTTGATATTATTCGCAAGCACGCTGGTTTGAGCATCGATGACATCACATTCTACTGCTAAAGCCCGAATTGCCAGACAGAGCTTTTGAGCACTATAAAATCTTGAAGTAGCCGCTACGAAAGTGGAATTGTGGGCGGAACATGCAATATAAATTCCTTCGAGATATAGTCCGAGGGCTCCCAGATTCTCATGTTGTGAGATTGAAAATGGCAACGGAATTGACATACATCAATGCGGTCTAGTAGATTAACTCAGCTGCTATTTGCAAATTGTTTGCGACATGGTGTAGCTTTACTTCAGAGGGAGGGATATACGTATATATAAAATTAGCTATAGCATGGCCGACTCTACTCACTAGGCCGGAGCCATCGAGGTAGAATCCCACCTCGATGGCCGGAGCATTAAAATATAGCAACACTGAATAGCGGGTCGAGCTGGGCCGAGCTTTTATTTGTTTTTAAGTCAATAGTGTCATCTTCCAGAGTAAAAAAGAAGATTGCAAGGTGATTTTTAAGGTGTTTCTAATTATTTACCTGCACAAACGAAACTATAAAGATAAAAAGATGCCTGCAAAGTATGTAGTACCAGATTGCACTAGCAATTGTGCTTCCGATAAAGGATATATTAGGGTGTTCAATTTTCCTCAAGACGAGCATTTCAAACAGAAGTGGGTGAAAGGTATTCCTCGTAAGGGCTGGTTATATTTATAAGAATAAAGACAAACATTTCCAAGGACAAGACCTATTTTAAAGCACAATGTTGCCTACAATGTTTTCTGGACCTCCGAAATATCCGAAATATCACAGAAAAGTACAGTTCTAATAGAACACATCTGGGCGCACCTACGAAAAGATTTGATAGTGAAGTGACCTAATAGTGAATTTTTCTAGCTTAATTGAAAATTTACAAAGTAAATTGAGTGTTCATTTAAGTGGAAGTGGCAGCAGGAAACAGGTTGCGTTTATTTTTATTTTGAAGTCTGTAGTGTTTGACTATGATGAACTCACGATGAACCAGACATCAGATGTAGGTGGTATTAGTATCAACATTCCTTTATTCCTTTAAATCAATAAATCATAATTTGTTGGTGATTTGAGTTAGATTTTACCACTGTCATTAAGAATATCCTGTTGGTCTCAAATATAAAATATTTTGGCACACTATTTTTAAATAGGTTTTCTGTTGATTTAATGTTAAAACCTTTTCTATGTCCAGCCAAAGAAAGTTTACAATTTTGTGAGAGAGAATACGTTGCTAATTTTACCACCATCTTAAATATTCCTCAAAACTTTGCAGTTCTTTAAAAGTTGCACCTGACAGAAAGTATGCCTTACATTAAAACTGTTGCAGAGGGTTTATTATTCTCGAAGAAGTACATTGTTTTACAAATTGATGGAATATCAGCCTGTATAAATGTTCCTGTCATTTCAAAAATTATAGGTAGAACATGAAGGACAAAATTATTTGATAGGTAGGTATATTAAATACATACAGCTTATAGTTGGTAGGCGTAACCCTTCCATCAGAGTATACAGCTCAAATTACAGTTCTTATTCACAATAGGTATTGTTAAAATTTTGATTTCAGACCAATAGGTATAAAAGCAAGTTTTTGGGCAATCGCACAAAGCAGTTTCAATGAAAATTGCAAATGAATACATCAATATACATATAGATGAGTTTGTTTTAGACACATTTGTTCATGTAATCAACCCCAAACTGATGAAATTCTGCTTGAATTAATGTTGTTAATGTAGCAAATATTTTTATTAATAATTACACTGAAACAGTTCAAGACAAAATACAGACTGACAAAACTAAAAAGAGGAAATCTAATGGAAATTAGAAATGTTTAACAGAAGTGAAAATCTCTAAATCTAAATACATGTGCATTTTTGTACTGTTACTACTGGCATTTTTCACCATTCTTATTTTTTCAAAAAGTATTTTTCTTAATTTATCAACCGAGATGAACTCTAATACATATAAAATGTAATAATTATTCTGAAACTATAAAACAATTTAAATTATTATTATTTACGGTAGAAGGTCGACTGTCAAACGTTTTGTTTGTGCGTCTTTTATGATTGATCAGTAAAACCGAATTTGCTATTTGTTGGTAACTGTAGTGAAGCTTTACGGACTTGCTGTGCTATATTCGAGTGTAGATTAACAGTTTTTAGAGATGGAACTCAAAAAGTGCAGTGTTTGTAACATGGGTTGCATTGGGAGAATTTTCAGGTTAGTTGGCGTTACATAGCATTGTTTACAATTTGAACTGTCACTGCGAGGTCACAGCTGATCAATGTTTGGAGGCTGAAGTGTCAAAGATGATGGCTTTGAGCACGCTATGCTGAAGTGGTTTGTTTACTACCTCTATGTTCAGTTGTTACTCTGAGGAGCAGATATCATCATTTCTGACTTGTGACGACTGTGATCGTCACATACATATGTTCTTTTCCTTCATCTAATTACTAACTAACTAACTAATAGTAATATATATGTATAAATAGGAATAAATAAGGAAAAAATAAATAAAATAAAAAAACTTATATTAAACTAACTAATCAATCCAAATGTTGATTAAAGACTCGATTAAATAGAAATAAATTCGCAATTTCCAGTAGGTTCACTAATAAATTAATGCTTGCTATGTGTTGGCCGTAGTTTACAATTTGTTTACCTTTTCGAAAACTGGCTAACTTGTTTTTGCTGCTTTGATGTTGAATCAGCGTAATGGAAGATAAATATATTCATTGCTTTCATATTTTATGTAAATTTCACGTGACCGGTTTGTTTTAGAATACGAGCAACAATGAAGAAACAACTACCCATGAAAAAGCTATAAGAGGATTGATTTACGGCGAATTTTATGATCATCTATGAAAGCAGGGGATGCTATAAATCTTTTCCTGTTTCAACATTTTATTTTCTGGATAAATTGTATACCTCAAAGAGCCTGCTAAGTTTTTCTACCTTGTAGCGACCAGCACTTTTGAAATCACGTAATCGATTTGTCATGAAAAGACGTTGACAACAGTGCCATCAGTTTCAATTTTGTCGGGGGGTTGCTTAAATAAGGAAAGAGAGGGGATACCGCACGTCCATTTGATGCTATATGAATTAGCTGTTAGGCTGTTACCGAAAATGATTAGCTGTCCAAATTTTGGTGGAAAACGGACGGTGGTGTCAAGGTTGTGTCTTTTGCGATATTTAACGTTTTTAAGACTAATCATTGTGAAATACAGGGTGTAACTTTTAAGGATGTCCACATCTATATTACCGTGTAGATCTTGCTGGGCTGATCATTTTTCAATAAGCAACATGGGTTCGGAAACGAACCGTTTCGGAGATAGCGCTACCGGAAGTAGTCCTTTCTAACGCCTGAAGTTAGGCAATTAATTCGATGCCTTGCGGCCAGTAGCATGGCCGGCGCGGTCTCCGGATCTCAATCACCTGGATTTTTTCCTCTGGGGTCACCTGAAAGCACTTGTCTACCAAGGGGGTGCACCGCGCACAGCAGAAGAGCTGATTGCACGCATCATTGCAGCAGCTGGAGACGTCAGGGAGCAGCCACAGGTAATCAACGCTGCCACTACATCGGTCATCCATCGAGCCAGATTGTGCGAGCAAGAAGGCGATGGCCACGTGGAGCCTCTTCACTGATTTTTGACTGATCTCGGTGTTTTTTGTTGTTGTTTTTTTGCAATGTTTTTTTGTTTTGTTTGTTTGGTTTACTTTTGAGATTTTGGCCATGACGATTAAATGTTGACAAGCCGAATCTGTCTTAGCAGCTGATCCGTAACCCCCTCTCTCCTCTGCCAATTACGAGGCGTTGAATGAATTGCCTAACTTCAAGCGTCAGCAAGGATAACTTTCGGTACCGTTATCTCCGTAACGGTTCGTTTTTGGACCCATGTTGCTTATCGAAAAATGATCAGCTCAGCGAGATCAACATGGTGGTATAGGTGTGGACATCCTTAAAAGTTACACCCTGTATTGTGGTGTGTGTAACGGTAGAGTGTGCAGCTTACAGTTGTAAAAGCCACAGCAGCAGGAAGGAGCCAGGAATCACTTTTCACGGGTAAATTTATGTTCATATTTTTTGGTGTATCCGAAATTTATGCAAATATCTCGATATCTAGTTCAGAGATATACAGTGTGGTCCAAAGAGTGTGCAACAAATGGGATTTTTTTTTATTAGCTGCACAATCAAAAATTCAATATTGCCAAAAGTTGGTGCATGTCCGATAACTAATTTAGGTGCACTTAGAATGGTTCCAAGTTTATCAGTATACGGGGTGAATCAAAAAATATAAAAATTGTACAAGAGTAAAGTACCCTTATTATCAAAAATTCAGCAAAATGTTATTAACAAAAGTTGTTTAGAATTAAGAGTTATGCCTAAATACCAAAACTTGGCCTCCTCTGAGATTTGCAAGATTTCATGTTTGTGGATTAATTTAAATACATGTTTAGAAATAAAAAATTAATAAAAGGTTTGCGGTTTTATTGAGAGTTATTCTGATATGCATGTAATTATAAACAACCTCTTGCCTTAGTAAAAAGATTTTTTCCGAAATTATAAAGCCATATTTAATATCCTTGCAACAAACATTTAGCTTGTGATTCCCAAAAAAATTTTAACCTCAGGTAAATTTCACAAAAATGCTTGAATTTAAATAAAGTTCTACAAAATTAATTCAATTTCAATTAGTGTATCAAACAGTTTTACTAAAAAAAAATTTTTTTTGGGAGAGTTATTGCACTTTTTTCAAAAAATTTTTTTTTTCGCAGAGGAGGCCAAGTTTTGGTATTTAGGCATAACTCTTGATTCTAAACAACTTTTGTTAATAACATTTTGCTAAATTTTTGAAAATAAGGGTACTTTACTCTTGTACAATTTTTATATTTTTTGATTCACCCCGTATACTGATGAACTTGGAACCATTCTAAGTGCACCTAAATTAGTTATCGGACATGCACCAACTTTTGGCAATATTGGATTTTTGATTGTGCAGCTAATAAAAAAAATCCCATTTGTTGCACACTCTTTGGACCACACTGTATATGATCCGAAATATAATTTGAAATGTACCACTAACATGCATCCAGAATGTTCTGGACGAACTAGGACATGATAAGAGCCTGTTCTAAATTTTTTTATTGTGTTCCTCTTTGCTGCTATCAACCACGCGTTTACAGTGACTTCTGGTGTCGATAAAACTGCGGTGGTTCTCGGCATTTGGATTTACCTCCATTCTTTCTAATGTTGGTTTTTAGAGGCATCTCTACAACGCCGATTAAACCATGACTTTTTTTTGGAGAGACGCTTGAAGATATGTGGGATATAGGCTTTCATAGCTGCCATAGAAGCTGTTTTAATTTTTTTTTTGCTTTTAATTCTTTTCCTATCCAATTTTCATTCTGACCTCGTGAAAGATAGAGCCAGCTACTAGTAGAAGATCCGAATATAAAACGACCTTCACCGAACTGGTTTATGGATGAAAAGCATTTTATATTAAATTTAATATGTTAAAAAACATATCGCAAGAGGGTTGGCTGAAAAATTTCAGTCCAGGATATGATTAATTAAATATTGAAGAATCAATTTTTTTAAACATTTCACTGGTATGGTTAATAGACAAATCACATACCAATCGAAAGTATGAAGCCCATAGAATATGCGAACGTTAGGTTGGCAACGTTTTTCCCGTCCCAACGATAGGGTAGGCAGGTATAAATAGGTAAATCAATAATAGTAATTTGCCCCGATGTGGTTAATGCATGAAACTTATATCAAAATAAAGATAATTTTATTGCAAACACGTCGATATAGGGTTGTCTGCAAAAAATCAGTCTGGAATTCCGGTTGTCGAATTTTAAAGATCAAAATAATGCTGCCAGTGAATGCATGCGCCAGAGAGGTCTGATGCATCACTCGATTTTGTAGGTTATCATACGTGCTACAAAAAAGTGACTGCTTTGGGTAAAAAATATAATAAAGGGTTTAATAACTTTCTTGGTGAAAATACGGTAAGTGCATAATCATTTAACCTTCAAAACTATCTTAGTAAATACATCTTTTACATTTTTTTTAATTGTGAAATAAAGACATGGAAGATTCATGAATTTATACATTTTTGATTATGTTTTGTTCAAATATTTCAATTTCACGGACACATGACATGCGCACTCTCTTTCATTCAATGGCCGAGCTACATGCAGCTGCTATGCTGCGCCCTTTGTTAATACACGGGATAGTTCGCTCGGACCTTTCAGGCGCACGTATTCACTGGCAGCAATATTTTGATCTTTAAAATTCGACAACCGGAATTCCAGACTGATGATTTTTTGCAGACAACCCTATATCGACGTAGTTGCAATAAAATTATCTTTATTTTGATATAAGTTTCATGCATTAACCACACCGGTGCAAATTACTATTATTGATTTACCTGTTTATACCTGCCTACCCTATAGTTGGGACGGGAAAAACGTTGCTAACCTAACGTTTGCATATTCTATGGGCTTCATACATTAGATTGGTCTGTGATTTGTCTATCAACCAAACCAGTGAAATGTTTAAAAAAAAATAATTTTTCAATATTTAATTAATCATTTTCTGGACTGAAATTTTTCAGCCAACCCACTCGCGATATGTTTTTTAACATATTAAATTCAATATAAAATGGTTTTCATCCATTAACCAGTTCGGTGAAGGTCGCTTTATATTCGTATCTTAGACTATACCCTCTGTTAAAAAGAGCAACAACTACAGGCACCCTTTTCGACGATTGCGCGTCGCAACTTCAGTCGTCGCGACGGCGAAGGTTCGGAGCGTCCGAAAGTCACTTGCAGCTTTCAGTTTCAGCTTCGCTCTCGCGTTCGTCAGCTACAACCGCACCCCCGAACCGCGGCACCTGTTGCTTCTTTAGCGCGTCTTTCCGGGCTCCGGCTATTCTTCCGGTGAGGCTCTACTCCGACCGTTCTCTCCTGTTGATTTAATCAAACGAGATGTGAGTATGTAATGATAATAATATAATGTCTATTTATAAAAAGTTACAAGCGATGATAATTAAAGAGATGAATAAACGCTGGAATTCCGCAAAAGACGTATCCTTGTGCGCGAATATTCAGCAACAATGCAATATACAGGGTGGTTCAATAAGGACGCGGTGCTCTCTAGCGGCCATACCGTTAAAACTAGACGAAAATGTTTCTAACAAAAAACGTTTCTTTTCAAATGCTCCACATTTAGAAAATGATTTCAAAGTTAGCGGACTTCCGGATATACCGGAAGTAGGTATCAACTTCTTTATTTTAAATGGAACATCCTGTATATTATTACGTTTTTGAATTCTGCATTGATTTTTAGGTCCAGTTTGTTAATCATTCTTTATGTCTACGAAGCCTATTTTCGGAGTTATTCATAAATTTTTGTAGTACCTTACAAGAAACGAAATATCTCGGAAACTAAACGTGATAGAAACATGCAGTTTTCGGTTTTGAAACAAGCAAGGAACGTACTTGTGTCTCAGTAAAATCGTTGTTTCAAAATAACATTAAATCAATAGACTAGCAATTTTCAAATTTGAAAAGTTAGAAACGCTAAAAACATTTTTTTTTTCAAATGGGATGGTTTGATAAGTTTCATATCGGTGGATGCAAAATTAAATTCTCTTTTACCTTTATCTGGGCACATGTGGTTCTATCTTTGATGGCTTTCAAGATATTTACGGTTTTGTAATTATTGCCTAGGAATTGGAAAAATCGTAGGTGGCGTGGCTCGCAGACGAAACAATTGGCAGGAAACTTTTCATCCAAAGTGTTTCTACCTCTAATAATAAAATGTGCTTTTGCTCCATCTAACTGTAACCACATTATTCTTAAAAACTCCAGTGGTGAATTTTTCAATTGGTTTTCCAAATCTTCATTTAGAAAGTGTTGGGAAACATTAGTTTATTATGCGGTTTCCAATAATACCACCCTAAATGCTTAGACTCTATGCTGGTTGTCAAAAAACTTCTCAAAATTTGGATTTACGTGGACGTAAAATATGAGAGGAGGCAACATGTAATAGTAATACATGAAGATAGTGAGTTTGACATTCTCGCAATGGTAGTTGAAGATCCGCATAGCAGTGTTACAGCAGAAATTAGTCGCTATCTGGGCATTAGTCAAACATCTGTGAACATGATCTTAATGGAGTACATATAGCATCCTTATCACGTGCCGCTTAATCAAGCAATTGAAAGACAAGACCTTGAAAACTGAATGAATTTCTGTAACTGGAGTCGTGCTCAAGTCCAAGGAGATGAACTCCTTTTCAACAGTGTGTTGTTTATGAATGAAGCTACATTTCTTGTAAAATTCTTTCATTTTCTTTTTTATGAAATGTAGCTACAGCGTTATCATTAACGGCCATGTATCTGGTATAATTTACATTTCTAAACCGACGTAAATCCAAAGTTTGAGAGTTTTGTTGACATCCAGCATGAAGTCTAAACATTTGGGGTGGTATTGTTGGTAACCGCATATTAAACTAATGTTCTCTAAAATTTCCTAGATGAAAATTTGGAAAACCTGTTGTAAAACTTACCACTGTAGTTTTTAAGAATAATGTGGTTACACGTAGATGAAGCGAAAGCACATTTTAGTATTAGAGTCCGAAACATTTTTGATGAAAGGTTTCCTGCCAATTGTTTCGTCTGCTAGCCACGCCACCTACGATTTTTCCAATTCCTACGCCCTAATTACAAAACCGTAAATGTCTTGAAAACCGTCAAAGATAGAGCCACATGTGCCTTGATAAAAGTGAAAGAGAATTTAATTTTGCATCCACCGATGTGAAAATTATGATATCATTTCATTTGAAGAATAAAAGTTTTTAACGTTTTTAACTTTTCAAACTTGAAAATTGCTAGTATATTGATTTAACATTTTTTTGAAACAACGATCTCATTGAAACACAAATACGTTCCTTGATTGTTACAAAACCGAAAACCGCATCTTTCTATCGCGTTTAGTTTCCGAGATATCAACGTTTCTTGTAAAGTGCTACAAACATCAAATTTTGTAAAAATGGCTGAATAACTCCGAAAACAGGCTTCGTAGGCATAAACAATGGTCAACAAACTGGACCTAAAAATCGATGCTGAATTCAAAAACGTAATAATATACAGGATGTTCCATTTAAAATAAGGAAGTTGATGCCTACTTCTGGTATATCCGGAAGTCCGCCATCTTTGAAATTATTTTCTAAATGTAGAGCATTTGAAAATAAACGTTTTTTATTTCAAACATTTTGTCTAATTTAAATGGTATGGCCGCTAGAGAGCACCGCGCGCTTATTGGACCACCCTGTATACCTATATGAGTCTAACTAACCTAACACTATGCTTACAGGAGGCTCACATACGTACATTACTACCTAAATCTAACAGTTAAGGAGTTACTTCGATTTGAAGTAGTAAAACAATATTTTTGCCAAATTCTCGTTTTTGTTAGAGTTGGCCCTGGATGATATGCTTGTTGTGTTGTTAAATAATTGAAGTTAATATTTTAGCTCTGATTCGGTTTCAATTGGCTATTACAATTGGCAACTGACAAATTGAGAAGCACATGTCAATTACAAAAATTATCTGAAAATAAAACCACATAATTGGTTAGTTTATGTGTGAACGTATCAAAAACCAGAAAAAAGTTTTTTTTGGCTAAGCTTGCAAAAGTGATTAGACTCTTGTATTTTGAATCGAAGATTTTTCTAGCGGAAGCTACAAACGTTTAATTGATTTTCTGATACGACTTCGTATTAGTTCTTTCATTCCCGTCCTTTGAGTCCTTCCATCCTTGACTTAGTTCTTTTCTGAGAAAGGTCAAACAGTATAACAAACACGGTAGCCATGGCCAACTCTGAAGTGGCAAAAATGTAGTAATATTAGGAATCGTTTTACTACTTCAAATTGAAATAACTCCATAACTATTACATTTAGGTACCGGGAATGCTCATGAAAGTGGAAGTATTTTGTAAGAACTTTCAGACGATGCTATAAAATACAGGGCGTTCCATTTAAAATAACAAAGAAAATTATGGTGGCGAGTTTTGGTTCACCCTGTATACAAAATCAAAGATAGCAAAAACCTGATAAATTTAGACAAATCTAAACAACCACAAAATCATTCTAGCATTGGGAATCAAGCTTCCAGTTATTGACTTTTTAAGATACAGGGTGATAAATCCATTAAGATTTTCACATAAAAGTGGCCATATCTCTGAAATAACGCTGTATAACCTGATAAAACCCTCTATTTCCGAAATAGCGAGAGCGAGCACAATTCAAATTTAGGATAACATATACGGCGATTGTAAATTGCAGCGATGGTCAAGTATTCTTAATCCGGGATATGAAAATTGCAGCGGCTGGTTATTTTTCCATTTCAGGTAAACATGTAAATTGCAGCGGACGACCATCTGTTAGGGATAGGAGTTTTTATAACAGCCATCCCTCATTGTTTATTTTTGAGAGTCTTTGATAAATACTCAAACAGACATATACATTAAAATGAATAGTGTCAGAATAAAGCACGCTCCAAATGCAACAACTAAAAAGAAGCAAGATTTTTTGAATCTTAGAATAGGTTTATTACTCAACGAAAATAGGATAAGTGGATTAGAATATATAAAAAGTGTATGTCATTTTTATGGTGAGAACCTTAGTTAGTAATTATGGTTTTTTATGTATATATTGATCTAAGACGATTTACGAACATGTTTGCACATAATGTTATGTATTATTAACAATTAACAATTTAGAAAAGTATAATTTTCTTTCAATGTCAATAGTTTTTGTTTTATTATTAACTGCTCTAACAAAAGGATTTATTAGTTTCAGTCTAAACAAAACCGCGCATTGGGTGTATTATCACCTTCCGAAAATTGCAAAAAAGTATCAAAATTGTCACAATAATTGTTGATATTGTCGAAATTGCCTAAAATAATGGAAATATTTATCAAGAAATTAACTTTTCTAGTTAAGTTCTAGTTAGTTAAGTAGATAATTCTCTATAACAATAAGTGCGAAGAAAATTTTGGGTTTGTAATTTGAAAAAGGCATTGTGATGTCATGTAGTTTTCAAAATCACTAACAGAAGTAGGTAAGTAAATGCCACTAAATGGTTCCTTTAGATGAAAATTAATTTGACCTGTCACATAATATAATTTTTATATAATATTTTGCTATACAAATCCAAATCAATTTTTAGAATACCTCCAAACAGGTAGACTACACCGAAAAGGGACCCTCGCTGCAATTTACAACATCTTTTATGGTCACCTTTGAGATTTATAGTATTATACCCTAACCGCGGCTGCAATCTGTATTCGCCCAACGTATAGGATGTTCTATTTGACTTATAACAATAACCCTGTATATTATAAAATAATATTAAGATGTAGGCCTTAATTTTATCTACAACTTTTTTTACTGATCAGCTTTATATCTTTGACATAAAGTCCCAAATCGCCAAGATATGATATGAGGAGATCACGTTTGACATTGTCAAACGCTTTCTCAAAATCGATGAAGCACATGAAGACACCTTTTCTTTGGTGAACCACCCTGTATAATTAGTTGTCGACGACAAACCACTAAACCTACATGCCTTCGATCCAGCTACATTATTCTATCAGCTGACAGTTTGCGTGTGAAGCTACGAAATTGCAGGAAGACATGTGTGCACTATCAGTATCAGTTGCAAGATTAAAACGTCAGACTGCGGAAGTGAGTGGGAAGAGTGTTTTCTCCCACTGACTAATAGCTTAGTTCTATCTGGCTCCTTGTTCCCTCAAGCATGTTATTTGTGAGGAATTCTCTGTCTCCAACGGACAATCAACATTCTTCAAGAACGTCTAGTTTCGAGGTCTCTTTCCTGTAATGACGAAACTTTCAGGGCAGTGGACTAGTTCAGAATGACGTCACAGAAAGCCATTCCGTCGCTCAGTCAAGGGTGCATAATAACTGACAGCAGCGGCTCGTGGGCTCTGAATGAGGGTGGGCACAACAAAAAAAAAAATGTAGTCAAGTTGATTGACTCAGTACTTCCCACACATTTCGATGATACCAGTTTTATTATTTTCCCACAGCATGAAACTATAGTCTAAATGCCCCTGTAACCAAATCATCGCTCGCCCGACCGCAAAAAAAGTGCTTCTTTCACAGGTCAATGGACAATCCATTATGAATACAACACATTATTGAGTTTTACAAACCCCCAACCCCGAACCACCCCAATTTCACCCCAAAAAAAAAATTTAAATGATCAGGAACCCTTAAAACGTCTAAAACGAAGTTTGAGGTGTTTTTTATATTTTTAGTTTTTCGTCTGGCATAATTTACATTTTTATACCGACGTAAATCCCAATTTTGAGAGGTTTGTTGACAACCAGCATGAGGTCTAAGCATTTGGGGTGGTATTATTGGAAACCGCACTAATGTTTTCTAAAATTTTCTAAATGAAAATTTGAAAAACCTGTTGGAAAATTTACCACTGGAGTTTTTGAAAATAATGTGGTTACAGGTAGATGGGGTGAAAGCACATTTTAGTATTAGAGACCGAAACACTTTGGATGAAAGGTTTCCTGCCAATTGTTTCGTCTGCGAGCCACGCCATCTACGATTTTTCCCATTCCTACGTCATAATTACAAAATCGTAAATATCTTGAAAACCATCAAAGAAGAAAGCACATGTGCGTAGATAAAAGTGAAAGAGAATTTAATTTCACACCCACTGATCTGGAACTTATGATATCATCCCATTTGAAAAAAAAAAAAGTTTTTAACGTTTCTAATTTTTCAAACTTGGAAATTGGTAGTCTATTGATTTAATGTCCTTTTGTAAAAACAATCTTACTGAAACACAAATACGTTCCTTGCTTGTTTCAAAACCGAAAACCGCATCTTTCTATCGCGTTTAGTTTCTGAGATATTAACGTTTCTTGTAAAGTACTACAAACGTCATGCAAATTTTGTAAAAATTGCTGAATAACTCCGAAAATTGGCTTCGTAGACATAAACAATGGTTAACAAACTGGGCCTAAAAATCGATGCTGAATCCAAAAACGTAATAATGTACAGGGTATTACATTTAAAATAAGGAAGTTGATGCCTACTTCCGGTATATACGGAAGTCTGCCATCTTCGAAATTATTTTCTAAATGTGGAGCATTTGAAAAGAAACGTTTTTTATTTCAAACATTTTCGTCTAATTTTAACGGTATGGCCGCTAGGGAGCACCGCGCGCTTATTGGACTACTCTGTATACACATTGGGGGTGGGTTAGAATATCTCGCATCGTATATCCTGTGTGTTGTAAAAGGCGACTAAAAGGAACCGAACTACTGTCGGTATAAACAGTAACCTCTTCTCAACCAATACCTTTGAGTGGACGAGTTGAGAAGAGTCAGGACACCTTCTTGTCCTTGGGGTGAGAAATTGCCCCTAAAGGCGGATGAACCAGTAGATACCATCTGGTCAACGGCATGAGGATGCGGAAAGCAAATGGGAACTACTGCATTAAAAATCTTAAAGATATCCCAAGAGAAACTCGTAAAATGAGTAAATGCATTTTACGAGTTCACAACATGCCTGTTAAGACATTGTGATTATGATGATGATACAACATATTATTGAAATAGTATTATTAGTTTAAAATTCACGCTACCTTTCTTTGTGTGTAGAGAAAGAAAGTAGTTTGGAGACAAAACCGGATTAATTTACTCAATACGACAACATTAATAGAGAGAGAATAATAAGAATGATCGGCCGCCCTTCAGAAATTAGCAAGCCATAAGAAGGTGATCCTGCTGTGGGTCCCCGGACACATTGGTATACCGGGTAACGAGAGAGCGGACCGATTAGCTAGGATAGGGGCCAGCAGTCCCTGCATCGGCCCAGAACCTATGCTGGGAATTAGCAGACGCCAGGTCAATGTGGCCCTGGACAACTGGGCCTACAAGGAACTGGCGAAAGCCTGGTTAGAGAGAGACGACTGCAGGCAAGCCAAAAGATTTATAGCAGGCCCTGATAAGGGCCGAACGCTATGGCTTTTGAATAAAGGCAGAAAGATGCTCAACCTTGTGGTGGGCGTTCTAATTGGCCATTGCCGGCTGAATAGACATTTGTCACTTATGAAAGTGGTAGGAGACCCCATTTACTCCAGATGCTGGGAGGAGGACGAGACAGCGTTCCACTTCCTGGGCAGATGTGCAGTTTATCGCAACCTTAGGGTTAAGATATTCGGCACGACGGAGTTTGGGGAGGAGCCACTATATTCAGCGAAATGGTCGGACATACTGACTTTCGTCAGGAGGTCTGGTAGGTTCGACAAGGAGCTTTCTAGGGTGTAGAATTTTAGCGTTTTCAGTGATTGGTTCAGTGGGGTTGGCAAAAAGGGCCAAAGGTGGCCTACTTGTCTGGCTTCGCCTCCCCATCGCTACTACTATTACTACATTAATATAGACAAATAAATAATTTTCTTTTTACAAACATTTTCTTTTCTCTATTTTCTTTTCACACCTCGTAAGTATCGATGCGTGGAATGTACCGAGGCAATTCACTTGGGCTCGATTTTTCGGCAAAAGATTTATTGTATTGTTCGGAGCAGTGCGAAGCCGCCGCGCTATTCAAAGGGTCGTTTAATTTCGGCGCTCCAAACATTCATTTTGGGGTTGCGGATAAATTGTCTAAGCTTCGGCGGAAAACAATTACCTGAAGAGCACGAGGTGACAGACCGTTTAAGCTCTGTCTGTTGCTGAAACTTTAAATGAAGCTACGCTCTTTATAGTCGGAGATTGAACCGAACAACCGGTTTTGTATTTGTACTTTGATTAGTTTTTGTTTGGGACGGTCGACATTGATCACTCATTCAGCGTCTGTCCCAAATTTTGCCGTGTCTAAAGTGTATCACACATACAGGGTTATTCACGTTATTCGACAGGGAGCATTATGGCTAAAGTACTTGATAAAAAAGAAAATAATAATTTTAAAAATATTTTCATGTTATACAGGGTGTCCCAAAAACACGAAATGTATCAAAGTTATGTTTTTTTAAATGGAACATCCCGTATATTATTGCATATTCAGATTCCTTGGTGAATTCTATTGTGACTTTATGTATCATACATGGGACTTAAAGCGAACCGTTTAGGTTAAATCACCATTTTCGGTATAAGTAGATATCAGGAAAAAATTGAATATCGCAGAGATTATAAAATTTGGAAGGTTGTGACTTTGCCGTATTACTAATCATAAAATGCGTCAGCTTTGATGAGACTGTCAAATTTAAATTACGTTTATGCTTGGAGAAGTCGGTCGATTAATTAAGGAAACTTCGATTAGCGATAACTTGATTTTTTCAAATGGGAATGCCTAATTTTTTTTATATACGGTTAAACGTAGAATTTGATAACCTTTCTAATGATATTAGGTTGTGAATATCAATCTCTGGTAGTTTTCATTTAGTTTTAAATTTTGAAACAAATCGGCGTTTTTCAATTTTTCTACCTATAAGCAACGTAGCAGGCCATGAAATATAAACAAAAACTTGTTCAGGTAGAAGAAAACAACTTACTTAGCTGAAAAATACACACGAACTAGACTAGATTGTAAAAATTACTCTCAACAAACAAAGTCTAACCAGAAACAGCGGCGGTAACATATCTTTGGTCAAAGAGAAGCTGGAGTATGACAGAAATGGATTTTTTCGCGGCTTACTAGCAGTACTAGCTACTGCAATGTACTAGAGATTGCCAATTTCCAAAACCATAAAATATTTTGAAATAAAATAAAAACTAGTAGAGATTGTTGTAAGCAGTTTATTATTTGCATAATAAAATTTCACATTTAATGATATAAAAAAGTATGTAATTCTGTCAAATCTCAAGTCAAAAGTACCTCTGACTGGAGTTCTGAAAATTTTACAGTACCTATCAGCAAGGTCGCAGAAAATGAAGAATGAATTAAAATTTGTTCAAATTATAAAACATAAGTTAAATGGCAGAAAAATTAAATCTGATTTGTCAGTATTCCTTTTTTGCAATATTGCTAATAGATATTGAAAAATAGAAGGGCTCCAGTCGGAGGCATCGACTTCGACGCAAATTAGTACTTTCTTACACCATTACATATGATTGATAGTTGCATGCTGGAGCAACAGTCGCTGTTATCGCTGATCGAAGTCTTCTTAATTAATCGACCGATTTCTCCAAGCATAAACGTAATTTAAATTTGACAGCCTCATCAAAGCTGACGCATTTTATGCTTAGTAATACGGCAAAGTCACAGACTTCCATATTTTATAATCTCTGCGATATTCACTTTTTTTCCTGATATCTACTTATACGGAAAATGGTGATTTACACCTAAACGGTTTGCTTTAAGTCCCATGTATGATACATAAAGTCACACTAGAATTCACCAAGGAATCTGAATATGCAATAATATATGGGGTATTCCATTTAAAAAAAACATAACTTTGATACATTTCGTGTTTTTGGGACACCCTGTATAATATGAACATATTTTTAAAATGTAGCATTTATGGGTCTCTATCCATCTCAAATTATTATTTTCTTTTTTATCAAATACTTTATCCATAATGCTCCGTGTCGAGTGACGTGAATAACCCTGTATATCTCAGGCGAGATTCAGAGACTATGCCGAAGAGACAAGAGCTCTTATATACAGCAATTGTGTCAGGAAATAGAGATGCATGCCAATACTAATCATCCGAAAGAGATGTTTTTTAAGGTCAAATGCCTCAGTCGGGATTTTAAACCCAAATCTTGGGCTGTTAAAAATCCCGAGGGATAGCTAATTACCAACTTGCATGAGGTTATTGAGGTATGGCAAAATTACTGCGAAAACCTGTACCCCGAGGATGGCCCTCAGGCCCTCTCATTGGATTTTGAATACGAACCTCATATTCTTTTGTCTGAAGTGGAACATGCCCTCAACAAGTTAAAAACTAATAGAGGTACAGGCATTGATGCTATTTCTGCCGAAACATTAAAATGCTTGGGTGAAGACGGCATCTCTATTTTATATGATATTTGTGAGATGGTCTGGTCCTCCGGTGTTTGGCCAGATGAATGATGCACATCCATTTTTGTTCCACTTCATAAAAAAGGATCTCCAACAAATCCAGATAATTATCGCCTACTTTCGTCAATCTCTCCTGCGAGCAAGGTTCTACTATATATTTTACAGTCTCGTTTGGAGGGTTTTATTGGCTGGCAAATTTCTCAGGCGCAGGCAGGTTACGTAAAAGGACGCGGTACGCGTGAACAGATCTTAAACTTAAAACAGATCATTGAAAAAGCCAGAGAGCATTATTTTCCCGTTTTTATCTACTTTGTGGACTATTCTAAGACGTTTGATAACGTAAAGTGGCCTAAACTGTGGGAAATCCTTATTTCCATGGGAGTCCCTTACCACTTAGTATTTCTCATACAGCAACTCTATGAGTCTAGCTCAGCTCGTGTAAGAATTGATGGTAACCTATCTGGTCAAACAGCAACCAGAAAAGGAGTTCGTCAGGGATGTGTATTATCTCCGATGTTGTTTAACATTTACTCTGAATTTGTGATGAGACAGGTATTAGACAACTGGAATGGCGGTATAACTATTGGCAGAAGCAAAATATCCAACTTAAGATTTGCTGACGATACAACCCTTATCGCAGCTTCTCAGGAAGAACTAGTAGCTCTATTAAACATCTTAGAACAACGTAGTGCAGAGTATGGGCTTGGTATTAACTACAATAGGACCAAGGTTATGATCGTAGATAGAGAGCATGATAATTATCGAGAAATAAAGTCAATAGGCCGTTGTGAAGTAGTTCAAAGTTTTATATACCTCGGTTCTTTGATCGATAATTCGGGTAGCTGTGAAAATGAGATTCGACGGCGCATTCAACAGGCACGTGTGGCCATGACAAAGCTTACTAAAATATGGCGTGACAATAACATCACTAAAGCTACAAAAATGTCGCTGGTTCAGTCTCTTGTGTTCTCCATATTTTTGTATGCTTCGGAAACTTGGACTGTTAAAAAGGCAGATCGAGCTCGTATAGACGCTTTTGAAATGTGGACATGGAGGAGAATGCTGAGAGTTCCTTGTACGGCCCATCGAACTAACGTCTCCATACTGGATGAGGTCGGTAATCCAAAGAGACTATCCTCCATTGTGTCGACGAGAATGCTTACATTCTTCGGACATATACACAGAAGCGATAATATGGAGAAACTTGTAGTTCAGGGTGGGCGGCGCCGTGGCCGTCCCTCTACACGCTGGGTGGATACGACAAAACAGTTGCTGGATATGAGTGTCAAGAGCGCCACTAAACTGACAACAAATCGCGAACGATGGCGAGCTACAGTGCTCAAAACTATTGATAATATTCGTGTCGGCAATACTCTAGCTCCGACTCAATGCATTTTACGAGTTCACAACATGTCTGTTAAGACATTGTGACTATGATGATGATATCGGTGTGGGAAGTAAAAATAGATGTCTCATCCACGATACAACTGGACTGGCCAGTCGATTTTAGATCAGATCCAATAACATAATAAAAAATGCGATGTACAAACGATGCACATAATGCACACGTGACGCTTTATGTCAAACATTCATTAAAATGTGTTTTCATCAAGTGCAGCTGTCTATTTCTACGAGTACTTCAAAAGGCTTTAATCAACTATTCACGTGTCATAAACAAATTACGATTCTATTTCGATGTTACACTCCACCGTTATTACATATCAGATAATTTTAGCTAGTTGTATCACTGATTAACGTATTTATTGGGTACCTATTTTTAGTGTTTCGTTATACAGGGTATTCATTTGGAAACTTCCCACCATGACTTTATCCAAAGACACTGTAAAAGAAATAAAAAATGGAGTCAAGTACTTCCCACACATAATGATGATACCATTTTATTACTCCCTTGCAACTAAATTATCGCCCATCCGCCCGCAAAAACAACATCCAACACAAAAACCCTCGTAAATAGTTTTTTGCGTCTCCATCCTTAGGAACTAGGGCGCCACAGTTTTTTTCTGCATGCTTGAACTGGACGATGCGAAACGATCAAGAGCCTCCAACCCGTCTAAAAACGAAGTTTGAGCTGATTTTATGTTTTTGGTTTTTTGAATATTGCTGCGCCGCCACTGACACGGTTTTTCAGAAACAGAGTCGTTTCCTATTCTCGCAGCGGTAATAAATTCTGTGTCAAAATTTTATTAACATCAATTCAATAATTTATGCTTTACGCAATACACATAGAACGAAATAAAGCAAAACTCGTATGTACAGATCACAAAATTGGTTTCTGTAATAGGCAAGCCAATGTTCGGATGGACCTAAAAAAGTGTAATATGCCGCTAGGTATTTCTTCTACAGGTCAATAGACGGACTATTATGAATAGGTACAACAAATTTTTCAGTTTTACTACCCCCCACCCCCCAATCGCCCCGATTTTACCCTACCCAAAAAAATTGAAAATGATCAGGAACCCGTAAAACGTCAGTGGCGGCGCGGCAATAATAAAAAAGCTAAAAATATAAAAACAGCTCAAACTTTGTTTTTAGGCGTTTTAGGGATTTCTGATCATTTTCTACGTTTTTTTGGGTGAGGGTGAATTTGGGGTGGTTGGAGGGTGGGGGGTTGTAAAACTGTAAAATTTGTTGTACTCATAATGGTTTGTCCATTGATCTTTGGATGAAAAATCTAGCAGCATAATACAATTTTTACGTACATCCGAACATTCCTTTGTTTATTATAAATATAAAAACCAAGGGACTAAGAATTTGTGATGTATACATACGAGTATTGTTTTAGATCGTTCTATATTGCGTGAAGCGAAAATTATTGATTTGATTTTAATGAAATTTTGACACAGTATTACTCAAGGGCCCTTCCAAGGGGGGGTAGAGGGGGTAATTATCCCCCCCAGAACACGGAACAAAACTGACTAATTAAAAATAAGATGCAATAAGATGCATTGAAATTTAACTGTTTATGTTTATTGCTTTAAACATATTTTTCTGTTTACATTATTTATAATAAGTCTGGTTTTATTATATGTGTCTTGTTTTGTTAATTTTCCTTATAATAACAAAATGGAAAATACCTGTGTAATGTTTAATTTGATCTTTGCGGCTGAAAAATTTTAATTTCATAAATATTCATCTCTTACCGTATTATATCTTCATTTGACAAGATGTTTATTGTACCCCCCCCCCCCGTCTCCTTGGCGGCGCTCACTACATTATCCATAGAGTAAATACCCCCCCAGACTTCCAAGAAGCGTCACTGGTATTACTACCGCAGCGAGGATATAAAACGCGTATGTTTTGGAGAAATAGTGTCAGTGGCGGCTCAGCAATAAAAAAAAAACTAAAAATATGAAAGCAGCTCAAACTTTGTTTTTAGGCGTTTTACGGGTTCCTGATCATTTTCAATTTTTTTTGGGTGGGGTGAAATCGGGGCGGTTTGGGGGTGGGGGGTAGTCAAACTGAAAAATTTGTTGTATTCATAATAGTCCGTCTATTGACCTGTAGAAGAAATACCTAGCGGCTTATTAGACTTTTTTAGGTCCATCCGAACATTGGCTTGCCTATTACAGAAACCAATTTTGTGATCTGTACATACGAATTCTGCTTTATTTCGTTCTATGTATTTTGCGTAAAGCGAAAATTACTGAATTGATGCAAATAAAATTTTGACACAGAATTTATTACCGCTGCGAGAATGGAGAACGATTCTGTTTTTGAAAAACCGTGTCAGTGGCGGCGCAGCAATAATAAATAAAACATAAAATCAGCTCAAACTTCATTTTTAGACGGGTTGGTGGCTCGTTATCGTTTCGCATCGTCCAGTTCAAGCATGCAGAAAAAAATCTGTGGTCCCTTGTTCCTAAGGAGGGAGACGCAAGCAACTATTTACGAGGGTTTTTATGTTGGATGTTGCTTTTGCGGGCGGATGGGCGATAATTTAGTTGCAAGGGGATTTTAGACTATAGCTTCATGCAATGGGAAATAATAAAATGGTGTCATCATTATGTGTGGGAAGTACTGAGTCAATCAACTTGCCTCCATTTTTTTTGATTGAATCATCATCATCATCATAGTCACAATGTCTTAAAACAGACATGTTGTGAACTCGTAAAATGCATTTATTCATTTTACTAGTTTCTCCTGGGATATCTTTAAGATATTTAATGCAGTAGTTTCCCATTTGCTTTCTGCATCCTCATGCCGTTGACCAGATGGTATCTACTGGTTCATCCGCCTTTAGGGGCAATTTCTCACCCCAAGGACAAGAAAGTGCCCTGACTCTTCTCAACTCGTCCACCCAAAGCTGTTGGTTGAGAAGAGGTCACTGCTTATACCGCAAGATAAACGATGGGAGATATTCTAACCCTCCCCCACACTGAATAATAGTAATATGATAAAATTGAATTTTATCAAAAACTATCAGGCGTGCAATGAAAATTAATCCACTGTCCCTCATCCATGTACGACCGTTGTCCTACAAAGTTGATTGATTTTTGCATGATTTCACATCAGATATTTCATATATCGTGATAGGGTACCTGTTGAAATGAGGATCGGGATTCAATTATGGAACGTCGAGATTCCACGTAATCACGTGTGGGCGGACTGCGATATTTCCTTTCTGTTCAATTACGCTCGCTGTTCGTCTACACTGAAATATGGAGCTCTGCCTGTCACAAATGTATACTCGGGGGCAAAATTTTTGGGTGGATTTCATAAGGTCAATTTTTTTATGATGGAATTCTCTACTAGCATACTGACAGTGTCACGAGTCATCATGGTTGTAGTTCTTCTATTTTGTATGTATGCTTTTGGCTCATAAAAGTTCTACTGTTGCTTAATCGCAATTGGTTTATAGATTGCTTTTCCTTTGTGGAATATCTTTATTTGGCTTTCTATTGAGATGAAACCTCGCATTTCGGATAATTTCAAGGTGCTGATTACAAATCCAGTCGCAGTTTTGAGTCTCAGTCTTGTTTGACGAAAATAAAAAATTTCAGATCTCTCGGGCTGGCGGGTGCCCCAACAAAAATCGAAAATCTTTATTTGGCGCTCTTTTGAGATGAAACCTTGTGTTTCCGATAATTTCAAGGTGCTGATTACAAATCCAGCCGCAGTTTTGAGTCTCAGTCTCGTTTGACGAAAATAAAAAATTTCAGATCTCTCGGGCTGGCGGGTGCACCTAAAAAAATCGAAAACATTTATTTGGCTTTCTATTGAGATGAAACCTTGCATTTCGGATAATTTCAAGGTGCTGATTACAAATCCAGCCGCAGTTTTGAGTCTCAGTCTCGTTTGACGAAAATAAAAAATTTCAGATCTCTCGGGCTGGCGGGTGCACCTAAAAAAATCGAAAACATTTATTTGGCTTTCTATTGAGATGAAACCTTGCATTTCGGATAATTTCAAGGTGCTGATTACAAATCCAGTCGCAGTTTTGAGTCTCAGTCTCATTTGACGAAAATAAAAAATTTCAGATCTCTCGGGCTGGCGGGTGCACCTAAAAAAATCGAAAATATTTATTTGGCGCTCTATTGAGATAAAAAGTGGTATTTCGGATAATTTCAAGGCGCTGATTACAAATCCAGTCGCAGTTTTTAGTCTCAGTCTCGGTTGACGAAAATAAACGGATTCAGATCTCTCGGGCTGGCGGGTGCACCTACAAAAATCGAAAATCTTTATTTGGCGCTCTATTGAGATGGAACCTCGCAGTTCGGATAATTTCAAGGTGCTGATTACAAATCCAGTTGTAGTTTTGAGTCTCAATTTGACGAAAATAAAAAATTTCAGATCTCTCGGGCTGGCGGGTGCACCTAAAAAAATCGAAAATCTTTATTTGGTTTTCTATTGAGATGAAACCTCGCGTTTCGGATAATTTCAAGGCGCTGATTACAAATCCAGTCGCAGTTTCGAGTCTCAGTCTAGTTTGACGAACGACGAACGAAACGTGCTTTCATTGACGTGTACAGCACTATACTTATACTAAAAATATCGAATTGGTATCGGTATCGAAATTTTTTATTTTCGCATCCCTACCCAATCTTCTCACCCAAAATGGCACCGCCAAGGTCAAATGGGCCTATACCGTGATCTCAAATTGATCAATTTATTTACTGCGGTATTATTTTTGATGATAGATAGGACCGTTTACTGTAAAAAGTCAGCAGAAAAAACTTGATCCAAATGAGAATAACACTAAAAAGAAAATTGTACTGTAATTTGAAATAGCCGATGATGACGTCACCTGTAGGGAACCAAGGAGAAGCGTCCTTTCTGTAGGGAACCAATGAGAAGCGTCCTTTCGTGGTCCGATGACTACGAGCGGATGCTATTGTTTTGTACCAGTGAGCTCTTATTGGTTCCCTACAGGTGATGTCACGACATGGGCGGGAAGTGTATGGATTCAAAAAATTCAATATTTAGAGCAATTTTTTTCGGTTATAAATACGATAGAAAAATTTTGTAAAATTATTTATGGCATCAGGGTTCGTTTAAGCCAATAAACGAAAAATGTGGTATAGGCCCATTCTGTAGGAACCATTTTTATATAGGAAATCCTGAGATATTCTGCTAGTTGTTTAGTATGATGTGGTTCAACACATACAGGACTAATTCGTGTTTCACAATGACACGGAAATTAAATTTACCCCAGGATTTTTTTCGCATTGTGTCGTGCAATGTCGGTAAATAGAATGCGCGTCCGCTCCAATTTAAAACGCCGCACCCGAATGCACACGGAAAAAGGAAAAAGCGGGAAATTCTGTTAGAGTTAGTTACACGATTATAATGGAAAACCTCCCCTATGCTGTTTTTACTTCCCACACCGATAGGCTTTTTGGGTGTTTCATGATGTCTATGTCGCAGTCTTATTGTAAAATTAGTCATATTATTATACGCCTAGGTTTTTTCAATACGACTAGGCGTATTGCTATATCGCCGAAATAATCGAGGAACTCACAACTTGACTTACAATTTAAGGTGTATTAGAATACGCCTGTTGCTTATTAGGCTTATTGTCAAATTTCAATAGCGCGCGATTACTCTGGATTCTGATTGGTTATACTCGTCGTATTATAATACGACTGTCGACTTGTCAGGCTGATTGTATGTTATTGTGGTTGTGACTTACTGTTCAGTTTCTTTGTGCAATATTAGTGCAAATGATTGCATTGAAAATGAGTGATGACTCGCTAGGTGTATTTGTCCACAAGGGCAAGTATTATGAAGAACCTGAAAAGTTTTACAAAGGTGAGAAATTGTAATAGCTATACCATACTATAATCTTGAAATTTTAAAAGTTTTAATAGGGAGTTTTAGCTGTGCTGGCAAATTGGGCGGCTTAAGAGTGGATCCTGTTCTAATAAGTAACACAAATCTATAATTATTTATTTCTTTGCCCTATGAGCGATTTTCATAATTTGCCTGGCACACTGCCAGTCGTATTATAATAAGACGTATTTTATACAGTCAAATTCTAAAAACAACCCTGTACAGATTCTTTTCAACAATGAGACTAAGAAGCGTCAGGCGTATTATAACACGTCTTAAATAATCAGTCATATTGTCAGATTTTCATTTACTTTGTTCGTTTTACATTACGCCTAGTCATATTGAAAAAGCCTAGGCGTATTATAATAAGACTGATATTATGATAAGCCTGCGACATGTACATAACGAAAAACCACGTCACTCATTTCCGTCGGTCTATCTGTCGGTCGGTCGGTACGTCTGTTGGCGTTTTTCTAACGTCGTAATCTCAGTAACCGCTACATGGATTGTTATGAAATTTGAGTAGCTATATGTTGTGGAGTCGTAGTAGCTAATGTTCATAAAATTTTGGAAATCGTTATACAGGGGCGGAGTAATTGGCAAAAAACCAAAATTTTCAAATATTCCTCAAACTTCGTTTTTAGGCGTTTTAGGAGTTCCTGATCATTTTCTAGTTTTTTTGGGTGGGGCGAATTTGGGGTGGTTGAGGGGTGGGGGGTTGTAAAACTGAAAAAATTGTTGTATTCATAATGGGCTGTCCATTGACCTGTGAATGAAAAACCTAGCGGCATAATATACTTTTTTAGGTCCATACGAACATTGCCTTGCTTATTATAGAAACCAAGGGACTTGGAATTTGTGATGTAGGTATACTCACGAGTATATTCTTTTAGATCGTTATATATTGCGTAACCCGAAAATGGTTCAATTTTTTTGATTTTGATTTTAATGAAATTTTGACACAGTAGCACTACCGCGGCGAGGATAGAAGGCGCGTATGTTTTAGAAAAAAACATGTCAATGGCGGAGCAGCAATAATAAAAAAATTGAAACATAAAAACAGCTCAAACTTTGTTGTTAGGCGTTTTAGGGGTTCCTGATTATTTTCTACCTTTTTTGGGTGGGGGTGGAACTGGAGCGGTTGGGGGGTGGGGGGTTGTAAAACTGAAAAATTTGTTGTATTCATAATAGTTTGTCCATTGTCCTGTGGAAGAAATACCTAGCGGCATATTACACTTTTGTAAGTCCATCTGAACATTGGCTTGCCTATTCCAGAAACCAATTTTGTGATGTATATGTTACGTTCAATACCCGAATTCGGGCAATGCCCGAAAAAAATACGCAGAATTAGTTTTGAGCAAGGAATGTTTCCCAAACCCGAAATATTAGCTTTATACGGCTATTGAGCATTACCAAATGGGCAGAACTAGTTTTGCGCAACTTGAAATGCACAGAACTAGTTCTGTGGTACTGAATGGCCGACAGCAGTTATATTAAAAAATTAAGGTTATGTTTATGTTGTTGCTTTGAATGTTTTTTGTTTCAGCTTGTGGAAAAAATGCAAGCTAAATTCGAATCCGAATTAGTCAGACTACTTGAAGCTTCCAGTTCACAAAAACACAATCTCATGACAAAAGATCATATCCTCACTATATTGAATGAATTTAACCTAACCTAACCTTCATGTCTCTGCAATAAAAAATGTATAAAAAATCTATCAAAAAAAAATCTCTTCTACAATTCTATACAAAATATACAGAACCAGTCCTGTCCTGTGCATTTCAAGTTGCGCAAAACTAGTTCTGTGCATTTTTTTTCCTTGATTAATGGCACTGGTCAGAAACCAAATGGCCAGTCATTTTATTGTGGTTTTAATTGGATGTATAATATCCAAAAATGGAATACAAAAAGGCTGTTTTCCGTGTAACATTAATTCTAATTCTTTTTTTTTAATTTTTTTTTATTTTTAAAGTTCCTTTTTTTTTATTTATTTATTTTTTTTTGTACGTGGTCTATATTTTTTTTTATTTATTTTTTAATAGTGGCATCTTGTGATCCGTTTTTTTTTGTGTTTTTTTTCCTTCTTTTTTTCCTTGCATATCCAAATACATAATTACAACTTTTCGCATAACTGCGTACAAAGAGGTATGTTAGTATTAAATTGTTAGCCTTAGTCTATTACAATGATTATATATGATCTGATATACAGTCTTGTGTTCTTCTGTGCATTTCAAGATGCGCAAAACTAGTTCTGCCTATTTGGTAATACTCAATAGCCGTATAAAATTAATATTTCGGGTTTGGGAAATATTCCTTGCTCAAAACTAGTTCTGCGCATTTTTTTCGGGCATTGCTCGAATTCGGGTATTGAGTTTAACATATACATATGAGTTTTGTTTTATTCTGTTCTATGTATATTGCGTAAAGCGAAAATTATTGAATTGATTTTAACGAAATTTTGACACAGAATTTACTGCCGCGGCGAGAATGGAAAACGCGTCTGTTTCTGAAAAATCGTGTTAGTGGCGGCGCAGCAATAATAAAAAACTAAAAATATGAAAACAGCTCAAACTTTGCTTTTAGACGTTTTGGAGGCTCCTAATCGCTTCGCATCGTCCAGTTGAAGCATGCAGAAGAAGCTGTGGCATTCTAGTTCCTAAAGAGGGAGACGCAAGAAACTATTTACGAGAGTTTTTGCGTTGGATGTTTTTTTGCGGGCAGGTGGGCGATGATTTGGTTGCAAGGGAATTTCAAATTATAGCTTCAGGCAATGGAGAAATAATAAAATGGTATCATCATTATGTGTGAGAAGTACTGAGTCAATCAACTTGACTTCATTTTTTCTGCATTGTGTCGTACAGTGTCGGTAAACAGAGTGCGCGTCCGCTTCAATTTAAAGCGCCGCACCCGAATGCACACGGAAAAAGGAAAAAGCGGGAAATTCTGTTAGAGTTAGTTACACGATTATAATGGAAAACCTCCATTACTCTGTTTTTTTCTTATCACGACGCATATTCGCGATTCCAATGGCAATGTGACCGTGAAAAAGTCGTTCCGATAGAAACGTTGTTCACACGTAGTCCTCCGGCAAAGGCTGAAAGCCTATATGGCGCTGTAGAGGCGCTGCGAGAGGATAAGTATCGTTGCAACATCTAAAAACGAAGTTTGAGCTGTTTTCGTACTTTTAGTTTTTTGATTATTGATACGCTGCCACTGACACGATTTTTACCAAACGTACGCGTTTTCCATCCTCACCACGGTAACAATACTGTGTCAAAATTTCATTAGGATCAATTTAATAGTGTCCACTTTACACTTTACATTTAAAGAATCGAGCGCCTAACCAAAAATATGAAAATTGCATCTTAGACTGTGTTTATATCAGTAGTTAACGTGAAATGTTCGTTGTCGTATTCCCACTAATAAAAATTTTATAAGCAGAAATGTCGAATGATGCGTTATTGCCATATTGCCCGTACCCATGGGTAATGTGGCATATAGCTTGAGGTAATATGGCATCATTAATTTATGATATGACAATTATTGGAAATCACCTTTTTTTAAAGAAAAGTTGGAAAACCAAAAGCAATAGCTTTTATTATAAAAAACTGGTACATGACATTAATAGTATTCTTCGATGTCCTCGTCTAGGTAGCTATCTTAGATAACGGGATGCATTCGTCGCAAAATCTGTCAGATGGAGTGCAGATTTCATGAACCTATTCCAAACAACTCACACATTGAATCCAGTCACACTTGAGACCCTTCTTGTCCATAAAATATCCGTAGCAGCTAGCACAAAAGTCTCATCATACTCTATTTCTGAATCACTGCTTTCCTTCATGTTTACCTCTATTTCGGAGTCTGACGAACTGGAGCTGTAATTCCTTCTTATTGAAGTCGACTTCTTCTGAATGTGCTTTTTATAGTTTTCTTTGAAGGTGGTAACTTATTCTTCTTCGTGTTTCATCTAGGTTGAAGATTTTCTGTGGGGTATTCAACAAATTATTTTTTCTCAAGACATCCCCTAGTAATTCAAAATATTTAGTATATTCTTCTTTTGTCTTTCCCTTTGCTCTGGCGGTGGACAGTCCTTGAGCTTTATGTACTGTCAGCTCAGGATGCCTTTTCATGAAAGAGACAAACCAATCTTGACCTGCTTTTTTTTCTGCCTGGTTAAACGAATGTGGAATATTTTTTTGCACAGCAAAAGAATACGCAAGTTTTCTTTGTTGGTGGCAGATAAAGCAAACCCGTGTGCTGCCCATGTATCTGGATAAAGTCATTTCTTGGTCAACACTGAGGCAGGTTTTTCGGCTTAAGGGAATTTTATTCATATTTCCGGATTCTTTTTTTCGCATTAACGTTCTAACAGGAACATTATAAATTCGACTTGTCGCTCGAACTGAGCCTCTACCACTGGTGATGTCGTTAATTGCATTTTGAAGATCTTCTTCTGACCACAGCCCTCTCAGATTTTTCAGAACATAAGCACGTGGCATTGTATTAACCTGAAGGAATTAAAGATATATGAATATTCAACTCCCCACGCTGATAAAATACTATGGGTAATATGCACTACCGTTTCAATGAGGCATATGACCCCAAAGAACAAGGTATAAGTTTGAACTGGGGATCGAGAGCCCCCGCGTAAATAAAGTAATCGAAACACGCGCCAAAAGTTAGGTTAGAATCTTTATTTCACCCAGTATTGATATTTAAAGCGGATCATTGTTACCGGATTAAAAAAAAAGTTGTAAAATTTGGTTGAAAATATTATCTGAGATTAACTTACCTTGTTTTTGACACTATTCGTAGAGTTTTTATGTTTAAAACACAAACCGACCACATGCATGCTGTTTTCTTAATTTACAACAGGTGTGCACTGCTGCAGTAGTTCCAGACAGTTGGTCTATGATAAAAGCGGAGTGAGGCATATTACCCGTTGAGGCATATTCCCCCGCTTTACTCTACAGAAAATGCTAACTCCCTTAGTTTCCGTAATAGGCTAGGCAATGTTCGGATGGACCTAAAAAGGTGCTTTATGTCGCTAGGTCTTCCTTCACAACTTAGTGTACCGCCTATTATGAATACAAGAAATTTTTCAACCCCCAACCACCCCAATTTCACCCCCACCAAAAAAAAAAAACGCAGAAAATGATCAACGCTTAAAAACGAAATTCGAGCTGTTTTTATATTTTTAGTTTTTTTATTATTTCTGCGCCGCCACTGGCACGATTTATAAAAACCATACGCGTTTTCCATCCTTGCCACGGTAGTAATACTGTGTCAAAATGTCATCAAAATCAATTCAACAGTTTCCTCGTTACACAATATAGAACGATCCAAAGCAATACTCTCGTATGTTTACACCAGATAAAATTCTGTCCTTTGGTCTCTGTAATAGGCTAGGCAATGTTCGGATGGACCTAAGAAAGTTATTTATGTCGCTAGGTCTTCCTTCACAGGTCAGTGGACAGTCTATGATGAAAGCAACAAATTTTTTCAATTTTGCAACCCCCCCCCCACCACCTCAATTTCACAACACCCCCCCCCCAAAAAAATAGAAAATGATCAGGAACCCCTATAACGCCTAAAAACGAAGTTTGAGCAATATCTATTTTTTTTTGCTAATTACTCCACCGCCCATGAACAGATTTTCAAAATTATAGGAACATTACCTACTACGACCCCACAGCATATCGCTGCCCAAATTTCATCAGAATCCATGGAGTGGTTGCTGATATTACGAGGTTAGAAAAATTCGACAGACAGACCGACGGAAATGATTGACGTGGATTTTCGTTATGTAGACATCATAAAACGCCCAAAAAGTGTATTATCTCAAAATCTAAAATTTTCGCGATCACAATACTCCCCTAACCTATCGGTGTGGGAAGTAATTAGTGAGGCAAAACCTATTATTTACATAATTATGTCACAATAACTAACTAATATAGTCTAATTATTTTCTGTTTGATCTTCGTATATGCAAATTTTCCACTCTACCTCCTGATGTCGCAAAAATATGCAGCTGTCTGTATACCTGGCAAAATTAAAATACTCTGGGGCCTACATTTTCCATCTGATTTTAATGGGATGGAATCCACAGAGGTTGAGGTATACGATTTTTTTAGGCGTGTGTTTCCGCCAGATAAAAAAAGTTGCGCAAACTTCATCATTTTGGAGTTGTATTTCATCGCGGTGGCTTTATTAATGTGTGTGCGTGTATATATAAACTTCTCTGTCTAGGAAGTTTTATAATTATGCTCTATAATTAGCAATTAAAATTTCCAGGTTGTTAATCAACTGTCAAGTGCACATATATTGCTAGTACGCTGGTCGGAAAATAGGTGGAAAATACCGATGTTTTTCTTCAGCCGATATAGTCTAAAGCCGCGTACACATTTGAGCGCACATGGTTTGAGCACAGTATATCCAAATATACAGTAGCGCAACTCTCCAAAATTTTGGTGGTTCGCGCATAACATCCCGCGCATCGTTCGCAGGATGTTTAGCACGGCGATCGCCTGAGTCACGTTCAGTCTATGAGAGTGAAGGTAGTGTCTTTGACAGAACCGGATTAAGGAATTTGGTGATACGCTGATATGGATATCGGGACGCGTGAAGTCAAATGTTGCGCCGCTGTAGGCTGTAATAACAATTCCAAAAACTGTGACTATAGTTTTTTAAGCTTCCTCAAGATGCTGCCAGGTATGCGAATCCTCCAATATTTAATATGCTCCTTTATTACCTAGTAATACTAAAGTGTGATAGCATAGCTCCATTTGTCTCTAACAAGGTCTGTCCGGTATTGGGGTAGCTGTGTGTATTTTTCTCAATTTTTAGAAGAGTTAGACGTTACGGGAAGTCGTTCTTTAATTATGACCCTAAAGTCAGAATAATAATTTGTCACTTTCCTCACAGCACCACAACGCTCAAAAGATCTTTCACGACATATAACAAAATGATTGTGATTATGCATTCCAACATTATGAAATTTTGAGCAGGAAGTGAAGTCCATTTTGATGGATGCTCAAATAGAAAGTTCACAATAAAAAGAATCAACATGCTAGTTTCAAAAATATATCATTTTCCTCTATAAACATTGATTCTTTTGTTCAATATGCTTATTCATATGTAATATACAAATACAGAAGGAAAGGTAGTCTTGGTAAACTAGATAAAAAACAGTTTTGCGATTTTTTATGAATAACGACCAGTTTAGTATATTTTATCGTTGTTATAAACATATTGATCATTATTTTTTATGTACACCCAACAAGTTTCCACCGATTTTGCTGTTTACCACGTTTTCGTACCTTAAACGTTTTTCTATGATGATTGATGAAGATAAATTTAAAAGTTGTGGGATAACTAGACATAAATGTTATTTTGGACGCTACGTCGTTACATATATTTGAATCATATAAGATATTATAAAGTTTTTATATTTATTTAAATGTTTAAGATTAAGTAAGATAAGATAAAATAAAGTTGAATAAATCTCGCATTTTTGTAATTTATTTACAAACGATAAAGCCACATATTTTCTCGGAGTTAACAATTTTCTTTCATACACCGACTATTTCTTGTTTTGCTTCTGAAAAAAAATGTTTACACCCCATTTATATGCAAAGAATTCATGATGAATTAGAAGAATCAGTACAAAACATTTTCACGTACAATAAATTCGAATGCATGGATATAACTTACAAATTGTAATTCAGAATTCCAAAGACAACTGCCTAACCTTGATGACACATCACATTACCACACTGCTCTCAAAATTTACTCTATTTACGAGACATATCGCGTCCATTAAACTTATTGTAACAAAATAATTACGCTTCTTCACTCGATTATTGCTAAGCCGACCCTGTGCTCAAAACGTAAACGGCAATACTCGCGGCTCGTGCTGAGGAGCCGACGTGGGGTTATGAGAGGCCTGTTTTTCGGAGACAAATTGTCTGCATGATTTCTAGGGAGTTGCACTACTGTATAATTGGATATACTGTAGTTTGAGTACAGTTATATTGATAAAAAAGGCGTATCAGAATTATTCATCTGCATAATATGCGAATTTCAGAGAGGATAACTATCATAGTATAGTATCAGCCTAGTTATTATCTGGTCATCATCATAGTCACAATGTCTTAACACACATGTTGTGAACTCGTAAAATGCATTAAGTCGGAGCTAGAGTATTGCCGACACGAATATTGTCAATAGTTTTGAGAACTGTAGCTCGCCATCGTTCGCGATTTACTGTCGGTTCAGTGGCGCCCTTGATACTCATATCCAGCAGATGTTTCGTCGTATCCATCCAGCGTGTAGGGGAATGGCTACGGCGCCGCCCACTCGGAGCATGACCCTGAACTACACACACAGAAAAATCTGTCGTTCTGTCAAAGACTTACGCTTGGATTCAATGGGACGTTACACTCAGCATTCCTCAAATACAGCGATGTTTTATCCAATGGGAAGTGTATAGTTGGCAACGAATTATACCGTATTGTCGATTCAACTACAAGATGTCATTGGATTCCAATGAATAATTCAATCGCAGCATATCGTTGAATCGAATCTGTTTTTGGTAACTGATTCTAAACTACTTTCTTTTCCTTGGAGCAACAGATTTTATTGCGAGGACAGCTGACTGATTCGTTTGGATGTTTAATTGTGTGATTTTGTATAGAGTTATAATGAGCATGATATAAGAATAAGACATAAGCCTGCACCAGTTGTTGCATTATTACCTGAAATATAACTGTCTGACTAATCTAAATACCTACATTCAAATGTGGGTGTTAGCTCTTCTAAGTGCCAATTGCTCAGTAGGTCCTCTATTTAATATATACATAACTGGACACCAGGACACATTTAAATCACACAATTTCTGATGCAATACGCAAAACCGCGAGATGACACAACACGGCTAACACCGAAACAACACAACGAAACAACCTCGTCCATATTGGCGGGTTGGCGGCGATAGTAGATTATAGTTCAGCGAACGACAAGGGCCATTGAAACAAAATTAATTTTTTTCAGATGAATTATCACGAACTGCTGTTGCAGTAATAATTTTTGTACATTGAATGCTCGTAGATTGTAAGCTTTGCTTAAATGAAACATAGGGTAAATTTCGAAAACAAAAGGATGTTTTGATTGCATTATATGTCAATACTGGTATTAGAAGGATTATACATATCGTTAGAACGAATATAAAATTATTTTGAATTTATTGGCGTACCTGCGATTACTTTGAATATAAGGATTGAATTCTTTCAATGACATGGATTTAAAACAACTGTAAATATGTTTAAAGTGATGGAAAAACATCCAAATACTAACAATTAATTGAAAAGGCAACAGTATTTTTTTCTGCGTAAGTTTCTCCATATTATCGTTTCTGTGTATATGTTCGAAGGATGTAAGCAATCTCATCGACACAATGGAGGATAGTCTCTTTGGATTATCGAACACATTCAGCATCAAAACGTTAGTTCGATGGGCGCTACAAGGAACTCTCAGCATTCTCCTCCACGTCCACATTTCAAGAGCATCTATGCGAGCTCGATCTGCCTTTTTAACAGTCCAAGTTTCCGAGGCACACAAAAATATGGAGAACACAAGAGATTGAACCAGCGACATTTTGGTAGCTTTAGTGATGTTATGGCCACGCCACATTTAGTAAGCTTTGTCATGGCCACACGTGCCTGTTGAATGCGCCGTCGAATCTCATTTTCACAGCTACCCGAATTGTCGATCAAAGAACCGAGGTTTACAAAACTTTGAACTACTTCACAATGGCCTACTGACTTTATTTCTCGATGATTATCGTGCTCTCTATCTACGATCATAACCTTGGTCTTGTTGTAGTTAATACCAAGACCGTATGTTGCACTGTGTTGTTCTAAGACGTTTAATAGTGCTACCAGTTCTTCTTGAGAAGCAGCAATAAGGGTTGTATCGTCAATAGTTACACCGCCATTATTGTGGATGAGACTCTCAAACGCTTGCAAGCGCATGCAATGAATAAATGTATGTTTTCAGAATAACCTGTCACATCTTTATATTATAATGTCACTCTATTTGATATATCCAACCCTATTTTTCCAAGACCTAGTTTTATATAACGAAAATTAAATTTATACAGAGGACTCGTGCTTGATTTCTAGGGCACATCCATAAGACATGACTTTCGAACTGAACGACCAGAGAGCAATAATGTATTGCTTTAAAGTAGTTTTCGTCATGTCTAACACTTGTTTGTGATATGGGAAGTTGAGTTGATTTCGAATTTTTTTGCTTTTTCTCTACCTCCTTTTCTGGTTTCATAAAGCTTTTTTTTATGGTCAGCCTCCCGCAAGGACTGAAAGCCTATGGCGCCGTAAAAGCGCTGAGAGCGGATAAGTATCGGTGCACATTAGATTTGAAACGCTGCAGGTTGTAGCCGCCGGGAAACAAATTCCCTGGCAGCTCATTCCACAGCGTCGAAGTTCTCCAAAAGAAAGTTGTAGGGACTGGTTGAGTTACTCTTAAAAAGCCCTTTCATTTGATACTCATACAGGGTGGGTCAAGCTCAACGCCTCGGACTCTTGTGACCAAACGATACCACTTTTCGTAAAATCGACTTCGCAAGTGTATGTAGGTCGAGTTGGACTACATTTTGAAAATAATGACTTTTATACAGGGTGTCTAATAAAAGCGTGACATATGAAAGTTACGTTTTTTTTAATGGAATATTCTGTATATTATTGCATATTTAGATTCCCGGGTGCATTTTAGTGTGACTTTATGTATCACACATGGGACTTTAAGCGAACCGTTTGGGTGCAAATCACAATTTTGGGTATAGGTAGATGTCAGAAAAAAATTGAATATCGCAGCTATTATAAATCTTAGAGGGCTGTGACTTTGCTGTGTTACTAAGCATGAAATGTGTCAGCTTATGTTAGACGGTTGGGTTGGAATTACATTTGTACTTGGAGAAATCGGTAGATCAATTAAGGAAACTTCAATCAAAGGTATAATTTTTTTAATACGATCAAATGTGCAATTTGATAAGCTTTCTAATGATATGAGGTTATAAATATCAATCTCTCGTAGTTTTGATTTAATTTCAAATTTTCAGTAAAACCGGTGTTTTTCAATTTTCCTACCTATAAGCAACTTAGCAGGCCATGAAATATAAACAAAAAACTGTTCATATGGAACAAAACGACTAACTTAGCAGATAGTTACGGACGAACTAGAGTAAAGGCGCAAAGTTATAAAAATTACTTACAAAAAATCAATTCTAACCAGAAATAGCAGACATAACACATCTAAGGTCAAAAAGCAGCTGGAGTACGTCAGAAATTGGCATTTTTCATAACATACCGGCGTCTACAATATTCTAAAGATTGAAGATTTACAAAACCATTAGGAATTTTGAAATGAAAGGAAATCTACCACTTAATGTTGCCGGCAGTTTAATAGCTTCAGAATAAAATTTCATCTTTCAAGATTTAAAAAAATAGTAACCGATACCTCTGACTGGAGTTCTGCAAATTCTTCAATACCCATAAGCAAGATCGCCTGAATTGAAGAATAAATTAAAAATCTGCTCAAATTATTAAACATAATTTACCTGGCAGAAAATAATTAAAATATGATTGTCAGTATTCCTTTTTTGCGAACTTGCTAATAGATACTGAAAAATTTAAAGGACGACAGTGAGAGGTATCATTAGTTTTGACTTTGACGGAAATGACTACTGTTTTATACCATTAAATGTGAAATTGCGTTCTGAGGATATTAGACTGACGGCAACGATAGCTGAAAGTTTTGCTTTCATTTCAAAGAGTTTAGTGATTTTGGAAATTTTTAATCTCTAGTACATTGCAGTCGCTAGTAGGCTGTAAAAATTATCCATTTCTGTCGTACTCCAGCTTCTCTTTAACCTTGGACATGTTACCGCCGTTGTTTCTGGTTAGAGTTCATTTGTTGTAGGGAATTTTTATAATCTTGTTCTTTTACTCTATTTCTACTGGATCTTTTTGCTAAGTTAGTTGTTTTCTTCCATCTGAATACGATTTTGTTTATATTTCATGGCCTGCTAGTTTGTTTATAGGTAGGGAAATTGAAAAACACTGATTTCATTGAAATCTCGAAATTTAATAAAAACTACCATAGATTGATATTAATAACCTGATATAATTAGAAAGCCTATCAAATTGCACATTTGACCGTATAAAAAAAATTATGCATTCCCATTTGAAAAAATCAAGTTACCTTTGATTGAAGTTTCATTAATTGATCTACCGATTTCTCCAAGTACAAATGTAATTCGAACTCGACCGTCTAACGTAAGCTGACACATGTCATGCTTAGTAACATGGAGTAGTCACAGCCCTCTAAGATTTATAGTAGCTGCGATATTCAATTTTTTTCTGACATATACCTATACCAAAAATTGTGATTTGCACCTAAACGGTCCGCTTAAAGTTCCATGTGTGATACATAAAGTCACACTAAAATGCACCCAGGAATCCAAATATGCAATAATATACAGGGTGTTCCATTTAAAAAAACATAACTTTGATATGTCACGCTTTCATTAGACACCCTGTATAAAAGTAACTATTTTTAGACTGTAGTCCAACTTGACCTACATACACTTGCGAAGTCGATTTTTCGAAAAGTGGTATCGTTTGGTCACAAGAGTCCGAGGCGTTGAGCTTGACTCACCCTGTATATTGCAGAAATGCATAAAAAATAACTATTCCGCCAACTTGGATGGTCCGCCATATTGGATTTAGAATAAATTAAAACAAAAAAGCTTGGACCATGATAATTTTGTTGGCGGCATCTTTAGCTTCACAAAAAAGTAGCACAGTGTCGCGGAAACCGCACCTCTCTTTTTTCAAAAATAACCGAGATACCCCGTAAAAGTGCCCAAAATGGGACACCCTGTACATTGTACATAGATAGTTGATCAAGTTATGAATAGATTATGCAGATTAGGTGGGTATTTATTGATAGATAGCATCCAGTAATGGACTAGTTCGTACAATACGATTAAAATAGATATAATTCATGGATTTCAGTAATGCAAGCGACATGTATTTCATATTTCGTGAAGGGAATTATCCCACGTATTAATCCCAGCTGCAATATTGTCTGGTCATGTTGGCGTAAATAAAATATGCATTATGCTATGCAGGTGTACGAAAATGTCGAATAAAAGATTTACCACTTTGTGATTTGAGTGGGTTCCCCCAGATTTCAATTTAGAAGGCCAATAAAAAGATACAATAGTGAAAATCTCCCATTTTAGTAGAATTTTGGAAAAGGGTAGTTTACAGAATGCTATTCAAAAACACAAACCCGTAGAATCACAAACGCCTTATACAGGGTTGGGATAAAGTATGGAACCAAGCAAATAACTTTGGAACGGAAAGAGTGAAATTGCTGAAAATTCGCAGGCAAGTGTAGTGACGTCTAATGCATTCGAAGACATTATGTTAGCTATTAATGTACTTCCGGTTTAACCGGAAGTACCGTCAACTTTTTTAATTTAAATGGGACACCCTGTATATTTTTGCAGATTTTAATTCATCTTGTTTTTCCGAATACGTCCATAGTGGGTTTAGTATTTGTCTCTTAAAAAATTTGTCTCACAAATTCGTCCGTGGCGGTCTGCGGTCTTCCCGTTTGAAGTCATTTTTTTTGTATTTTTTTTTAGTCACCGTCAAACGTGTTATAGGACCCCTGTCAGGACGTAAATCATGAAAAGTTGACACACTTCTTTGTGAGTTCTCACGCGATCGCCAAAACCGACTTTGAATGACCGGCATTTTAAACACCTGAAATGATAAAGAAGCTTTATCTTTCCGGTTTTTACAGAAACTAATGTTAAACCCACTATGGACGTATTCGAAAAAAAAGATGAGTTAAAATCTGCAAAAATATACAGGATGTCCCATTTAAATTAAAAAAGTTGACGGTACTTCCGGTTAAACCGGAAGTACATTAGTAGCTAACATAATGTCTTCGGATACATTAGACGTCACTACACTTGCCTGCAAATTTTCAGCAATATCACTCTTTCCGTTCCAAAGTTATTTGCTTGGTTCCATACTTTATCCCAACCCTGTATAAAAAAATACCTAGAAGATGAAGGGTTCAAATTTTTCCTAATCTATGTATACAGCTGCAGCTACAGATAATGGATAAATGAAAAATGTTATTCTCCAGTAGAAAAAGTGGTACAGAACTTCTTTTTGATAGCGTTCTTGGACTTAAGTCCGCGATAAAATTCTGATTTTAGAAAAAATCACAAACCAACCCCTAACTATTTGGCGCACTTTACCCAAAATTACGCATAATCTTGTTCTCTCCATAAATCATTTAAAGCTTTTTTCAATACCACTTACTAAAACGACGCTTTTTTTTCAAAAATCCGCGAAGTTCTCACCCCCCGAGCGGCAACCCCGAGAGGTCGCAAACTTAGGCGTAGTTTCAGGAGATCAATGTTTATTTATTTATTTAGCGAAAAACTCCATTTTTACGATAATTGAAGACATTCAAGCTTAACACAGTGGCAAAGAGATAATTAAAGGTATAACCTATAAGAAACAATACATAACTAAGCAAATTACGGATAACATGGAAAGAGAATCAACAGTAAGGAAAACGGTATATCAGAAAAATATAACAATAATGTGGCTATCACAGGCATTCAAGGACACTAAATTAACACGTGGCAAAGTTTACAGAATACATATAAGTTGGATCACTCCGAAAAAGTATCAAAACGGCCCGCACCTTACTCCGTCACCCCGGTACACCGGTGGCAGTGTACCGACGTCAGCCGGGAGATACGGGGCGGCGCAAAGTAGAGGTTGAACGTGTTTAACGCAAAGTCTACACAGTGTCTCAAAAATATCGAATTTTGTTATCTCGAATTTGTTTGCAGGAAATGGATAATCTTTTTAGAAGTTTGAGAAAAGATATTACCAATCAATTTAAATTTATTAACGGATGGAGAATGACAATCAGATCCATCCTTATTTTGTGGTAAACCTTGAAATGTAAGGGATATAAATACAGGGTGTCCCACGACGATTAAGGCAAGCAATAGTAGTGGAGAATATTAATTTTGGGCATGTAAATTTTTTCTTTTTTTTGTCATTGTACTACCCAATGAGGTATTTGTTTTTGGTCACGTGACATTTGGTTCAAAATTATTAATGGGACACCCTGTACATTTGTGCCTTTCTGTGTTCCTTCCGATAAAACCATTCCAACAAACTAGCACACTTGGGGTCTAAAGTGATTAATTCAGACCTACAGGTACTTAAAGGAGTGTATCACGCTAAAAGCGTATAGTGAGACAAAATATTCATTCGGTGGTCTTACCATACCACCCAGAGACATTCTAAATTATATTTTAGAGCTCGGAAATATTTTTATTGATAACTTTAACAATTTAGTTTCTAAAGTAGCAATTGGAGTGACACTGAAAAGCAAAATGTCAAAAATAATTTACTCACATCCATCCATGTAAAGCATTTCCACATGATTATCCTTTAAAATTGTACATACGAGTTCGTATATACTATACCATACATTTTATAAACTGTGATCTCAAAAATAAGCCAAATAAACAAAACATTAAGGTAAAAATACTACAGCACCTTTGAACAAATTTTTACTTATCTACAAAATAGCTACAATATGTGAAATCATTTGAAATTCGTTAGTAATAGTTTTACTAGGTTTTATTTTTGATATCCATTTATGTAACTTAGTATATTAGCAAAATAAACGTTATATTTGTATTTGTATGTCTAAATCGGCTGTCAATACATATTTTCTCAATGACCCTCGTATATACGTACAAGCCAGGCGTTAGCAAGTCCCCGCTAAAAGACCCTCGTACTTAGGCAAAAACCAACGCAAAAACTAACTGGCGCGTGCGGCCGCGGCATCGCTTTGATGTGAGATCTTCAAGGTGCCGACTTATATGTATTACGTAAACTTTCTACGTGGTAATAACTGTGTTGGTATAAAAAACAGGCAGTTATTACGTGTTGTCCGAGAGGCAACAAAGTATAATATGGAACCCAAAAGTTCTCCACAATCAATATGTCCTACAACTAATTTAAATGGAAAATATACAAAAGTCCGTGCCCTCCTGAACTCCAATGTAGATAATTGAAAGTGACTCAATGCAGGGCTATAAGGCTATAGTCAATGTAATAAGGGTTGTATTTAGCGCTAGGCAACTATGCACTTTCAATGTTTTCAATATGCACCTGATCATAAGGTATTATTTCCTATCCTAACATCAACATCCTAATAGATGTATACTATTTCTTGTTATAAAACCAAGGCTCTGCAATGCACTAATAATAACTTTGCTATCATCATAGTCATAATGTCTTAACAGACATGTTGTGAACTCTTAAATGTATTCATTTTACGAGCTTCTCTTGGGATATCTTTAAGATCTTTAATCCAGTAGTTTCCCATTTGCTTTCTGCATCCTCATGCAGGGACAATTTCTCACCCCAAGCACAAGAAGGTGTCCTGACTCTTCTCAATTCGTCCACCCAAAGCTGTTGGTTGAGAAGAGGTTACTGTTTATACCGACAGTAGTTCGGTTCCTTTTAGTCGCTTTTTACGACACGCAGGATATACGATGGGAGATATTCTAACCCGCCCCGACACGGAGCTTCGAACATACAGCGTCTAAAAATTGACTGGGCTACAACACTATGAAAATAAATATCAACCGCAGAGTAACAACTGAACATAGAGGTAGTAAACAACTAATTCTAATAGGCCGACATCTTTTCTTACGTTGTCATATTGACCACCAGATACGGCAATCATAATTGTTTACTATTGTCTTAATTGCATAGCATCCAGAAATATTCCATTCTACGTTAAAAAAAACCGTATTTTGATGGTTCAGGAATGACTACAGCAAAGTCAATAGATATGTTGACCTCTACTGCGTTACTGCATATTTCTTTATCATAAACACAAATTCTGAAGTCTTACATAAATTTTAAGAAGCTGGCGACGCCGACATAATTTTCGTGCGACTTATTTACCGTAGAAGCTCGACTGTCAAACGTTTGTTTTGTCTGTGCGTCTTTTGTGCTTGGTCGGTAAAATCGAATTTGCTATTTGTTGGTAACTATAGTGAAGCTTTACGGCCTTGCTGTGCTATATTCGAGTGTAGTTTAACAGGTTTTCGAGATGGAGCTCAAAAAGTGCAGTGTTTGTAACATGAGTTGCATTGGAAGAATTTTCAGGTTAGTTGGCGTTACACAGCATTGTTTACAATTTGAACTGTCACTGCAAGGTCACAGCTGATCAATGTTTGGAGGCTGAAGCGTCAAAGATGATGGCTTTGAGCACGCCGTACTAAAGTGGTTTGTTTACTACCTCTATGTTGAGTTGTTACTCTGAGATATCAACAAACTGTCTCTAAATGTCTTCTCTATAGCTATTTTAAGGCATAATTGGGAATACATTACATAGCAGAATCATTAACTCTGTCTATAAATATAATTTGTCATCGATATGCCAATTAAGCTTCAGAGGAGAAACTGCGACGTAAACAGCTATTTTGATTGCTATACGTACTTGAGAGCTGCAGAATGTTTTGATTAGAAGGTGGAGCATTCCGGCATTTGCTCTGAATTTAACAGGATATTTGATCCTCCAGTAGTGCAGCTCTCCATATTATACAAGTACGTAGATAAACTTGGTAAACACAGACTCAAGATATGAGACTCTAAATTAGCTGAGCTCTTAACTAAAGTAGCAGGGAATAGTTGGTTGTTGTAGGCGTAGTCTGTGGGTTATCTTTTGGGAGTACTCTAATAGTAATTAATACTCCTTAATAGTTTATTTTAGTGAATATGGCTAGTTAGATATTTATTGTAGGGGGAGCAACAAGCTAATAGGAAAGTTCAAATTCAAGAGCACCAATGAAACAATTTATAAGAAAAAAATATTTAATGAAACGTATCCATATAACAATAGCTATATCCTAAGCTTTCTAAGAATTCATGATCAATACTTAGGTATTGTTCACCTACAAAAAGCCATTTCACATCTCTTAAAAATCGTACTAGGTTTGCAGTACAGAACGCATTGTTAATACTCAATACTAAAATACAGGGTGTAACGTAAAGTTTAGGAGACAGTTAAATAATACAGGGTGATCAATTTTAACTCCGAAGCTTGATACCGGAGTTATTATGGCAGATACAAAAAAACCTTCGAAAAAAAGTTGTACATTAAGCTAAGGTCTACATTTTAAAATTATTTTACAATATACAGGGTCATTGATAAAGGCACGGCATAACAAAGTTGTGTTTTTCCAAATGGAATACCCTATATATTATCCTAAATTTGAATTGTGCTCGCTCTCCCTATTCCCGAAATATAGAGTTTTATCAGGTTATACAGAGTAATTTAAGATATATCTCCACCTTTATGTGAAAATCTTAATGAATTCATCACCCGGTATCTTAAAAAATAAATAACTGGAAGCTTGATTCTCAATGCTAGAATTATTTAGTGGTTGTCTAGTTTTACACTGTGTAAGGCTTTCGCGGCCATCGCCCAATGAATTTGTGGTTCTTGGGTTTTTAGGCCGGTGTCGTTTAGCGTTAAGGCTTGACGTTTTGCCACCACGAGTGGATAGCATCTTCAGAAGCTATTTCACTTCGTCGACTTCCAAAATACTGACGGATGGTGGATCTTCACCTGTATTTACACCTGCTAATGGTGATGTGGCCCAACCAGGTAGCGTTGGTAGCCCCGCCCCTTCGCGATAAGGTAATGTCTGCAGATCCTTTAGGATGGGTACCCATGTCCGGTTGACTTTCTGTGTTTTTTCTTTCCTTCTTTCCTATTGAAATTATTATGATGTTTTTGTATTTCGATGGCTTCTCTGTGAAGTCTGGCATGGTATGAAGACGTTGCGGCGAGAACCTGAGTTTCTTCAAACTTGATCCTGTGACTTCCCTCCTTAATCGCATGATCGGCTACCGCTGATTTGTCCGTATGGCCTATTCGACAGCTAGCCTTATGTTCTGCAATTCTTGTGTTTATATATCGCTTCGTTGTTCCTATGTATACACTCCCACATGTGCATGGTATGCGATAAACCCCTGGTGTTGTGAGTGGGTCTCTTTTATCCTTCACCGTTCTCAAATATTCCTGTATCTTTCTTGTGGGCTTGTAGATGGTCTTGACGTTTTCCTTTCGTAACATGTTTCCTATTCTGTGTGTTGTTCCAGGCACATAGAGTAGAAAAGCTTTTGCTATCGGTTTAGGTTGTGGTTTTGCCCTATTTCTTCTCATTGTTCTTGTTATTTCCTTTTCTGTGTAACCATTTGCCTCAAGAGCATTCTTTAAATGTTCTAGTTCGGTGTCGAGTTCTTCTGGTTCGCACACTTTTCTAGCCAGTTCCATCAAAGTGTTAATAATTCCGTACTTCTGAGATGGGTGGTGCTTTGATCCTTTATGTAAGTACCGGTCAGTATGAGTTGGCTTTCTGTATACCTTGTGTCCTAATGTAACTCCTTTTCTTGTTAGAAGAACATCAAGGAAGGTGAGTTTTTGTTTTCTTCTACCTCCTTAGTGAACTTGATATTTTCGTGCAAGCTGTTCAGGTGTTCTAGAAATTCTTCTAGCTTTTCTCTTCCGTGATTCCAAATGACGAACGTATCGTCCACGTATCTGAGCCATATCTTGGGCTTGTATTGAGCGCTCTTTAAGGCTGCGCTAAAAACCCAAGAACCACAAATTCGTTGGACGATGGCCGCGAAAGCCTTACACAGTATATTTGCCGCCTCTGTGGGGAGTAAGTTACGACATTATACCGTCAACTGGAACATCTGCGGAAGAAGAAGGTACATTTCCTAGCCTCTTTGGCATTCTTGTCACGATGCAGGGATAAAGGAGTGATACCCAAAGCTGTACACATGAGACCAGTAATAAAATCTGAACAGCCCACCCCCGTAACTAATTTTTTTTCCTGATCAAGTATCAGTCATGCAAAATTAGAAGGTCCCAACCCTAATCTGGACCCCTTCCAAACTAAATCCTGGATATGTGCCTGTCTCACCCCTTTACCCCTCGACGTCGCAAACTTGTGTAGGTTTAGGGGACCAATGCCTACCATCCCACCAAATTTCATTTCTTTTCAACTTAAACTCCCTACCGCCTGGCAGTGGCGGCTCGTGCCAACTTTGAGAGGTAGTGCCAGAATGACAGCCAACATCTCAAACCGATATAAAATTGAAAAAAAAATACTTATAACTAGCCGATAAGCCGAATTTAAATGAGTCTTTATGTTTGACTTATCAAGCATCGATAAACTGAAAACATTATTCATATTATGCACTTTAGATGTTTCATGGGTCTTCATTTTCTCCCATATACGAATAAGATCATCCGTGCCCTTTTTCGCCCAAGTGTCATCGCCTCCAAATAGAACACACACAAAACAAAACAGTTTGTTAACTTCTTCACAAGCACTTATCCAACTGTTTTCATCATAAATAGTTTTATTAAATTTACTACAACGCGATTTCTGCCCACTACCAATGAGTTTTTCAATTTTTCTTCCAGCGGGTGATTGCTAAATGAGTTTATTAATGCGCCAATTTTATTTATTTTCGCTCCAATGATATATTTTAATTAAACACAAAAGAGATACCGATTCGAAAACAGTGCACAACTCACTCAAACTAATAAGAATAAGATCTAAATTTCAAACCTTCAACGAGAAAAGCCGACATCAGCATCAAACATAAACAAATCGAAACTGCTGAAACAAAACAAAAATAGTGAACCATGAACGGAAATATGGGTAATGTGTCTGGAACGATCTGCTTCGGATTTTCGTATTTAAAATCTACCCGAACGTCCAGCATAGCGTTCTCTCTGTCACTCGTAAGCGTTTGTGATAAGACTTCTCTCAGTCTGTTTGTGCCTTATAAGAAACGGCACCGTAAGCTGTTTCCATCTCGCAGTTTCGTCGCGTCGTCAGCTCTCATCATGTGAGTTGCGACGATGCACGTGTTGCCTGGTGCAAGCATTTATGCGCTGAACCGCTATTGCTATTTCATATAAAACAGAAAAAGTCGTTGGAAACTAAGTAGGTATAGTATGTCACTTCTGGACCATTTTTACCTCAAAATTTCCCCAAATCTGGGGAAAATGCGGTGTTGCCACGTCAATTTTACTCTTGTAATTTCAGTGATTTTTCCCCAGATCTGGGGAATTTTTTGGTAAAATCCAAGGTCCGACTTGGTAAATTTTCATACCATTTTTTTTAATGTTACCGTATTTACATACCATTCATTACTTTAAATAATTGATGCATCTATTAGAGTATTTATGAAATAAAACATTATTCCGTGATCATGACTTAAGCCCACACCCCTTAGACTGTGTGACAGAGACGATAACCAAGCAACCACTATAACTCGTGAGATATTATTTTCAGTAGTTAGCACATACACTTCGACTACCTATCGGTTCAATTGAATGTGTGTGCTTTGAGTAATTGTTAATACTAATTTCTGCACCAGAAAATCTAGATCCTATATATCACGTCACTGTATACATAACATCATACATAAACCATATGTCAAGGAAAGAATTAATAAAACAAATAATATCATTTTTTCAACTTTATTGTAAGTTTCCAACTATTAATACATAATAGCAACCACATAATAAATGTCACTCTATTGCTTAAACATATTCGTGAAATAGTGATAGACATATATTTAGGATAACTTCAATAGGAATGATCAGCTCATTTTGAGTGAATAATGACCCCATGGCAGTGTTTCAACGGATCTTGGTATCAAAATCCTCTTATTATCATACGGCGATAGCGCAACCTTTTCTTGACTTGCAGAATGTATTTCATGCCTTTTGGATTGTATAAGATTTTGTTCAACATACTTCTCCTTCCATTTTTCCAAGCATTCTACATAATCATCAAAAGTTATATCATTTTGTACTACACATTTCTTCACTCCTTTCACTTTTTTAGTTATAGCAAAGTTTGACAAATTACAATCTTTCTCATGTGTACTTCCCTTTTGATCCTCTTTGGTTTGCCTGACTTTGTACACTTTTGATGCATACATTTCGATCTCAGAGCAACAAAGTCTGTCATTATTTCCCCATTATTTTCATCCTTCATAAGTCCAATAACTTTTTTATTGACCTGTGGGATGTCATACTGATTATTAGTTGGATAATCAGATGTATCGAAGTAATTATACCAGTCGCGCTTTATAACTTCATATGGATCCTTATTACGGATTTCATATACCAGAGAATCGGTATCCGTATAAATGACAGTACAGTTTTCACCATAAACACTACACATGTAGTTATAATGAAAATTATAAATTTGTATTTTAGATATATCTAAAACACACATCTCGATATATATATTGGCTTGTTGTAGAAAACATGTGTTTTATTACATAGAATAAGAAAAGTTTAAGAGTTAGATGAATATGTTTTTGTCGAAGATTGAGGTAGTGCCATGGCACTGTGGCACTACCTCACCAGCCGCCATTGTCGCCTGGACTAGAAGGCAGAAATAATAGATTTCACATTAGCGAGCGTAAATATAAAGCAATGAAATTCGAATCCTAGCAAATGAAGAATTATTGACAACGTGGCTCCGTCAGCGCTAAATCAGAAAATCCACGTCGACGCTGTCGTTTCATTTGAAAACGCAAATCCTTGCTCTCATCACCTAATCTGTATTGTATCGGAACTAATCGTAAATAAAGTTTATTGCGCAGGCTATTTATCATGTATTATGATCAACGTCGGCTCCATTTTGTTGATTAATGACAATTACGTTGATTGAAAATGGCAGATTAGTAGGTATTTGTCTTAACTTTTATAGCAGATTTGGCAGAGCAGATAGGATGGTTAAGCAATGCTAGCTTGTATTTAGATTTATTTCTAACAGGGAGATTTATTGTATATGAAATAGGTACCTACGGCCCCCTTTCTTAGTGATTAGGGTCTAGCGTATAGTGCGCGAAATTAAGAATCCAAGAAAATACGTATTCCCGTGTTAGCGAGGAGGCGTGGCCGCCTGTTCTATTTCTCCAGTGTGTGCGTCTAAGATGAGGGGAGATAAGTCTAAAAACCCAAAGGTAAGGTCAAAAGGTCCAAAGGTAAGGTCCAAAGGTCACCATAAAAATGAATTTCACATTTCGAAGCTCCTGACGTTACCTTCAAACTTACAGTAATGACTCAAAAAGCAAATTGAAGAAGAAAGCTTGCGCTTTGCCCCTCTGGCGGCCATATTTTGATATCGTTTTGGTTGTTAAATTACATACACAAAGTCTGTCGTTTTGTCAAAGGCTTACGCTTGGATTCAATGGGACGTTACACTCGGCATTCCTCAAATACAGCGATGTTTCATCCAATGGGAAGTGTATAGTTGGTAGCGAATTATATCGTATTGTCGATTCAACTACGAGATGCCATTGGATTTCAATGAATGATTCAATCGCAGTCTGTCGTTGAATCGAATCTGTGTTTGGTAATTGATTCTAAATTACTTTCTTTTCCTTGGACCAACAGATTTTATTGCGAGAACAGCTGATCGATTCGTTTGGATGTTTAATGGTGTGACGATATAAGAATTATACATAAGCCTGCACCAGTTGCTGCATTATTACCTGAAATATAACTGTCTGACTAATCTAAATACCTACATTGAAATGTGGGTCTTAGCTCTTCTACGTCCCAATTTTTCAGTAAGTCCTCCATTTAATATGTAACTGGACACATTTAAATCACACATTGCTGATGTAATACGCAAAACCACGAGATGACGCAACACGGCTAACACCGAAACAACACAACGGAACAATTTCGTCCATGTTGACGAGTTTGCGGTGATAGTAGCACTGAGATCATCCCTCTGTTCCTTATTGTTACCTTCATTGAATCAGGACATCAGTCCCGCCGAATACTGATTATAGTTCAGCGAACGACAAGGGCCATTGAAACAAAATTATTTTTTATCAGATGCTGCTGCAGTAATAATTTTTGTACACTGAATAGATTGTATGCCTTGCTTAAATGAAACTTAGGGTAAATTTCGAAAACAAAATGAAGTTTTGATTGCATTATATGTCAATACTGATATTAGAAGGATTATACATATCGTTATAACGAATATAAAATTATTTTGAATTTATTGGCGTACCTGTGATTACTTCGAATATAAGGATTGAATTCTTTCAATGACATGGATTTGAAACAACTTTAAATATATTTAAAGTGATGGAAAAACATCCAAATACTAGCATTTAATTGGAAACGCAACAGTATTTTTTTCTGTGCAGACATTTGAAGAATGTATGATTTTGCATTGCGAGTTTTTTTGCACACCAAAAAACATTATTGAGGAAATTGCTTTTAGATGTCATCCATTAAGGTCTTATCTATCACCTTCTGAAATACTGTGTATGTAGTTTGAAAAACAAGTGAGTTCTGTTCGAAATTGGAATGCGTGTTTTAAATGGCAAACATATATGTATAACTGTGCGTACCCAGAGCCCTTAAGCAATGCTAGTTTGTATTTAGATTTATTTCTAATACGAAGATTTATGGACTATACAGGGTATCCCAAAAAATAGTGTCAAGCCGAAGTCCAGAGACAGAGCACACCTAGAAGTATCAAAAACAAAAGCCTATCACTTTAAAGCCGCAAAGGCAGACAGACGACTGAATAGAGACAACGAAAGCAACCTATGCAATGACACATTTTAAAAAGACATCACAACAATATCATAGATATCTCTCTCTACCATCGTTTACTGTATTAGCGTTAGCTCCTTTTGTTGTCGTTCAGGTAAAACCGGTTTTGATGAATGTGCTCCTTGAGGTTTTTTAACAAGAAATAGGATCTTTTTTAACAAATGTTCAATTCATGGAACGTTTTTAACGTTTATTATTGCAGTACTGACTACCATTAGGCTATTAGCGCGTTAACATAAGGTATTGATGAATTGAAAATCACATCGCTAATTTCAAGAAATCTTCGCCTCTTGTCTTTGAAGGTCGGTTGGGGCGAAAGTAGCCCCATCAAGTACTACTTTTTTTCAATGACTGTGATAGCTGAGGGTCTGAAGAAGTTTTTAGACGTACTTAGAAATCATGAAATCACCTCTTTGGATTTTTAATTGCGACTCGAAGATTTATGTTATAATTATCAGATCATAAATATCTCACTTTACTCTAAAATTTTCATGACTTTCGTCAAAGTTACGAAGCCGATTATTCTAAGTATAAATAGTAAACTCTTGGAGATTAATGAGCAAAAAAGAAAATTTGGAAAAGTCTTTTAATTTTTCTTTTGGAACAGTTTTAAGCTGTCGAGGTAGAGAATTCTCTAAAATTCAGAAAAAAATCCATAACTCGGAAACTACAAAAAAATTGCATAACATATATGGTGGTGATTCAGATACTTCTAGGTGTGCTCTATCTCTGCACTTCCGCTTGACACAATTTTTTGGGACACTCTGTGTATGAAATAGGTATCTTCGCCCCTTTGCCAAGGTTTCGGTGTTAGCCGTGTTGCGCCATCTCGTGGCTTAAGGTTATGTGACTGTTATTAACACACAGCTCCTAAAATACCTGGACAGCAATAACATCATAAGTGATCGCCAGTATGGCTTCCGTAAGCATAAGTCTACGGGTGACCTCCTGGCCTACGTCACTCACTTATGGAAGAGAGCAATTGAAAATCATGGCGAATGCCGTGTTGTTGCACTTGACATATCGAAAATAAACTTAGATGAGAAAATCTTGGGGTTGTGGCCAAAATTTTGTAAAAAGAGACTGGGTCACATCATAGAGGAGACTCTGGTGCTAACAGCCAAGCTTTCGGCAATGCTTATTGCCATCTTCAGGGCTTTAACGTTGAGGTTTGCCAATTTAAAACAGCAATTGCATTGCGTGCAAACGACTTCTTAATGCAGCTAATAATCGTCACAATTTTTCATAAAATTTTAAAGAACTAGACTATCATGGCGTCTTCCACTAACAGGTCAGGAAACACAACATATAATTGTAAATTACAAATACACAGAAACGACCTTTACATGTTTAAATTTTAAAAAAGACATGTAATAAACATTTACTTACAGAAAATCTATCTATGAGAATTTTATGGAACTGGATATTACCTAATGCAATTATTATATTTTATTGCTGAAGTAAAAACACGATGCAGCCATTCCAACAGGCTACATTTCAGAACACTGTTAGATATGTTTTGAAAAACACTTCATGGTAATAATAAATTATCAACTGTTACAATGTAATAAGAGTAACTCTCTAAGTATAGCTAAATACTAATACAACTTATTGGTATCAGTTTGTAACATCACAGTGATAATTGAATCTATTAATGAACATCCAATTTTAATATAAAGTCGCACGCCACTACTGGTAATGCCCTCAAGCTGTCAAAATTTCCGTTACATGTTGGCAGGTCAGCGACCTGTGCATTTTTTTGTTTACATTCCCTCTATAAATGTTAACTCTGTGGGTCGACCACAAAGCGATTTCCCTTGGTGCATAGCGACCGATTTTTAGAAACACAGCCTCTGATTGGTCAGGGACTGCACGTGGCTCAGTATCGCGATATATCCATGATATGAGGCTGCACGAGTGACACCCACATTCGATTTGATTGGATTGTCTAGCGTATAACCAGGCATTCTCTTTTCGATTCAATTGTGGAGCAAATATCAATTCTATTGGCCTAGACTTTTAGTTATTTGGTGTATAAAGACAAAATTAAAATCAAAGGACTTTGAAATTAGTGGATCAAGTAGACATACAAAAGAAAACGTCAAGACTCAAGACCATCTACAAGTCCACAAGAAAGATACAGAGGTATTTGAGAACGGTCAAAGATCAACACCAGGGGTTTATCGCGTACCATGCACATGTGCATATCCTTTACTGCATTGGTTTGTTTGTTCATTTTTATTTTAAACGATATAGTTAATTAATATCATCGAATAACGTATAATTATGGAAACTAAAACCAAAGGGCCTGTGAGTTATAAATCATTTCCAGGTATTTATAATTGAATCAGCGTGCATTTGGACCAAACGACACGTTTACTCGACATAAATAAACTGATATCCTGTCGATTGAATACGAGGAATTCCTGTTTTGACCAGTTTGGTGGCTGTATTTATAAATTAATTAAAATATATTTTCCTACGCTGTATATGTACAGGGTGGGCCAATAGTGCGTGGACGGAAGATTATGGGCTTATTAAAAAATATTTCAAAAATCTGTCACATAACGTAAAAATATTTTCACTTAAATTTTGACGTTTATACAAGGTGATTCATATCAAACTTACATTTTTTTGAATAGAACCCCCTATATATTATTGCATATTTGGATTCCCCGGTGAATTTTAGTGTAACTTTATGTATCATACATGGAACTTTGAACGAACCGTTTAGGCGCAAATCACCATTTTTGGTATAAGTAGGTATCAGACATTCTGGTCTGTAGCTAAGGCTGTTAGTCAGAACTTTTCCTATTCGTCAATACTACCCTTGACCAGAGAGGTCAAGTCCATCGCTTCTGCTCCTAAAGAAAAAGCAGACATCTTGGGGAAGCTCTTCGCAGCCAATTCTACTGGTCCTAACCAAATGCCAGCCATTTTCCTTGAACGCTGGGCCGCTGAGCTTGCACCTATTCTTTGCAAGCTCTTCAAACTTTCGTATCAACAAGGCGTGTTTCCCGCTTCGTGGAAGATTGACTGCGTACAACCCATCCCTAAGAAAGGCAGAAAAACTAATCCCACCAATTATAGACCTGTGGCTCTTCTTATGTGTGTGTTATGAAGACTGCCATTAACACACAGGTCCTGAAATACCTGGACAACAATAACATCATAAGTGATCGCCAGTATGGCTTCCGTAAGCACAGGTCTACAGGTGACCTCCTTGCCTACGTCACTTACTTGTGGAACAGAGCAATAGAAAATCATGGCGAATATCGTGTTGTTGCACTTGACATACCGAAATCTTTCGACAGAGTGTGGCATGAGGGACTTCTGGTCAAGCTTGCTGCTTATGGACTACCACCTGGCCTGCGCCAGTGGCTGAATAGCTTTTTGAACGACCGATCTTTGTTTGCTGTAGTCGAGGGCTGTTCATCATATCAAAACAATTAGGGATTAGCAAATAAAGTACAGTTCAACGTACAAAAAGCTCAGACAACAACACTTACAAAGAAGTCTCACGATGGCTTACCAACCGTGGAAATGGAGGGCCACCCCATAGTCGAATCACCTTCCGTCAAGCTTTTGGGGATCAACATCAACAATAACATGTCCTGGCACGACCACGTCGTCAGCATTGCTAAAACGGCATCCCAGAAGCTTGGAGTTTTGTTCCGTTGTAGGAAGTTGTATACACCAGAGCAACTGCTGCTGCTCTACAAGGTACAGATCCGACCATCGCTGGAGTATTGCTCCCATTTGTGGGGATGCGCTCCGAAACACTCTCTAAAGCTTCTGGACACTATCCAGAAAAGAGCAATTAGATTAATCGGTACGTCTAACCTCACAAAGGACCTCCACAGTCTGGAACATCGAAGGAGGGTGGCTGACCTATCCCTGTTTTACAGATTCTATCACGGAAGATGTTCGAGTGAGCTCTCCCAGATAATAACACCAAAGGCCCTCCGAACCAGGAACACTAGAGAATATCTGCGAGCTCATCCTTACCAGGTCGAGGTCCTTACTCCCCGAACCAGTCTCCTCCAGCATTCTTTCTTTTGGAGAACTTCGGCACTGTGGAATCACATGAATTTGTTTCCCGACGGCTACAACCTGCAGCGTTTGAAATCTAACGTGAACTGACACTTATCCTCTCGCAGTGTTTCTACAGTGCCACAGGCTTTCAGCCTTTGCGGGAGGCTGACCATAAAAAAAAAACATTGACAACCGTAGCTTAACTGGTGAGAGCACCGGAGGAAAATCTGGAGGTCGTGGGTTCCAGTCCAGCCGACCGCCGATAGTTTGCGGTATGTTCTGGTACAAATTTTACGTTAAATATTTCATTGTTATAACCGTAGAAAAGTTTTCGAAAATTTTGGATATTTTGGGAATTTCGGAAATTCAGAAAATTGCTAAAAACAGCATACAACCCCCGACGACTGAACTATATTATTCATATGAGATGTTGAGGTCGTGTCCTCGACATCAGTCTCCGAATTTGGATGGAATCTGGAGCACATGTTTATTACATAATGCACTTAGGCTTTCATGGAAAACTCTAATCTGACTTTGAATGACAATAAAGCTTTTAATGTGGTGTCGGGGCCTCACTAACTGCATGTAAATGAGCCCTCATAGCAGATTGCGTTAAGGGCAAAAAATTGCTCTCGCACTTTATACGACGAAATAGAATAAAACATGTATTGAGAAACACAAGTAAACAAAAAAAATGGTAATAAAGGCAGGAGAGAGATAAGTCTTTACTATTCAGCGAGTTACGTGCCTGGTCCAGTCTCTATCTTTTCGATGAGTGGATGATGACCTTTCACTTTTTTAACGGTACTCCAACGCAGTCTGTTACTCTCTAAGCTATGCTCTCATCATCATAGTGACGATGCCTTAACAGACATGTTGTGAACTCGTAAAATGCATTAAGTCGGAGCTAGAGTATTGCCGACACGAATATTATCAATAGTTTTGAGAACTGTAGCTCGCCATCGTTCGCGATTTACTGTCAGTTCAGTGGCGCTCTTGATACTCATATCCAGCAACTGTTTCGTCGTATCCACCCAGCGTGTAGGGGCACGGCCACAAAAAGAGAGGGTGTTTCATAAGTTTTTTCATACAGTGGATAGTACGAGCCAAAATGAGTGTTTTTTCCCAGTAACATATAAACGAAACATTTAGAGAAAACAAGATACTGACCATTAAAGAAATTCTAAATTCTAAGTCCATCCCTGGGCAATGGCTCACCATGTCATAATATCACAACAAACAAGGGAGCGCTAGCGGTGGTGATGCCGGTGAGAAAACACTAAAACAGGCAGTTCGTCATACGTCGCGTTGCTGTGGTGTAGTGTACGAGAGTTACATCTGACGATCGGACTTTAATGCACGCTTGTAATAATAATGAACTGGTGGACATGATTTTAATGTACGGTGAGTGTGGTAAAAATACCGCTGCGGCTTCGCGAGTGTATGCTGATCGTTTTTCTAACCGTACTCACCCTGCACCTCGTCGATTTTTCTCGCTCGTGTAAAGAGCTAGAGACACCGGATGTCTGAATCCACATCGTGGTGGACACGCTGGAAGACTTAGACAACCTCGTATGGTCCAAATTGAAGAAGACATCGTAAATCGTACTTTTACCTGCAAGACGCCTGCGACAGGACCGCACTTACAACTTCGTAGCAACCAAATAGTGAGTACTTGCTTTAATTTTTTCGCTGTTTTGCTGCTGGTTCACCGTGTATTAGCTTTGCCGTTTCAAGGATCGTTGCTTCTAAAGAGGAAAGTCCCAACTTTTAGAACACCCTGTATAGCGCTATGCTCTATATTTCCAATAAACGAACATCGTAAATCATTTTTCATAACTCATGCTGTAGTCGTGACATTCAGGTATTTAGGTCTTGCCTTTGCAGCTGATTAGATGAAAACACAGGCCAGTGAAATATGGCTTTGTAAGTAACCTTAAAGTGGATGCTTTTTTTTCCGTAGCTCAGAAGAGGGAGCTGAGAAGCTCTGGAAAGTTCACGCTTATGTAAGTCATATAAAATGCACATAACAGTTAATGTCATAATATACGTTTTGAGTCGCTCGCTTTGCTACATTGCATCAAGAGCGCCACCAGAAAATTTTACAGGGGGGGGGGGGGGGGGGGGGGCTTACTTAGATTGAGTGCTCAAACCTTATCTAAAAGGGGTGATACACGTACGAGCAAGTACGCGTACTTATGGCTCGACGACCTTTTTCGCCTGTGTGTCACCGTAAGTACGCGTACTTTAAAACCGTCGCGCATACCGCCGGCGATCCGACTGGTTTGAAATCTTGCTCGTAGCTTGTTTCGGCTCGTACTGCGAGCCGCAAGCCACCACAGCAGGCCATCGATGCGCAACGCTTGTTGTGTTTGGCGTTTGTTAAAAGTTTTGTTTATTTAGGAAAATTATTAAAATGAGTGATTTCAGCTTCACGTGTATCACCGACGTCAAGCCAAGTAAGTTCGCGAACTTAAAAACCGCGTACTTAAAGTTCGTACGTGTATCACCCCTTAAGGCTCAAACCAAGGGTAGGGCGACGAATTTGGTTTTTGCTTATACAAGTTTTTTATCTTCGCTGCTCCAGGAGGGCCATGGCCCCCTCGTGCCCCCTCTGCTGGCGCCCATGCATTGCATTGTCCTGTGACGTCATTTTCGTCCATTATGACGAGGTACAATATACAGGCACGGCTTAACAAAAAATCAGCTGTCTTACTCACGGTCGGTTCCTTTGTGATGACGTGTTGCAAATATCTGACATCAGCGACGCCATTTTGGGATAGTTTCATTAAGTTTCACGTCGGGGCACGAAAGAAACAGCAGAAATAAATCCGAATATTCCCAGTGGACAACGACAACAAAATCTAGTCTTGGTAAGCCAGCAGTTACCTGGCTCCTTTCCCTATTAAAATCGCGCTCTGGGCATAGCGTTAATATGACCTCATTTAACCTTTCGGCTGGATGTACTATAGCAGAATTGGAGCCGCTGTCTGTTTGGCTCCCACACCGCACGCCGTGCTTTCATAGCAATAGTATTTATGGGCGTGTTTAGCGAAACATTAGGGTAATATATTGGATTTTTGTCAATGTTTAATTTTGCCAAATAATTTGAAGAAAATTAGGATGCAATATGATATTTAAAAGTAGCGCAAAAAAAGTTGGGTACTCGATTTATTATGGCGGTGCCATGGCTCCTTGGAATCGTATACATCAAACTAAAAACTTTTTTTATAGCTGAGCAGTCATTAAGGCATAGCCTAGGTATCAGAGTACTCCGGCTTCTACGAAGAGGATAGGTGAATGCATCAAGTATAGACAAGACAGTACTGTGTAAGGCTTTCGCGGCCATCGTCCAATGAATTTCTGGTTCTTGGGTTTATAGGTCGGCGTCGTTTAGCATTGAGACTTTCACCACCACGAGTGGATGGCACTTCCGCGACTTCCGAAATACTGACAGATGGTCTTTTTACCTCCCATACCGATAGATGAGGGGAGTATTGTGATCGCGAACATTTTCGATTTTGAGATAATACGCTTTTTGGGTGTTTTATGATGTGTACATAACGAAAATCCACGTCACTCATTTCCGTCGGTCTGTCTGTCGGTCTGTCTGTCGCGTTTTTCTACCCTCGTAATCTCAGTAACCGCTGCATGGATTGTGATGAAATTTGGGCAGCGTTATGCTGTGGGGTCGTAGTAGGTAATGTTTCTATAATTTTGAAAATCGTTATACGGGGATACGGGGGGCGGAGTAATTAGCAAAAAACAAGAAATTCAAATATGCCTCAAACTTCGTTTTTAGGCGTTTTAGGGGTTCCCGATCGTTTTCTACTTTTTCTTGGGTGGTGGTGAATTTTGGGGTGGTTGGGGGGTGGGGGGTTGAAATACTGAAAAATTTGCTGTATTTTTTGTATCCATTGATAAGTTAATGAAAAACTTAGCGGCTTGATACACTTTTTTAGGTCCATCCGAACGTTGCATGCTTATTATATAGAAACCACGGAATTTGTAATGTATATATACGAGTATTGTTTTGGATCGTTCGATATCGCGTAACGCGAAAATTGTTCAATTGATTTTAATGAAATTTTGATACAGTATTACTACCGCAGCAAGGATGGAAGACGCGTGTATGTTTTGGAAAAATAGTGTCAGTGTCGGCGCAGCAATAATAAAAAAACTAAAAATATGAAAACAGCCTAAACTTTGTTTTTAGGCATTTTAGAGGTTTCTGATCATTTTCAATTATTTTTGGTGGGGTGAATTCGGGACGGTTGGGGGGTGGGGGGTAGTAAAGCTGGAAAATTTGTTGTATTCCTAATAGTCCGTCTATTGACCTATACCTAGCGGCATATTACACTTTTTTAGGTCCATCCGAACATTGGCTTGCCTATTATAGAAACCAATTTTGTGATCTGTGCATACGAGTTTTGCTTTATTTCGTTCTATGTGTATTGCGTAAAGCGAAAATTATTGAATAGATGTTAATAAAATTTTGACACAGAATTTATTACCGCTGCGAGAATGGAAAACGACTATGTTTTTGAAAAACCGTGTCAGTGGCGGCGCAGCAATAATAAAAAAACAAAAACATAAAATCAAACTTCGTTTTTAGACGGGTTGGAGGCTCTTGATCGTTTCGCATTGTCTAGTTGACGCATGCAGAAAAAAACTGTGGCGCCCTAGTTCCTAAGGAAGAAGACGCAAGAAACTATTTACAAGAGTTTTTGTGCTGGATGTTGTTTTTGCGGGCGGATCGGCGATCATTCAGTTGCAAGGGGATTTTAGACTATAGCTTCATGCAATGGGAAATAATAAAATAGTATCATCATTATGACTGAGTCTATCAACTTGACTCCATTTTTTTTGCTTGGGGTTAAAACGCGAGGAGGAGAAATCTTTCAAAAAAGACGCCCGCGATGAAAGTGCAGGTAGTGTTGGTTTCACCAGCAGGTAGAGCCTGCTGGCTCCCACCAACGAAAACTACCCCCCCCCCCCCTCCCGTGAGAGGTTCCACCGTGAAATTTTGTCACCTATGGGGTGTCTAATATACGTTGAGATTTTGTGAGGCTGTCTCGGCCTCAGGAACCGCCACTGTTCACGACACTTGCGTGCAATGCACTGCAAAACTGTGAATCTATTACTTATCCGCTGTTTTTTTTAAGATACGCCACTGCTCTGACTTCAAACCAATCCTCTTCGGCTCTTCATAGGGTACAAAACGTCACCGCAGAACGAAGACATACGCTCCAGCCTCCATCTCAATTCAGGATTTAGCTTGATTCTTATAGACACTTCCCTTATCCCAAATCCCTCGGCTTTGCTTCACCTACGTTCGAATTTTTCCAGCGTGTTTCCGCTTTAAGTGGATGAACTTTAACACTGTTCGATATCATAGGGGAACGACAACATCGGATCTAGGTCAGGGAATGTAGGGTTAGAATTCGTATTTCAGCTAGACAACGTGCGGTGTTTGCAAGGTGGTCGTTTTTTCGAGGTCCCTTAATGGAATTAGGCGATCTGCCTTGCTACTTGCTAGTTTCATTCAAGATTATCACGAAAGATTAAGTGAGACTTGAGAAATAGGGCAGCAGCTGTATAGTATAGTATAGCGTTTATTGTAAATAACAAGTCCCCCAAAAAAGTTAAAAACTTGTGCTTGGGTACAATAAGGTAATTATTATAAAATAGAAACAACAAATAAGGGTTAATTCAGGAATATTTATATTTAAATATTATGTACTCCATATATATTAGTAATAATAGGTATTACATATGTCTACAAGTTGGTGAATTTTAATGCGATATTTATTTACTATCCACTGTTTTAAACCATACTTGAATGAATTTAAAAGCACTAGACATTTTATGCTTTCTGGTATCTCATTGTATAGTCTTGGAGCAAGAAATGTATGACATCGTAATAAAGTATTTTTTCTTGCTTTTGGTACAACATTACATGCATTTTTTATGTTATATTTATGTTCGTGCTTTGTCAAGTTTGATTCATTTTTATATTGGTAAATACCTAATGACATGAAAAATGTTTGGTTTGGAATTTTTGTTTTAGAAAATAACAAGTCACTAGGATATGTAGATTTCACTCTATAGAATTTTAACTGTCCTTTTCTGCAATTTAACATTTATTCTGAATTTGTGATGAGACAGGTATTGGACAACTGGAATGGCGGTATAACTATTGGCGGAAACAAAATCTCCAACTTAAACGATACGACCTTTATCGCTGCTTCTCAGGAAGAACTAGTAGCTCTATTAAACATCTTAGAACAACACAGTGCAGCATACGGTTTTGGTATTAACTACAACAAAACCAAGGCTATGATCGTAGATAGAGAGCACGATAATCATCGAGCAATAAAGTCAATAGGCCGTTGTGAAGTAGTTCAAAGTTTTGTGTACCTTGGTTCTTTGATCGACAATTCGGGTAGCTGTGAAAATGAGATTCGACGGCGCATTCAACAGGCACGTGTGGCCATGACAAAGCTTACTAAAATATGGCGTGACCATAACATGGTCACTAACACTAAAGCTACCAAAATGTCGCTGGTTCAGTCTCTTGTGTTCTCCATATTTTTGTATGCCTTGGAAACTTGGACTGTTAATAAGGCAGATCGAGCTCGCATAGATGCTTTTGCAATGTGGACGTGGAGGAGAATGCTGAGAATTCCTTATACCGCCCATTGATCTAACGTTTCCATACTGGATCCGGATCTCGGTAATCCGAAGAGACTATCCTCCATCGTGTCGACGAGAATGCTTACATTCTTCGGACATATACACTGAAGCGATAATATGGAGAAACTTGTAGTTCAGGGTCACGCCCTGAGTGGGCGGCGCCGTGGCCGTTCCCCTATACGCTGGGTGGATACGACGAAACAGTTGCTGGATATGAGTATCAAGAGCGCCACTGAACTGACAGTAAATCGCGAACGATGCGATGGTGAGCTACAGTTCTCAAAACTATTGATAATGTTCGTGTCGGCAATACTCTAGCTCCGACTTAATGCATTTTACGAGTTCACAACAAGTCTGTTAAGACATTGTGACTATGACGATGATTTCTACAATAGGTTCCCATGTGGGGATATTTTGGTTTTACAGGCACCTAGCTGTCCCCCCTCCCCCAAAAAAGTTACAAGAATTCTCAGTGATTTATGTATTTCTAAACTGTTGAAGCTTTTTATGCTACATTTTATTGCTGAATAGTTGAGAAAAAACGAAAATAAAAGTAAAACTTTGACGCCCTGTACCTTGAAAATTGAATATCCGGACACCCTGTATATTGCAGTTTTTGGCACCCTTGTAAAACTAGTTTTTCACATATAATAGTGATTTCCATCACAATTTTCTACTTTACAGTCAGTTACCAAATATACAGGGTGTTCTAAAAGTTGGGACTTTCCTCTTTAGAAGCAACGGCCCTTGCAACGGCAAAGCTAATGCACGGTGAACCAGCAGCAAAACAGTAAAAAAAAATCAAGCAAATACTCACTATTTGGTTGTTACGAAGTTTTAAGTGCGGTCCTGTCGCAGGCGTCTTACAGGTAAAAGTACGATTTACGATGTCTTCTTCAATTTGGATTAATGGATATTAATACTAATATATATTTTTGAAAAGCTTAAATTATTTTTGACTGACTTCAAAAATAATATACAGGGTGTTCCATTTAAAAAAATATATGTTTGCTTCGTAACTGAAAAATGGTTAGAGTAAGAAAACACAAAAACTACACCACTATATTCTACAGAAAAATTCTATAAGATCATTTTTTAAACTTTTAAATAAAGTGAAAGACAACCGAGATACGAGGGTGGTCCCAAAATCGATAGTTTTCGATTTCACCCTGTATCTCAAAAACCAAGAGGGCCATGATAATTTTGTTGACACATCTTTAGTTTCACAAAAAAGTAGCACACTGTCGCGAAAACCGCAACTCTTTATCTTCTAGAATAACCGAGATACCCCGTAAAAGTACTCAAAATGGGACACCCTGTACACTAGATCAGTGTTAATATAAAACAGTATGTTAGAGATACTTTTTCAAGTTGAATATAGCGAAAAACAATAAAATACTGTTTTTAACAGTATGGTTGGCAACATCGGCGCCAGCAGAGGGGGGCAGGGGGGCCTGTGCCCCCCCCCCTGGAGCAGCGAAGATGGAAAACGTATAAACAAAAACCAAATTTGTCCCTCCTGCCCTGATTTGAGCACTCAATTTAAGTAAGTCGCCTCCCCCCCCCCCCTGTACAATTTTCTGGCGGCGCCATTGGTTGGCAGCCCTATCCACACGACACATTTCACGAAATATACGCTATTGACTTGAAAACTGTATTCGGTCGGCTCTACTGGATCTAAATTTAAGATGTAAATAAGTTAAATGAACCACCAAGGATTCACGCCCCTAAGGAATCACGTCCAATTATGAAACGCCCTGTGTAATTTAATCATGTCTAGAAGCTGATGGTGGAATGGGATTGAGCATGTTTCTTTTAAGGCTTCTGCCTTTTCCTAGAAGATCACTCTATTAACCCAGATGGGCTCGTTGCCGCTTCCAGTGTATGAACTTCGTAATTGACGACGTAATGCGTTGTAACGTACGGGACACAAGTTTTGAGAACGCTGCAACAGGATAGTTTACGTTAAACAAGGAGCACGTGTTCACGATTTCACGTGGTATCCTCAGGACACAAAATGAATCTCGTATGATGAAAATCAGGATCTTCATTATTATTAGTTTGCACAACAGGCCATGAAGGCCTAGGGCAGAAATGAGTACAGTCTGATCTTATACCGCTAAAATTTATATAACTTAGAATTGTCTTTGGATGCTTTCACCACCTATTTCTGAGTATATCCTGGCCTATTCCACGCCACCTATTGCTGTCTGCCGTCTTCTCTTTCCAGTGTTTAATATTAATTTTCTTTAAATCATCTTCTGCCTTCTTCAACCATCTTTCCCTTGGTCTACCCTTCCTTTTTTTCCTATTGGTCTCCAGTTGAGAACTAGTTTTGCCATTCTCGTCCCATTCAGCCTCTCCACATATCCCAGCGACCTTATTCTCTGCGCTTTGATGACTGCTATAATATTGGAGTTCTCATACATGTCTGCCAGTTCCTGGTTTGTTCTTCTCCTCCATCCCTCGTTTATCCTTACGCCTCCATAAATAGCTCTCAACATTTTTCTTTCCCATCTTATAATTTTTCTTCCTCCTCTTTGTTCATAGTCCACGTCTCACAAGCATATATCTGTTGGTCTTATAATAGTTGTATAAATTCTCTCTTTGGTCTTTCTCGATACATGTTTGGATTTCGTAATATTTTTCAGGGCTCCATACTTCTGGTTTCCTCTAATGATCCTTGCCTGCATTTCTTGTTTCTCCTGTCCCTTTTACTCTATGATTACCCCTAGGTACATAAATTCCGTAGTCCTTTCTAAAGTATATTTCATGTTGTTGGCCATAAAGGTTAGGTTCGGTTGATCATCAAGTTTTTTCCATTTGTCCCATGACCATCTATTTTGTATAACTTTGATTTATCTGCATCCCAAATCTCAGGATCTTCATGTTCAGTATATTATTTTCCCATTGCACCAAGCTATAGTCTGAGATCCCTAAGAGCCTTTGACAGCGTTAGTCATACAAAACTTCTTCACAAACTTAGAAGCATGGGCTTTAATGATGTTTATGTATCATTGATTAAGTAATACCACATAATCATCATAGTCACAATGTCTTAACAGACATGTTGTCAACTCGTAAAATGCATTAAGTCGGAGCTAGAGTATTTTCGACACAAATATTATCAATAGTTTTGAGAACTGTAGCTCGCCATCGTACGCGCTTTACTGTCAGTTTAGTGGCGCTCTTGATACTCATATCCAGCAACTGTTTCGTCGTATCCACCCAGCGTGTAGGGGGATGGCCACGGCGCCGCCCACTCGGGGTATGACCCTTAACTACAAGTTTCTCCATATTATCGCTTCTGTGTATATGTCCGAAGAATGTAAGCATTCTCGTCGACACAATGGAGGATAGTCTCTTTGGATTACCGAGCTCATCTAGTATGGAAACGTTAGTTCGATGGGCGGTATAAGGAACTCTCAGAATTCTCCTCCACGTCCAAATATCAAAAGCACCTATGCAAGCTCGATCTGCCTTTTCAACAGTCCAACTTTCCGAGGCATACAAAAATATGACGAACACAAGAGACCGAACCAGCGACATTTTTGTAGCTTTGACAGGGTTAGTCATACAAAACTTCTTCACAAACTTAGAAGCATGGGCTTTATTGATGTTTATATATCATTGATCGAGTCATACCTACACCAGAGAGGAAACAATTTGTGTACTACAATGGTTACCGATTGTATAATTACACTGCCCTCCGTGGTGTTCCTCAGGGATCTAGCTTAGGGTCACTGCTATTTATGTTATTTGTCAACGATTCATGTAGGGTACTGGGATGTAACAAATTGATGTTTGCAGATGATTTGAGACTGTATAGCTCGATTTCTAACAAAGAGGACTGCATTGATCTGCAAAACCGATTATACGCTTTACAAAATTCGTGCAGTTATAACTCCATATCCTTACCTCTTAACATTTCAAAGTTTAAGGTTATGACTTTCTGTCGTAGGATGATTTTTTTAATATATACTTATGCGATTGATAACTCTGTCTTGGAAAGGACGGAGCAACTAAAAGATCTTGAAATATACTTCGATCAGCAACTAACCACATGTCATGCAAATTACTGCTTCTGCATATCAGGTATATGGATCTATTATCAGAAACTATAAAACTTTTAACCATTCTACATTGTTGGCATTATATTCATCCCTAATTAGGTCTAAGTTGGAATATGCTCCATCATTTGGAAACCCATATACAGGGTGTTCTAAAAGTTGGGACCTTCCTTTTTAGAAGCAACGACCTTTGAAATGATAAAGCCAATGCACAGTGAACCAGCAGCAAGATAGTAAAAAAAATCAAGCAAGTACTTACTATTTGGTTGCTGCGAAGTGTTTTAAGTGCGGTCCTGTCCCCGGCGTCTTACAGGTAAAAGTACGATTTACGATGTCTTCTTCAATTTGGACCATACGAGATTGTCTAGGTCTTTCAGCGTGTCCACCACGATGTGGATTCAGACATCCTGTGTCTCTAACTCTTTGCATGAGCGAGACAAATCGACGAGGTGCAGGCTGTGTGCGGTTAGAGAAACGATCGACATACACTCGCGAAACCGCAGCGGCATTTTGACCACACTCACCGTACATTAAAATCAAGTCCACCAGTTCATTCTTGTTATAAGCGTGCGCCATTGTTGTTGTTTTTGAAGTCCGATCGTCAAACACCCTCGAACATTATGCGACAGCAAGACAGCAACGCGACGTATGACGAACTGCCTGTTTTCTCACAGGCACCGCTGACACGTGGCGCTGCTTTGTTGTGATATGACAATACATGGTCATCTCATTGCCCAATGAGCAAGGACGGACTCAGAATTGAGGATTTCTTCAGCGGTCAGTACCTTGTTTTCATCTAAATATTTCGTTTATATGTTACTGGGAAAAAACACTTATTTTGGTGAGTACTATCCGCTGTATGAAAAAAGTCCCAATTTATGAAACACCCTGTATAACACATACAATACTGCTGTTGAAATTGTGCAAAGAAAATATCTACATCTTTCTTTCACAGGTCAATCGAAATCGACATCCTATTATGAGTACGCAAAATTTTTCAGGTTTACAGCCTCTCACCCTCTAACTACTCCAATTTGACCCCAACAAAAAAAAATAGGAAATGATCGGGAACCCCTAAAACGCCAAAAGACGAAGTTTGAGCTGTTTTTATATTTTAAGTTTTTTTATTATTGCCGCGCCGCCAATGACACGATTTCTAAAAACCATACGCGTTTTCCATCCTCGCTACTATTATAGTAATACTGTGTCAAAATTTCATTGAAATCAATCACACACAATATAGAATGGTCATAAGCAATGAATACCTACTCTTATGTTATACATCAGAAAAAGGTTTCTGTAATACATTAGAATGCACCTAATAAAGTGTATTATGCCGCTAGGTCTTTCTTGACTAGTCAATGGAAAGTTTATCACAAAAACAACAAATTTTTCAGTTTTACGACCCCCCCCCCCCCCCAACAACCACAATTTCACCCCTACCACAAAAAAAAATGATCAGGAACTCCTAAAACGCTTAAAAACGAAGTTTTTGTTTTTTTTGCTAATTACTCCGCCGCCCATGCACCGATTTTCAAAATTATAACAGCATTACCTACTAGGACCCCACAGCATAATTATCACCACACAAATTTCATCACAATCCATGCAGCGTTTACTGAGATTACGAGGCTAGAAAAACACCAACAGACACACAGACCGACAACGCTCAAAAATCGAAAATTTTCTCGATCACAATAGTCCCCTCACCTATCGGTGAGGGAAGGAAAAAGAAATTTCAACCCAAACATTTTGTCAACACTTTCGCCTTATACTTTACAACATCAAGTTCAGCGGCTAGACATACAGCGGCTGATATACAGGCTTGCAGATCGACAGGATACCGTTGCGGTTGCGATCAATTTACTTGAAAGGGTTTCAGCATAAAGCTTGATTCCCATTGTGACACAACAACCGCCGCATTGTTTGTTCTATGTAAATGAATAGGAATATACGGGGTGCGTCAACTATAGATTGAAGTCTATGTCATACGTTTAGAGAATTACGAAAAAATGTAGTCAAGCTGATTGACTCCCACTTCCGATGATACCAGTTTTATTATTTTCCCACAGCATGAAGCTACTAGGTACTTCTTTCACAGGCCAATGGACAATCTATCATGAATACAACAAATTTTTGAGTTCTACAACCCCCCACCCCCGAATCACCCCAACTTCACCGCCACCTAAAAAAAAGTAGAAAATTATCAGGAACCCTAAAACGCCTAAAAACGAAGTTTGAGCTGTTTTCATATTTTTTGTTTTTTTTTTAATAATGCTGCGCCGCCATTGAGACAATTTCTAAAAATCAGACGCATTTTCCATCCTCGCCAAAATAGTAATACTGTGTCGAAACTTCATGAACATCAATTCAGTAGTTTCCACTTTATAAAATACAGAACGATCTCGTATGTATACATCGGAAAATTCCTTGGTTCCTGTAATAGACAAGGCAATGTTCCTGGACCTAAAAAAGTGTATTATACGGCTAGGTCTTTCTCTCTCAGGTCAGTGAACAGCCTATTATGATTACAATAAATTTTTCAGCTTTGCAACCCTCCACCCCACAACCACCCCAATTTCACCCCCACCCAAAAAAGTAGAAAATGATCAGGAACCCCTAAAACGCCTAAAAACGAAGTTTGAGGAATATTTGAAATTTTTCGTTTTTTGCTAATTATTCCGCCGCCTATGCACCGATTTTCAAAAATGTAGCAACATTACCTACGACCCCACACCATATCACTACTCAAATTTCATCAAAATCCATGCAGCTGTTACTGAGATTAGGAAGCTAGAAAAACGCCAATAGACAGACAGACCTACAGACAGACCGACAGACAGACCGACAGACCGACAGACAGACCGACAGACAGACCGACAGACAGACCGACAGACAGACCGACAGACAGACCGACAGACAGACCGACAGACAGACCGACAGACAGACCGACAGACAGACCGACAGACAGACCGACAGACAGACAGACCGACAGACAGGCAGACCGACGGAAATGAGTGACGTGGATTTTCGTTATGTAGGCATCATAGAACGCCCAAAAAGTATATTATCTCAAAATCGAAAATGTTCGCGATCACAATACTCCCCTCACCTATCGGTGTGGGAAGTAAGAACGGAATATACAACGGTTATAGGCACGGTATATGACTATATGACATAAAATATACCTATTACAAAAGTTGAGGGGATGAAAATGATTTCCATTTTACCCAAAGTAAGCTCAAAGATATCGCAATCTTTATTTGGAAGATGTACCTACTGAGTTGCATCGGGCAAGATGTCTTTAGTCCCACACCTGTATGTGAGGGGAGTATTGTCATCGCTAAAATTTTCGATTTAGAGATAATACGCTTTTTGGCCGTTTTGTGATGCCTACATAACGAAAATCCACGTCACTCATTTCCGTTGGTCTGTCTGTCGGTCTGTCTGTCGGTCTCTCGGTGTGTCGGTCGGTACATAACGAAAATCCACGTCACTCATTTCCGTCGGTCTGTCTGTCGGTCTGTCGGTCTGTCGGTCTGTCGGTCTGTCGGTCTGTCGGTCTGTCGGTCTGTCGGTCTGTCGGTCTGTCGGTCTGTCGGTCTGTCGGTCTGTCGGTCTGTCGGTCTGTCGGTCTGTCGGTCTGTCGGTCTGTCGGTCTGTCGGTCTGTCGGTCTGTCGGTCTGTCGGTCTGTCGGTCTGTCGGTCTGTCGGTCTGTCGGTCTGTCGGTCTGTCGGTCTGTCGGTCTGTCGGTCTGTCGGTCTGTCGGTCTGTCGGTCTGTCGGTCTGTCGGTCTGTCGGTCTGTCGGTCTGTCTGTCTACCTCTTGGCATTTTCCTAGTCGTCGTAGGTAGTGCTGTGATATTTTTGAAAATCAAATATTCCTCAAACTTATTTTTGATTTTGTTTTGGAGTTCCCGATTTTTTTTTCGGTGGGGGTTAAATTGGGGTGGTTGGGGGGAGTTGTAAAACCGAAGCTATGAAATAACAATAAACTGGTATTACCATTATGTGTGGGAGGTACTGAGTCAATCAACTTGACGTAATTTCTTTATTTGTACGTAGTGAGGAGTCACGAAGTTTAAAAGGTACTCATAAAACTTGTAGAAAATAAGTTTCGTCGATTTCAAAAATTTGAAGAGGAGCTGAGCCTCCCCTACCTCCCCAGAGGAGTCATCTGATCTTTTTGTACTGAATTAGCCTCATTTATTTGATCTAACGTTCCATTCTTCATTTTTCCCCAGCTTTAGTTTTACCCTAATCATCTGCTATGGCGTCACCAGTTTTTGTATTTTTACTTCCCACACCGATAGGTGAGGGGAGTATTGTGATCGCGAAAATTTTCGATTTTTAGATAATACGCTTTTTGGGCGTTTTGTGATGTGTACATAACGAAAATCCACGTCACTCATTTCCGTCGGTCTGTCTGTCTGTCTGTCTGTCGGTCTGTCTGTCGCGTTTTTCTACCCTCGTAATCTCAGTAACCGCTGCATGAATTGTGATGAAATTTGGGCAGCGGTATGCTGTGGGGTCGTAGTAGTTGTTCCTATAATTTTGAAAATCGGTGCATAGGCGGCGGAGTAATTAGCAAAAAACAAAAAGAATTAAATATTGCTGAAACTTCGTTTTTAGGCGTTTGAGGGGTCCCTGATCATTTTCTACTTTTTTTTTTGGGGTGGGGGTGAAATTGGGGTGGTTGGGAGGTGGGGAGTTGTAAAATTGAAAAATTTGTTGTATTCATAATAGACTACCCACTGACCTGTGAAGGAAGACCTAGCGACATAAATAACTTTTTTAGGTCTATCCGAACATTGCCTTATGCCTATTACAGAAACTAAAGGACTTAGAATTTTTTCTGATGTAAACATACGAGAGTATTGCGTTAGATCGTTGTAACGAGGAAACTGTTGAATTGATTTTAATGAAATTGTGAAACATCATTACTACCATGGCGAAGATGGGAAACGCGTATGGTTTTGATAAATCGTGCCAGTGGCGACGCAGAAATAATAAAAAAACTAAAAATATAAAAACAGCTCAAACTTCGTTTTTAAGCGTTTTAGAGGTTCCTGATAATTTTCTGCGTCTTTTTCGATGGGGGTGAAATTGGGGTGGTTGGGGGGTTGTGAAGGAAGATCTAGCGACACAAATCACCTTTTTAGGTCCATTCGAACATTGCCTAGCCTATCACGGAAACTAGGGGACTTAGAATTTTCTGTATACTATACGAGAATTTATTGGTTTAAATCGTTTTGTATTTTGCAACGTGGACACTATTAAATTCTAATGAAATTTTGACACAGTATATTGTTATCGAGGTGAGAATGGAAAACGCGTATGTTTGTTAAAAATCTTGTCACTGGCAGCGTAGCAATAATCAAAGAACGCGACAAGTATGAAAGCAACTCAAATTCGGTTTTTAGATGTTTTAGGGGTTCCTGATCATTTCCTACCAGTTTTTTGGGTTGGGGTGAAAGTGAGGTGGTTGGGGGGTGGGGGGTTGTAAAACTGAGAAGTTTGTAGTATCTATAATAGGCTGTCCATTGACCTGTGAAGGAAAGACCTAGCGGCATAAGACAATTTTAGGGGGGGGGGGAGGGCTGGCGATTATTTGGTTGCAAGGGATCTTAGACTAAAGCTTCATGCTATGGGAAAATAATAAACTGGTATCAGCGTAATGTGTGGGAAGTACTGATTCAATCAACTTGACTTCATTTTTTTTAACTCTAGATAGAATCTTATCGTCTGCATTCTTACCGTGAATCAGGTAAAGAGATATTTTAAATTCTTTTAGAAAAAATGTAAGGTTTTATAATGTTTACCGTCGACGGCAAACTTTATTTTGTGCATCATCGTTACTACTAATTAACTTCTTTCTTAGAATTTAAGCTGCTTTATTTTCTTCAAACCCCCTGCAAAGTACACCGATCTCATTTCTTCATAGACTAGTTAGGAAAGTAGGGTTCAGTTAGTTTCTTTTATGACTTGGGAGGCATTTAAGCAAAGCTGAGATTCATTAGCTTTTGTTAGCTTTTCAGTCTTGAAGTTTGAAAACGGTCAATTGTTAGGTAACGTATTCAAGGTATCGAAAAATGCTTTATGAAGGAGTTTTGAGTATCTTAACTGTCTACTAGCAATGAACAAACAGTATTATAAGAGACTGGTGCCTAGTACAGGCCTAGAAGACAGAAGTTGTGGAAAAAATTGATTTTTCCATAAAAGAACAAATAAAGGGTATTTAGGAGAATCTTTGAGAAATTGCCTACTTACCTCTAGAATATATCAACTATCAACAGCGATATCCAGAACGGAGGCACTCTAAAACTGATGCATTCGAAAGATTGAAGAATCGTTTTATTCGGACTGGGTCAGTTAATATGTCATAGCCTACCTGATAGATCTGCTTGATATTATACAAGTTACGATTCCCGAACACGGAAAAGCTTTTTTAAAAAGAGTTTTATTGAAATGTACAGTAGCAACAACAAGACAAGAATGAATAAATTTTACATTAAATGAATATTTATATCCTCGGTAGCGGAGCGTCTGGATCTTCTCATATTAATGGTGCGTCAGCTAGTTCTTCCTCGTAACTCCTCCCCTCTAAGTCGAAAACAAAAAGGGGACATTTTTGTTTTCGGTGGAAACTTCTTTCTTCTCTTCTTTTTTCTTATTTTCTTGTACTTTTTCTGTCTTCTTCTCTTGATTTTTCTTTTTCCAAACGACCCAGAGGATTACTGCTATTAACGTCAGCAGTAAAATGGTAACCGCTGAGCTTCCTGAACTCCAAACTAAAGGATGGACAGCTTGTTCTTGTACTTGGAGAAGATTCGCCTTTTCCTGGATCTTTTCTATTTTCTTTAGGTCTATGGTATTCAGCTTTAGGGCAGTGCTGGTAGTGTAGTTAATTTTGGATTCCCAAAATTTTATCTCTGGCAAAAACCATGGATTTCCTTTTTCCACTTCCTTTTTGTTCCAAAATTTTGAGGTATTTATCTGGACTCCACAGTCTTCTGGTAACTGGATGAGACTGGGTGTTTCTATGAGAAGTGGTTCTTCATGCCGACATATTTTGATCACCTTGATTGGTTTTTCTGCAGGAATGACCAAAATACGATTTTCTGAGACTGCTTCGATGATAGGCTTTAAGACTGATAGCCGTGTGAATTGGCATGTGGAAAATTCAGCTTCTTTCAACAGCTTGTAGAAGCAACCCTGTATCGGTTCCAGGTGGTCCTTGCAGACATAAATATCTTCGATCATTGGGCATTCTTCATCTTCGTACTGTTGGCGACTTGTTCCCAGAGCCAAGTAAGGGTGACTGGGTAAAATGGTGGACTGTTTAATAGGAATGGGGTAAAGTCGGAATAATTGGAAGGTTTCATCAAGAAATATTGGAAATCTAATTGAAAATATAATTTTGTGATATGAAAAAATGACTTTTGTATCTGCAATTTGATAGAAAGAATTAAAGTTCTTGAATTCTGGTACTTTACTACTGCCATATAATGTGATCATATGCTTTATGTTATTTTCTAATTCAGATGCTGATATCACCGCACTATGTAACGTGTTCAATTTGGTAAACATGATAGCATTTTCCAAATTGTCTAAAAATGTAATAAAATTCTGGCAATTTAGAATAATTTGTTGCCAAATATGCTGAGCCTGCAAATAATTCGTAACACTGCCTAACGTTTTATTGATAGAATTTTCTAGAAGGTATAGTTTTGACTTAATCAATCTTTGATTAGAGGACAGTAAGGTAATTGTTGCTTTATAATTATCAATCAATTCCTTCGTTAATGACACTTGTAATTTTAACTGGTTTCGAACTGAATCTTCGGTGGTTTGGAGTTCATAAATAGCGTTATTAATTTTTTGTTCATCTTCGGCGTCCATTGTGCCGAAAAGAAATTTTGAAGAAGTTCCAATTATATTCCGTAACCCACGTTTTTGGCGAGGATGTGGCATTATGTTATTTAACTTACGTGATGCTTCTTTTATCAAGATTTTTGTATGAGTTAATGAGCCAGATAAACTTACGTGAATATTGGTAGCATCTGATTCTGACGAACTTAATATGTCTGCTAGCTGTTTATAACAACTTTGTATATTACTGAGCTGCTGTACTAATGGAAGTGTATCAATGTAATGAATAAATGTGTGAAAATTTTGAGGAATTTTGGCATTTCCTACATAGTATGGAAATATAGGTGCTTTTAGGGATGTGACAGAAATTTCATCTTGTGTCTTTGTTCTCCCTACTACAAGAAGGGCGGCTGCTACTTGTACTAGCAATTTCACTTGCTGCATTTTCCTGTGAAACAGAACAATATTTTTTAGGCTTTCGTACTTGAGACTTATGCGCAATTTTACTACGTCTTTTACTTATACCGCGAATTTTGGTTCCTAAATCAGCTTGAACTGTAGTTTTGACAAATCGTGGCTTTGTTTTTTCCCAGGCTGCTGTTTTATCTTTGACAAAGGCGCTTGTTCCTGGTTGGAATGTGGCCGGGTCTTCCCTTGATTCATTACGTTTTTCAATTATTTTTTCTTTTTGATTCACGGAAGACTCGTGTAACTTTCCATATAAAAATTTCAATCTTTCTTTTCGGTCTGTAATATACTGATTTAAAATTACTTCATCTGACAAATCGAAAGGGTCCAACGCATCTAAACGTCCATTTATTAGGTCAAAAGGTCTCTGCTTTGTTACACTATGAATAGTTGAATTATAAGCTAGAATAGCTTGCTGCATTAACTCTTTTGGACTAGATTTGGAATATTTTAATCGTAAAATTCTAAGTATTTCTAAAAGAGTACTGTGGAAACGATTAATAGGACTGCTACTGTTAGAGTTATTAGGTGTAGCAAAATGAATTTGAATTTTATGCAATTTACAAAAATCAATTATAATTGAGTTTTTATATTCCGTGCCACTGTCGCAGGTAATAGATTGAGGAATTCCATGATGATTTATAAATGTTAGCAATCCTTCATATATTGTACTCGCTGTACAAATTGGTTCTAGTATATATGCTTGTGCATATTTTGAAAAAACATCAATGATTGTGAGAAATTTTGAATTTGAAAAGCGAAATGTATCTAGGTGCAATAACTCTAGAGGCTGTTTAGGCGTGGGTGTTAAGGAAAATTTGATATTTGGAGGTTGTCTGTCGTATTTTGCTATTTGACATAAATCGCAGTTATTGATGTACTCTGTAACCATTTTTTGCATATTATTCCAATAATATCTCTTTTTGAGCGCCATTAGTGTTTCATTTATGCCACGATGACAGGTTTTTGTCTCGTGATGATGCACAATGAGTTCTTTTTGTCTTTCTATTTCTGAAACATCTTTTAACATTTGATTCGAAAAACAAATCCTATATGAATGATTTTTGAAATATTTTGGCAGAATTTTACTGATCTGAATAGAAAGATCTGCAATTTCAGAGTCTTTAATAAATATACAGTACATCTTTTTTGGATCGACATAATCTTTGAAAAACTTCACCATTTCTTCCTCTATATTATTACTGATATGAAGTGTTAATCTATTGTTATTCTCTAAAGGCCTACTCCTAACTATGTGGTAATGATGGGAGGACTTTTGACTTATTACGATTTGGTTCAAGTATCTGTTAATTACATTTTCTGTATAGGGGATTTCTAAAACAGGATTTTCTGCTGCGGTGTGAACTGTTACACCGTCTGTTTCCGGGGAGTGTGGGGGTGCAATTTGAATGTCTGACGTTATATTGATTCTATTAGAATTGCTGATCGCCGTTGAATCAAGCAAGTCCTCTATGTCCTGTAGGTCGTCCAGGGTTACGTTTACCTGTTCGTCCGAAGACTGTAGATATTGGAAGATATCTTCATCTACATCCCCAGGACTGACGATAACTGATTCATTCGTCTCGTCATCTATAGCATGTATTTCCACTCTAGAAAGAGCATCGACATTGCTATTCGACTTTCCTGGTTTATATTGGATAGTATAGTCATATTGCTCTAAGAGGAGTCTCCAACGGAGGAGACGGGGGTTGTGCTCTTTCATATTGAAGAGATACTGTAGTGGCTTATGGTCTGTGACAATAATAAATTTTCTACCAAATATGTATGGCCTAAAATATTTTACGCCAAATACTATAGCTGCCAGTTCTTTTTCAATCGTACTATAGTTACACTCAGCTGAGTTTAAAGTACGAGAGGCAAATGCAATCGGCAAATCACTACCAATTTTTCCTTGGCTTAATACTGCGGCTATTGCGTAATTCGACGCATCAGTCGTCAGTATAAATGGTTTTTCAAAATCAGGATATTGTAGAATGGGGTCGTTAGTAAGAATAGTTTTGCAAAGTTCGAATGTCTTGATGAATTCAGGTGTGTGTTCAATCTTTGCACCTTTTTTTAAACATCTTGTGAAAGGCTTTGTTAATTTAGCAAAATTATTAATAAATCGTCGATAATAACCTAGCAACCCCAAGAAAGATTTAATTTCTTTGGATGTCCTAGGTATCGGGAACTTTTGAATGGCCTCAATTTTCTTTGGATTCGGTTTTATCCCATCTGTAGTGACAACATGTCCTAAAAATTCAACCTCTTTGCGAAGGAACTCGCACTTGTCAGGTTGTATTTTCAGTTTTGCTTCCCTGAGCTTGCGAAACACTAGCTTCAAGTTAGCAATATGTTCCGTCAGACTAGAAGAGAATATAATGACATCATCCATATAGACCAGGCAAACTTTTCCTTGGAGTTCTTGGAGAACGTTATCCATGACCCTCTGGAAAGTCGCCGGGGAGTTTTTCAAGCCATATGGTAATCTTGTATACTCATAGTGGCCATTTTCTACCGAGAATGCTGTTTTCTCAATAGAATTTGGGTGCATTTCTATCTGGTGGAAACCTGAGGCCAGGTCCAGAGTAGAAAAATATTGACATCTGCCTAATTTGTCTAAGATGTCGTTAATATTGGGCAATGGGTACCTATCATTTATAGTTTTACTATTTAATTTTCTAAAATCTGTGACTATCCGCCATTTTTGTATGCCACTGGCATCTATTTTCTTAGGAATAATCCATATAGGACTATTCCATGGACTATTGCTACTTCTGATAATCCCGTCGTTCAGCATTTTATTAATTTGCCGCTGAACTTCATTTTTATGTGCAAATGGGTATCTGTAAGTTTTAGTGTAAACAGGGAGTTCGTCCGTAGTTTTAATTTCATGTTTAACTATATTTGTAAACGATAATTTGTCACTTTCGTGATGAAAAATATCTTGAAACTCTCTACACAGTTGAAGTAGAGCATTTTTTTCCTCTGAATTCAAATGTTCTGTTCTAATGATATGATGAATTGACTCCTTTCTTACTTTATTATAATTTTGATCGCTTATGATATCCTCTACGTGAAAAATATAAAAATTTTGCTTAACTCTGTCTGAAAAGTTAATCACTTTTAAAGGCTGCCTAAACTCTAATGTGACTGTACTATCAGTGTAATTGTATACCTCAGTAGCCGCGAAACCGTCTACTGCTGTACTCAATGTTTCTGGAAGATAAAGTCCGTTTATCTCTGTTTCTGGAATTATAACATCACCGTTATCTAATGACACGGGGATTCTCAGCGAAGCAACTTCATACGCGTGTACCGTAATTTGATATGGTTCTATGTCTGGTTCACGGAAGTAGATAGGGATTGTTAAGCAATTACTAACTAAAAGCTTATTTTGTAAGTCTATATTTAAACCTAATTTTAATAACTGTTTCAATCCTAAAATACCATCGAAAAAGGAATGAAAATCAAATAAAATATAAGTTATATCATCATCACATTGAAATTCTGTGAATGATGGAATATCAGCTTTAAATTGTACATCTTTTTCTCCTACACCTGTTTTCAGTTTTGAAGTACAATGATAAATTCGATCAGGAAAATATTTTTCAGCAATACTAGGTCTTAAGATAGGGTGAGAACAACCTGTGTCTACTAGAAGTTTTATAGGAGGATGCTTAATTTTTATATAGGGTAGACAGTTGTCTAAATCGGAATGTAGTTCAATCAAATTTCTTGGTCTTGGAGGCTTTGTTGATAAAAATTTTCATCCTGTACACCTGAAGTAGACTGACTTTCGGAATACCTTGTTGATTCGTTATTGGTTTCTAAATGTTCAAAATGCTGTGGGTTACAATCAGAATTTGATTGTTCAATTTGGAATAGTTCCTCAGATGAAAAATTTCTGGGACCTGAAGGTCTAAAATGGTTCTGCCTTTGAGGGGCTCTTGGTCTAAAAGTGTTTCGGGTGGAAACAGACATGGGTTGTGGGGGGTTGGAGGGTGGGTTTCCAGTAGGTCTGAAAACATTCACATTTCTAGGGGGTCCAAACGTTTCTCTGTTTGTGGGAAAATGTCTATGAACTGGGGTACTTTGAATATTTATCGGTTCACTGGGGAACCTTTGCTGAGGCTGTTGAACAGGTGCTTGGAAGCGAACATTGTTGTTGAAAGGTTGATTAAATGAGGGTCTATGTGACTGGAAATTTGAATGAGAAGGTCTTTGATTAGTATGCTTGAAAATATTTTGCGTATACTGAAAGTTCTGTTCCTCTACCAAATATGATAATGCCATTTCTAAACTATCTGGATTTTTTAATCTTATGACTGTTTGTAGAGGACCTGATAGGCCTCTGATAAAAGCTCTTAAACAAACACCTTCATATTGTTTGAGCATAGCTTCTCTAATAACAGGCGATGGTTCAGATAACGTTAATTTTTGTGCTAAACAGCTCCTTAAAACTTGAAGTCTTTTTCCAAATTCTAAAGGTTGTTCATTTTTAAAGGGAGATGCTAAAAATAAGTCTTGTTCTAAGCACTCAAGACTTCTATTATCCCCAAAACATTGTTTTAACGCACTTTTTATCAAACTCCAGTTAGTCAACTCAGTTCGACACCCTACCAATAATTGAGCTCTTCCAACAAGCTTTGTCTGTACTACTCTAATCAAATAATTTTGAATAGTTTGATCTGAAGTTGTAAAAGTACTAAACAGATAATCGCATGAAGAAATAAACCTAGGCAATGTGTCAGAATTTCCATTAAAATTTGGTATGGTATCTACAAACATTTTTAGCATTTGGAGTGTAATTGGTTGAATTTCACTGCTAGCTTGAGTGGCCATATTTCTTGAATTCGATTCTGAACTTAAGGTAATATTTCTTAAAGTACTAACTAATTCGTCAACTTCTGACATATGATGAAAATTATTCTGAATTTTTCGTGACTCCTTAAACTACAATTTACTTCTTGAACAGAGAAATAAATTGAACTAACGCTAGAATAAGATTTCCTAATACGGGGAAAAATTATTTGAGCGGAAAAAGGGCAAAAGGAAAACTTGGCTCCTACCTTTTTCTTCCTCTTGGCCTCTCCGGTGATTCTGCCCTGGTGCTGCTCTGCCCTCTTTGGTGGTGGTTCCAGTACTTAAGGGATGACACCCACGTTCGGCGCCCGAAACCGGTCACGATGCCGCGAATTTTCGGGTGAACGGTACTGATCCTACTGATCGCTGCGCCAGTTACGATTCCCGAACACGGAAAAGCTTTTTTAAAAAGAGTTTTATTGAAATGTACAGTAGCAACAACAAGACAAGAATGAATAAATTTTACATTAAATGAATATTTATATCCTCGGTAGCGGAGCGTCTGGATCTTCTCATATTAATGGTGCGTCAGCTAGTTCTTCCTCGTAACTTACATCATGTCTATAAAATGGTTTCCTCAGCACACTTGACGATAATTCAGAGTTTTGACTTCATTAAATACTATTATGGCCAAATATTTCAGTTGTTCGTTATATACAAATAAAACTTGATAGCAATTTCTCAAAATAAATAAATTTCACTACATAAATAGAAGGTATATTATAATTTGCAGAGAAATTGAAATATCTCAGAAACTGATGAATTTAAGTATACGAAATCCTATACAAATATGAAAGAACATATTGAAGGAAATTTTTTAGTATAATAAATATGGAAATAGAGATAATCTAGTTTTTGCATTCTACCTCACCCTGTATATGAATATGTGTCGTCAACTTTTTTTACAGGGAATTGAAAATTATATCCTACTAGATTTTGAATGACCTCATAATAGAATGTTCCAAATTCTGGTATCAGCAAGGTGTGAATATGAAACAGACTTCTTATAAGTAAATTGTGAAAAGTCAGTTGACACTTAGTGCTAACAGATTTTAAACTTTTAGACAAATGCGAGGACTGTGGGATAAAACAAAATATTGTTAGAAAGCTGCATTACATATCTGGCCAATATACTGTTAATTAGATTAAAAATTTAAACAATCAGCTAAGCTTGTGGTGATCCGGAACGCGCTCCTGGCTGCCAGACGTTAGAACGCACATTTAGCGGTCACGTGACCGAAGGTTTGACATTGATATCATCGACGGATGATTTATAAAAAAATTGTAAGGTCTGAGTATGAGTGTAATTAGTCGATGAAGTACAGATAAGTAATGTATTTGACTTATTACTACATCGTATATTGTTCAGATATATTGATATTTGTCAGATCATGAGTAACTTTTCATAGAGTAAATAGTTCCGTGTTCATTTTCAATCTGTGACTCAAAGCTACGATTATGTAATGCTTTTGTTTTGTCACGTGAATAAAAGTAGTGGGTCGTGTTAATGGTTGCCATAGTTTGTTTATTTATTACGAGAGGGGATTGTTTTTGAAAAATATAACAAGCTGGAGACCAAAATTTGAACAAAAGGGTTTTTGAGTCTTTTTCACGAATATCTGCAGGTGTGTTGTCTTTTGAGTTTGTATTATTAACTAATGTGATCTGGGTACAAAATTTAAAGTGTTTCACAAGGTATACTATAACATCCTGCTTTTGAGACGATACTATATGGCGTTGGGTCTCTGATTTCCGTCTACTCTAGGTATTAAGTCCTGGAGCTTGCAGCTTGGTGGTGTTTAGGTGTATTTATTTAAATCCTTACTGATATCTCTTTATTTATATATGATATTTATTTACGGAAGGCCGATAGCCTGGCAACAACCCAGGTCGGACCTATTCCAATTATCTCCTTTATTCACTCTTTTATATGGTTGGTTATATTTATTTATTTATATATGCTGATATTTTACATTTTTCCACATCCTATCCATATTTCTCTCCCTGACGTTGAACAGAGACCTAGCCCACCAAGTATTATTATTATTTATCATTTAGACTGTGAATTTTTATAACCATTTCTTTATTATACAATATCAATAACAAGAGCCAGTTTACCACTATTATTAAGACATTTTAAATCATATATTTCAACATATCAATATAAATATTTCACCAGTAAAATATATGAAATACAAAGCACCCATGATTTAATAAAGTCAAGAATCAAGTAATAAAACCATAAACACTCAGCACTCAAGATTAATAAATACAAAACAAATGTTAAGAAACAAGTAATAAAAAAACCATATCATAACATTTCTGTGTTTTGACTTCATTCTCTCTGAGTTGGTACACATGCATGTTAAAAGAATCAGGTTACCACGGTCACACATACAACATTGGGCTCTAAATTCCACCACTAGACGTCTTGGTCACTTTGGCTATTTCTATCGGTTTTGACAGTGACCAGTTGCTCACTACAAGCTTATAATTTATTTAGTACTCCAAAATACAGCTTTCTTGGGATGGCCTGACTGACAAATAACAATAAAATTTTGTTCATTTTACTGCGAAGCAGGATTTATACTTTGTCTCCCAAATTAACTTTTTCCATTATGATTAAAGGAATTACACGAACTTCTTGTTTCACAATCTAAATACGAAAGCTGGGCTGACGAATCTTCCTCCCTATCAGAAAAAATATATTGAACCCCAGGGTTAATCCTCTTACACAAAAAAGAAATAACCTGTCTACCCAAAATTCAACGTTCTGTGGTGGGTTTAAGTCCAGGAATAGCTCGGAACAAGTAATATGATAAAGCTCTTTACCTCAGCTTGATAAAATTTTTGTATTTCTTTTCCATTAACTCCATATGTTTGGTTGGAGGAATATATGTTTAACTGGTATATATCAATGCGAAACTACTTTTACTTCCCAAACCGATAGGTGAGGGGAGTAGTGTGATTGCGAAAATTTTCGATTTTGAGATAACACGCTACATTAGATTTTCGACGACTATTAATACAAACAAGGTCATAATTTTGAAATGTTTAATTAGATCCTTACAGTGTTCGATAGGTCTGGCATTCATTATGCCACGCACAGCAGCTTTTTGAACAGTAAACACTTTTTAAAGTTGACCGAAGGATGCATTTCCCCAACTTAAAATTCCATAACTTAATGACGAGTGGAATAAACCGTAATAAGCAGTCACTGCTGCTTCAGTGTCCACCGTCTGCGATACCTTTCTTATCGCATAAACAGCTCTTGATGATTTACAATACAGATTTTCTATGTGAAAAGACCAGGATAGAGAAGAGTCTAGATCTACTCCCAGGAATCTCACATACGAATGATTGTTAGTCAATTTTAGCGAAAAAGAGCAAATTTCAGTTTTATTACTGTTGATAAAGAGCTCGTTCGAATTGAATTGAAATCCACCTGTTGTGATTCTCTTAGGCCTTCAGGGTTCACATTACAACTGAAAGTTGTGACGTCAGCGTACATAGTTGTTGTTGTAGCTGGATCTAGTGCTGCCATATGATAAACAAGATCATTTATTTATATAAAATAAAAAAAGAAATGGCCCCAATATTGAACCTTCGGGGACTCCTCTTTTAGAAATTAATGGTTGGCTAAACCTGTTGTTTTGATGTACCCTCTGCATCCGATTTGTTAGGAATGATTCTATAATACTGTTAGTAATGCCTCTAATACCATATTTTTCATGTTTCCTCGGCAATTTATTATGACTGATGCAGTCGAAGGCTTTAGTCAGATCCGTACAAAGCGTTACGTATTTATTATTATCTGCAAAAGCTTGCTGTATATTTTCTACGATGTAATATATCTAATATAATAGTGCTGTTTATTTTCAGATAGTGCATTACCTGTTCAAAAATAGTTTGATAATCGTTGGGTGCAGAAAGATAAAATGTTCTTCTGTACATTTTGCCCATCCTGTTAAAAACCTTCCAGGGCGCCACTGTCCTGGATACAGCAAACAAGAATAAAACCATCCAACACCCTAAACTTATCGGTTATCGGTCTATCACACGCGACAATATGGTGATTGATAGAAGGCCATGCTGCAGAATACATTACATATTATACCATAAATAATACAGGATGAGTTTTTAGTACCGGCTCGGTCGATAACTCCACTACTGTAGAAGATAGCGAAAAAAATTGTATATAAAAGTTGTAGCCAGGGATATGCCCCTTACTCAGAAAATATTTTTGTTTATATAGGTGATCCATAACTACATGGTGATGCAAACATACATTTTTCAAATGAGATTCCCTGTATATTATCCCATATTTAGATTCCACTAATAATTCCTCTTCTCACAATATAAGGTATTATAACATTGTACAGGGTATTTCAAAAGTTATGACCATTTTTATATCCAAATCGCTGTCAAATCAACGTACTGTATATCAATAAGTAATAAACCAAAAATTATTTTTTTTCATGGAAAGATTAAAAATACCCTCTAGTTTTAAAATCGGGTATAAATGCGGTATAAAAGCCCGCGATGCATACTTGTATACAGATTTTCTCTTTTTTTTTCAAATGTAACTCCCAATATTTTATTAAACCAAAGAATTGCTTTTAATATGCTCTTTCATCTTTGTATAGCACTTATTGTACCTACGTCCATCAGTTTCCGAGACATTTCGATTTTTCAGTAAATTTAAAATATAGCTTCTATTTGTGTACTGAAATTTATTTATTTTGAGAAAGTACTACCGAATTTGTTTTTTAATTAACGAACAACTAAATTATAAGGTTATGATAGTATTTGATGAAGTCAAAACGCTGAATCATCGAGATAATAAAGTCAAGTATGCTGAGAAAACAATTTTGTAGGCGTGATGCATAATTATCAAGCAGATTAATAGGTATGCTATATGATAGTTTTCATAACCTGCTCAATAATTCCGTACTGTGTGAAAAACGAGCTTTAAAAATTAATTTTATCATTGAGGGTATTTAGGAGATTCTTTGAGAAATTGCCTACTTGCCTCTAGAATATATCAACTATGAACAGCAATATCCAGAACGGAGGCAGTCTAAAACTAATGCGTTTGAAAGATTGAAGTATCATTTTATTTGGACTATGCCGTTTAATATTTCATAGCCTACCTGATAGATCTGCTTGATAATTATATTATATAAAATTGTTTCCTCAGCACACTTGACCTATAATATCTCGTTAATTCAGTGTTTTGACTTGATCAAGTACTATCATGGACTTCTATTTTACTTGTTTGTTAAGCAAAAATAAAAGATAGTACTTTCTCAAAATAAATGAATTTTAGTGAACAAATAGAAGGTACATTTAAAATCTGTAGAAAAATCGAAATATCTTTGAAACCAATAAATACATCCATAACAAGTGCAATACAAAGATGAAAGAGCATATTAAAAGCAATTCTTTGGTATAATAAAATATTGGGGGTTACATTTAAAAATCTAGATTTTGCATTCTGCATCACCCTGTACAGGAATATTCATCGCGGGATTTTTTATAGCCGACTTTAAAACTAGAGAATATTTTTTATTTATCCGTGTAAAAAATATGATTTTTGATTCATCAACTTTTGATATACAGTACGTTAATTTGACAGCGAATTGGGTATAAAAATGGTCATAACCCTTGAAATACCCTGTATAATGTAACAATCCCTACATTGGAACAACGGAAATCGTCAGTAGAATTTGAATATGGAATAATATATAGGATGTCTCATTTAAAAAATGCATCACCACGTAACTATGGATCACCCTGTATAAATATAAATATTTTCTGAGCAAGGAGCATATCCGTGGCTACAACCTTTATATACAACTTTTTTCGCTATCTTCTACAGTAGTGGAGTTATCGACCCAGCCGGTACTAAAAACTCACCCTGTATATCGCTATTGCACGTTAAGATTTTGATACAGATCGTTCTCCTTTGGGTTCAAATAGACTAAACCGTGACTTATGAAAAATAATTCACCCTGTTTGTTTATAGGTAGTATTTATTACCTGTTCAAAAGTAGTTTGGTCAAAGTTTACGGAATACATATAAGTTGGACCACTCTCCATCGGCACTTTGAAGAACTCACATGAAAGCGATGCCGCGGCCGCACGCGCCAGTTAGTTTTTGCGTTGGTTTTTGCCCAAGTACCAGGGTCTTTTAGCAGAGACTTGATAGCGCCTGGGTTTTACGTATATACGAGGGTCATTGAAAGACTAGGTATTGACAGCGGATTTAGACATACAAATACAAATATAACATTTATTTTGCTAATACACTAATTAATCTCAAATGATTTCACATATTGTAGCTATTTCGTAGATAAGTAAAAATTGGTTCAAAGGTGCTGTACTATTTTTACCTTAATGTTTTGTTTATTTTGCTTATTTTTGGAACCACAGCTTAAAAAATGTATGGTATAGTATATTCGAACTCATATGTACAATTTTAGAAGATAATCATGTGAAAATGCTTTACATGGATGTGAATAAATTGTTTTTGACATTTTGCTTTTCAGTGTCATTCTAATTGCTACTGTAGAAACTAAATTTTTAAAGATATCAATAAAAATATTTCCGAGCTCTGAAATATAATTTAGAATGAGGCTGGGTGGTATGATAAGACCACCGAATGAATATTTTGTCTCACTATACGCTTTTAGCGTGATACAATCCTTTAAGTACCTACCTGTAGGTCTTGAATTAATCACTCTAGACCCCAAGTGTGTTAGTTTGTTGGAATTGTTTTATCGGGAGGAACTCGGTGGAAGGAACACAGAAAGGCACAAATGTACAGGGTGTCCCATTAATAATTTTGAGTCGAATGTCACGTAACCAAAAACAAATACCTCATTGGGTAGTACAATGACAAAAAAAGACACAAGATCTGCTCTAATTTACATCCCCAAAACTATAATTCTCTATTGCTGTCCAGTTCCGACATATTGCTTGTCTTAATCGTCGTGAAACAAACTGTATTTATATCCTTTACATTTCAAGGTTTACCACAAAATAAGGATGGATCTGATTGTCATTTTCCATCCGTTAATATATTTAATTGATAAAATCAAACTTTTAAAACTATTATCCATCTCCTGCAAACAAATCCGAGATAACAAAATCCGATATTTTTGAGACACTGTATACACTTCGCGTTGAACACGTTCAACCTCTACTTTGCGCCGCCCCGTATCTCCCGGCTGACGTCGGTACACTGCTACCGGTGTACCGGGGAGACGGAGCAAGGGGCAGGTCGTTTTGATATTTTTGTGGAGTGATCCAACTTATATGTATTCCGTAAACTTTGGTTTGGTCAAGGGTTGTGTAACTTAATGAGAGTAGATAGAATATTTAACTTCACAGAGTGATCGTCAATGTAAAAAAACTGGTCTAAGGAATGACGTGTAGCGAAGGGAGACTAATTCGGCTTTCTAAATGGCCCTTATTTTAGAAAGCCATAGCCAGACAGCGTGAGTCGCAGTTCAAAGATAAATCCGGCAGATTATTTTAACAACGGCAATCTTTCATAATTTTTTTTCGTGCCCGTGTTCCTAACGTCTTATTTGCCGGTTATCTTTCTATGTCGCTGCTAGGTGAAAAAGTACATATATCTTCTTGAAATACTGCTTTGTTCTGTACCTTATCACGCGATAATAGATATACTGAGATCGCAAATTGACAAAAAAAAGTGGAATGAAGTTGATTGATATACTTGCCGCTCTACAAGGTATATTTTCCGATACTGTTTTCTAATCTCAAATATATCACCATCTGGTGTAATGTGGCTACTACAGAGTTATGGGGCTTTGATTATATTTATCTACGTTATACAGCGGCCACTCCGAACTACTTTCGAACACTACCTATAAGCAAACAGCGTGAATTATTAAAAGCTTATTTAAAAAGATATTAAAACACTTATCCGTCACACATGTGTGGAGCAAACTCATCCAGCCATTTGGCGAGGCTCACGTCGTTGCTCTCGATATTTCAAAGGCATTCGGTCAACTGTGGCATGCAGGTCTCCTAAACAAGCTCCCGTCTTATGGGCTCCCTGTTAAGCTTTGCGGTTGGCCCGCAGGCTTCCTCTCAGGTCGGAAAATCTCTGTCGTGGTAGACGGCTTTTGCTCTTATTTCCATAGCATCAATGCCGGGGTTCCGCAGGGATCAGTATTGGCTCCGACATTGTTTCTGCTTCACATTAATTATCTACTCTCTAGCACTACAAACCCAATCCACAGTTTTGCGGATGACACTACGCTGCATGCAGGCATCGTGAACAATAGAGCGACCTCTGTGGTCGAGCTGGAACGCAGAAGACTGGCAGTGGCAGCTTCACTTTCAAAGGATCTCGATACCATTACCGCTTGGAGGCTTAAGAATATGGTTAAATTTAATGCCTCCAAGACCCAGTATTGTACGCTATCAAACAAGAAGTGCCCAAGCCAACACCAGGTTCTAATGAACAACCAGGCTCTGCCAAGGAGTCACTCATTCAAGCTGTTAGGAGTCAACATTACAGAAAATCTGATCTGACACGAACACGTCGCGTCAATTGCAACAGCTGCTGGTAAAAAGCTTGGGTACCTATTTAGAGCCAGAAAGTATTTCTCATCATGTAACCTCCTCACGTTATATAAAGCCCAGATAAGACCTTGCCTGCAGTATTGCTCTCATGTCTGGGGAGCTGCTGCCCCTACTACCCTGTCTATACTAGGTGCCGTCCAGAGAAGGGCAATTCGACTAATTGGCGATCCGGCCTTAACGCGCCACCTTCAGTCACTTTCTCACCGGCGTGCTGTTGGTGACCTCTCACTCTTCTACCGACATTCCAACGGAATCTGCCCTTCTGAGCTATCCTCTATCGTTCCGCCGCTCACGGCTCCTATCAGATGTACCCGTGCGACCGCTGCATCTCATCCTAAGACTGTCGTTCTTCATACATCAAGAACTGAGCGATACAACCGCACATTTATTCCCAGAGTGTCCAAGGCTTGGAATAGACTGCCAGAAGATGTATTTATTGGGCCTACGGGTATTGGCCCATTCAAATCTCGCGTTAACAAACTTCCCCTAACATAACCCTTTCACAGCAGCCGCGGTACTTTGGTATTTAGGCTCTGCCTACGCGGTCCGCTCGGTTATAAAAAAACGAAGTAAAATTCAACTTTATGTCAATTCCTGTATATTTACTGAAACACTACTCGACAGTACTTTAATATCGTGCATGGAATCAGGCAAGCCACTATCATCCCAGGAGACGGTACGTCGGCGACAGCAGCATGCCTCATGGATCAACGCAGATATCAAAACAATTGTCGAGTGGGGATTAGCAAATAAAGTACAGTTCAACGTACAAAAAACTCAGACAACAACACTTACAAAGAAGCCCCACGATGGCTTACCAACCGTGGAAATGGAGGGTCACCCCATAGTCGAATCATCTTCCGTCAAGCTTTTGGGGATCAACATCAACAATAACATGTCCTGGCACGACCGCGTCGTCAGTATTGCTAAAACGGCATCCCAGAAGCTTGGAGTTTTGTTCCGCTGTAGGAAGTTGTATACACCAGAGCAACTGCTGCTGCTCTACAAGGCACAGATCCGACCATCGCTGGAGTATTGCTCCCATGTGTGGGGATGCACTCTCTTAAGCTTCTGGACACTATGCAGAACAGAGCTATCAGATTAATTGATACGCCTAACCTCACAAAGGACCTACACAGCCTGGAACATCGAAGGAGGGTGGCTGACCTATCCCTATTTTACAGATTCTATCACGGAAGATGTTCGAGCGAGCTCTCCCAGATAATAATACCAGAGGCCGTCCGAACCAGGAACACTAGAGAAGCTCTGCGAGCTCATCCTTACCAGGTCGAGGTCCTTACTCCCCGAACCAGTCTCCTCCAGCATTCCTTCTTTTGGAGAACTTCGATGCTGTGGAATCAGCTGTCGGGGAATTTGTTTCCCGACGGCTACAACCTGCAGCGTTTCAAATCTAACGTGAACCGACACTTCATCCTATCGCAGTGCTTCTACAGCGCCATAGGCTTTCAGCCTTTGCGGAAGGCTGACCATAAAAAAAAAATACTGATCACAGATTTTTAGCTTAAATTTAGGTTTATATTTATCAACGCTGTATACAGGATTCTCAAGTAGAATCCGTTTTACAGTTGTTTGGAATTTCCTAAAGGGTGTTATTGATTTTATAGATGCCGGTAACTTGTTGTAAAGTTCGATGGGTAAAATGATTGGACTTTTTGCCACTAGCTGAGCTAACGTCAGAAAGAGCAGTAAAAATAGCCTTATTATGTTTGATATGGCATACGTATTATTGGATAAAGTCTTTCCTTCACAACAGGTCCCAATATGTTTGTGTGACAAACAGTGGGTTGGATGCTCCCGTTAGGTCTGATATGTTGAATATTACCATAGGTGTTCCTCAGGGGTCTATTTTGAGACCAGTTCTGTTCTCTTTATATATAAATAATTTGGAGAGCTGTTACTGTGACGCCAGGTTCACTCTATATGCAGATGATACTTCCGTAGTTATGTCAAATAAGTGTGATGTCACTTTGCAGGAGGATTGTGGAGTGCTACTTCAAAATATTCACCAGTGGTTTGGTAGTAATCAACTATACTTGAACACAGAAAAAACATTCCTGGTGCAATTCCATGATGCTCAGAAAAGACCGCCTGCATTACATGTTGCTGTCAATGGCACAATAGTGCCGATTGATAGGCAAGTTAAATTTTTGAGGCTGTATCTCGACACGAGCTTAATCTTTAAAGATCACTGTGAGTACCTTAGTTCAAGGATAAACTCTCAGTCTTATGTTTTGAAAAATTTGAGAATAGCGCTTACGCATAGTCAACTAATTTCGGTTTACTATGCCCAATTTAAGTCAAGACTGAGGTACGCTTTGTGGTTCTGGGGCTCATCATTTAATGCTCAGCACGTCTTTTTGAGTCAAAATAGGGCCATCCGGTGCATGACTGGTATCAACAAAAAGCAGTCCTGCAAGGATATTTTTAGACGTCTGGGAATTTTAACACTACCGTCTTTGTTTATTTACGAAATGGCGGTGTATACATTTATAAATAAAAACAAGTTTTTGAATGAAAATTCATGCTCTGTTGTGACCAGACAATTTGAAGATCTGCACGTGGCTTTCGCTAAATACAATGTGGGTAAGAAGTCGCCCGATATACTGGGACCTAGAATCTACAATAAATTGCCAAAAAATATTGAAGACTGTTTAAATATCAACAAGTTAGGATCCAGCTGAAAGACTTCCTTGTTTCTCAGTGTTACTACGCTGTCTCTGGATTTGTTTGTTTATGATTGTTATATACTTGTTTGTTTTATATACCTATTTTGTATTTTTGTATCTTTTTTTATGACGAATCCTATACATTCGTTTGAATGTCTAAAGGGCAATAAAGAATTTGAATTTGAATTAATAAACTGTCGTCACCGTATTGTGTAAGAAGTAATGAGTCAATCAACTCGACATAATTTTTTTTCAGATAAATGGACCTGACAGTGACTTGAGACCCCTATGATGGAACCGAAGTCCGATAACTTGACAGCACTTCGTATCATGCTGAAAGAGTTGATTCCTGGCAACTTCAACAACATTTCAGACGATGACTTGAGAGAATTACTTAGACATAGAAGAAACAGGTTAGTTATTCTTTGATCATCAGGTTGTTGCTATACAGGATGAGTCAAGCTCAACGCTTCGGACTCTTGTGACCAAACGATACCACTTTTCGAAAAATCGAAGTGTATGTAGGTCGAGTTGGACAACATTTTAAAAATAATGACTTTTATACAGGGTGTCTAATAAAAGCGTGATATATCAAAGTTATGTTTTTTAAATGGAACACCCTGTATATTATTGTATATTTAGATTCCTGGGTGCACTTTAGTGTGACTTTATGTATCACACATGGGACTTTAAGCGAACCGTTTAGGTGCAAATCACAATTTTGCGTATAGGTAGGTGTCAGAAGAAAATTGAATATCGCAGCTATTATAAATCTTAGAAGTCGGTTTTTCGAAAAGTGGTATCGTTTGGTCACAAGAGTCCGAGGCGTTGAGCTTGACTCACCCTGTATGTAACACCAATTACTTGTGATTTGTACTGCTGGACTGATTTTGATGACCCTCAGATAAGAGAGAAAACAACGACGTAAAGTAGATTGACTCCGCAGTTTTCACGTATTTTCAAGTTACCTACGCATGGCCTGCATACGTTGAAAAAAGTTTTCTAAGCCTAAGGTAGATTGCGGAAATAATAAAGCATATAAAAATGAGTTTTAGTTATTCAGAGGCAAACTGTATGCGAGCATACCTACTATATTTGTATCTTGTTTGTTATTTAAAGCTTTCAGATATCTGTAATATTTTGTCACTCACATCTACGATTTTTGTATCCGATCATGTATAAATATATCTGTAAAATTTGTTTTCCTGACACTAGGATATATTACCATTAGCCAGAGTCAGATTATTTATCAGAGATTTGTAAAAAAGGGAAACACTCATACAAAACTTTGGGAGTCCTCAAAATTGTAATGCCTCAACTGTGTAATAAATGGCTATTATAGTCTAATAGATCTCGATCACATGAATGACTGATCAATATATAGGGTGGGTCAAGCTCAACGCCTCGAACTCTTGTGACCAAACGATACTACTTTTCGAAAAATCGACTGTGCAAGTTTATGTAGGTCGAGTTGGGCTACATTTTAAAAATAATGACTTTTATACAGGGTGTCTAATAAAAGCGTGACATATCAAAGTTATGTTTTCTTAAATGGAACATGCTGTATATTATTGCATATTTAGATTTCTGGGTGCATTTTAGTGTGACTTTATGTGACTTTGCCGTGTTACTAAGCATGAAATGTATCAGCTTACGTTAGACGGTCGAGTTCTAATTACATTTGTACTTTGAGAAATCGGTAGATCAATTAAGGAAACTTCAATCAAAGGTAACTTGATTGTTTCAAACGGGAATGCATAATTTTTTTTATACGATCAAATATGCAATTTGATAGGCTTTCTAATTATATCAGATAGTGAATATCAATCTATGGTAGTTTTTATTAAATTTCGAGATTTCAGTCAAATCAGTGTCTTTCAATTTCCCTACCTATAAACAAACTAGCAGGCCATGAAATATAAACAAAATCGTATTCAGATGAAAGAAAATAACTAAAAAAAAGATCCAGCAGAACTAGAGTAAAAGAACAAGATTATAAAAATTCCCTGCAACTCCCACCAGAAACAACGGCGGTAACATGTCTAAGGTTAAAGAGAAGCTGGAGTACGACAGAAATGGATAATTTTTACAGCCTAGTGACTGCAATGTACTAGAGATTAGAAATTTCCAAAATCACTAAACACTTTGAAATGAAAGCAAAACTTTCAGCGATCGTTGCCGTCAGTGTAATATCTTCAGAACGCAGTTTCACATTTAATGGTATAAAACAGTAGTCATTTCCGTCAAAGTCAAAAGTAATGATACCTCTCATTGTCGTCCTTTAAATTTTTCAGTATCTATTAGCTAGATCGCAAAAAAAGGAATACTGACAAATCATATTTTAATTTTCTGCCAGGTAAATAATGTTTAATAATTTGAGCAGATTTTTAATTTATTCTTTATTTTCGGCGATCTTGCTTATGAATATTGAAAAATTTGCAGAACTCCAGTCAGGGGTATCGGTTACTATTTTTTTAAATCATGAAATGTGAAATTTTATTCTGAAGCTATTAAACTGCCAGCAACATTACGTGGTAGATTTCCTTTCATTTAAAAATTCACAATGATTTTGTGAATCGTCAATCTTTAGGATATTGTAGTACTGTAGTAGCCAGTATGCTGTGAAAAATACCCATTTCTGTCGTACTCCAGCTGCTTTTTGACCTTAAATGTGTTATGTCTGCTATTTCTGGTTAGAATTGATCTGTTGTAAGTCATTTTTCTAACTTTGTCCCTTTACTTTAGTTCGTACGTAACTATCTGCTAAGTTAGTTGTTTTGTTCCATCTGAACAATTTTTTGTTTATATTTCATGGCTTGCTAAGTTGCTTATAGGTAGGAAAATTGAAAAACACCGGTTTTACTGAAAATTTGAAATTAAATCAAAACTACCAGAGATTAATATTTACAACCGCATATCGTTAGAAAGCTCATCAAATTGCACATTTGATGGTATAAAAAAAATTAAGCATTCCTATCTGAAAAAATCAAGTAATCTTTGATTGGAGTTTACTTAATTGATCTACCGATTTCTCCAAGTACAAATGTAGTTTGAACTCGATCTTCTAACGTAAGCTGATACATTTCATGCTTAGTAACACGCCAAAGTCACAGCTCTCTAAGATTTATAATAGCTGCGATATTCAATTTTTTTCTGACATCTACCTATACCCAGAATTGTGATTTGCACCTAAACGATTCGCTTAAAGTCCCATGTGCAATACATAAAGTCACACTAAAGTGCACCCAGGAATCTAAATATAAAATAATATACAGGGTATTCCATTTGAAAAACATAACTTTGATATGTCACGCTTTTATTTGACACCCCGTATAAAAGTCATTATTTTTAAAATGTAGTCCAAGTCGACCTACATACACTTGCAAAGTCGATTTTTCGAAAAGTGGTATCGTTTGGTCACAAGAGTCCGAGGCGTTGAGCTTGACTCACTCTGTATAAATTTAAGAGACTAACCTAGAAGTTTGATAACTAGATTCTAATTAGCGGAACTAAGAAGAGGGAAGAGATATTATACCTGTATATATAAATCGTATTTTCCAATCTCTCGTCGTGTCAAAAGCAGGAAGCACAATAATGTACGACTACTCTCTTTTCAAAGGCTGCATATATATGTATAGTTGTTGACGCCCTATTAAATTATTCTCGTGAGAAGTCCTACCAGGCAAAAGGTGTCAGATACCATCTAAGGACTCTAAGGCGTAAACAAGGACCTTATTTATGAAACGCAAGATATTATAGTGCTGAAATTGAATTCCAGATATATATATGAAAGACGTAGTGTTTGATCCCTAGAGATACTAAGGAAGGTCGTCACTTGAAAGCTTCCCTTTTCTATCAGGAAGCTCATTAGTCCAGGCGGTAGGGATTTTACTTCCCACACCGATAGGTGTTCTTCTACCCTCGTAATCTCAGTAACCGCTGCATGGATTGTGATGAAATTTAGGCAGTGTTATGCTGTGGGGTCGTAGTAAGTAATTTTCCTATAATTTTGAAAATCGTTATACGGGGGGCGGAGAATTAGCAAAAAACAAAAAATTTCAAATATGCCTCAAACTTCGTTTTTAGGCGTTTTAGGGGTTCCTGATCATATTCTACTTTTTCTTGGGTGGGGGTGAATTTGGGGTGGTTGTAATACTGAAAAATTTGTTGTATTCGTAATGGGCTGCCCATTGATATGTGAATGAAAAACCTAGGGGCATGATACACTTTTTTAGGTCCATCCGAATGTTGCACGCTTATTATAGAAACCACGGGACTTAGAATTTGTGATGAATACATACGAGTATTGTTTTAGATCGTTCGATATCGCGTAACGCGAAAATTGTTCAATTGATTTTAATGAAATTTTGACATAGTATTACTTCCAAGGCGAGGATGGAAAACGCGTATGTTTTAGGAAAATCGGGTCAGTGGCGGCGCGGCAATAATAAAAAAACTAAAGATATAAAAACAGCTCAAACTTTGTTTTTAGACATTTTAGGGGTTTCTGATCATTTTCTACGTTTTTTTTTTGTGAGGGTGAATTTGGGGTGGTTAATTTTGAATCGAATGCCCTATTTATGAAGTCTAACGTAAAAGTGGTACATCTGACAACACTGATGTTAACGTTTTTGAATTCTGTATGTTCAAAAACCCCCAAGTATTGAATTTCACCGTTCCAGCTGTGGCAGTTTTGGAAATATTTAAGCGTTCCGGTACTGTTTACTGAAAAAGCGGTGTTGCCGTATCTCAACAATTAACAGAAAAAAATTTTTGAAATTGTGAGATCTTACTAAGTTCAACATGTGCAATTTATTGCAATAAAAATAGGTAGAGGATTTTATTTATAATAAATTAAAATCGGGGATATTTTGTTTAAAAATTTGGAAAAATAATTTATAACTTATAACGTCGCAAACACGAAAAAAAATATTACAAGGCGAGATAGAGTATTAGCAGATATTTCGATTTAAAATGAAAAATACAGGGTGTTATATTAAAAAAAACAAAGTAAACTGACCTTCAAGTTGCCGTAATTTAAAATTCTGCCAAAAACAACCTGTTGATACAAATTGCTGGTAACATCCAAAATAATATCCACGTAATATTCAAGTAACTTGCTGTATAATGTTATTGAGAAAAGTTAAAGGAATATATCAATTTGGACGTATTGCTTGCGACCTTGCAAATCCGGAAATTATTACAAAATAAATTATAACTTGGCAACGTCGCAATCTATCCCAAATAGATTTTAGGGTTAAATAGAGATCGATGATGGAAACTAGAAGAATTTAAGAAAAAGATATAGTTCCATATGAAAAAATCAAGTTGATCACTATCTAACTTTCCCGCAACACCCTGTATATTTCAAGATATTTTTAGAATATGCGTCTTAAGTAACCAAATAACTCTTGTATTTGATATTCTATCAGGTATACCTTGTGAGATATTGAAGAATTACACACTAACTGGACACCCTCTATACATAGTATATTACACTAGTGTATATCATTTTTCATATGTACATTGAACGTCCTATGAATATTCAAAATATACATGTTCAAACTGAAATATTTCATGTACATTCTGTGGATGTACATATCCATGTAGTGTTATGTGGGCTACCTTGAGATGGTACCATATCCATAACTGATTGCTTTCGTTCTTTCAGTTCCTCGATGGACTTCACCTGGACCGAAGACCTCTTCCTAGGCACCCACTCGTCAGCATGCGGTGGAACCAGCATCCAAAAGCTAGTGAGCAACTACGCGGAAAACTACCACATGTACTGTTCGGTCTTCGTCTGCATATTCGGAACAGTGGCCAACATCGCCAACGTGGTCGTTCTGACGCGCAAAGACATGGCGGCAGTTCCCATCAACAGAATACTGACGGCTTTAGCCGTGGCCGATATGCTGTTGATGATCGAGTACATCCCCTTTGCCTACTACTACCACCTGGAGCTGCTAGGCAAGAGGGACTTCCCGTACTACGGGGCGGTCTTCATGTTGCTGCACAACCACGTCACGCAGATTCTGCATACTATCTCTATCTGTCTCACGCAGTCTTTGGCGATTTGGAGGTACCTGGCTATAGGGTAAGTTTGGCAACTAAGCAAATACTACACAGAGTCTAACTACCTAGTTTAGAAGCCAGGCTAAGGATTTAAATTCCATACGAAAAAAATTGTAAATCTATAGAAATGTCAGATGATGATGAGAAAGATTTTGCTAATGCTTCAACGTGTCACCATTGCTCAAAGTCTTTTACAATCCATGGAATAAAAGTCAAAGGTCATTGTCATTTTACTGGAAAATATAGAGGTGCTGCTCACCAAATAGTGTGTAATTTAAAAGTTAAAGATAGTGGTAAATTAAATGTACCGATAGTATTTCATAATCTTTCTAATTATGATAGTTTCTTCCTAGTGAAAGTGCTTTGTATGAGGGTCAAAGGAAAAATCAGCTCATTACCTCTCAATAAAGAAAAATTTGTATCATTCACAAAACATATCGATAACACCAAACTAGATTATAGATTTATTGATTCATTTAGATTCATGGCTGACAAATTGGAAAAGCTATCGTCGTATCTAGATGATGAGCAAAAAACGATAAGCAAAAAATTTCAGACAGACGATACAAAACTTAAGTTGGTTTCCAGAAAGGGTGCTTTTCCTCATGAGTATCTAGACAATTGAGAAAAATTAAAAGATACTCATTTACCACCAATAGAGGCATTTTATAGTAGTATTGCCAATCCTGGTATATCTGTCGAAGAGTATCGGCATGCTTGTAACGTTTGGGATACGTTCAATATAAAAAGTTTGGCTGAATATGCAGAACTCTATCTTAAGACTGACATTCTTCTTCTGGCTGATATTTTCGAAAATTTCCGATCAATGTGCATGAAAAGTTACGGTTTAGATAGTCTTCATTATTACACACTTCCTGGTCTAGCATTTGATGCAATGTTAAAAATAAAATGTTGTCTTTGGGATGGAACCTGCATACTGTTGTATTCCTTTTTACAACTACTGTGTAGATGGCCTGCTAACTTACTTTTTCGTAAATAAGAGGACGGATGTCTCTCGATTAAGCTTATTTCTTACAAGTAACCTCAGAGTAACAACTGAAAATAGAGGTAGTAAACAAACCACTTCAGCATGGCGTGCTCAAAGCCATCATCTTTGACACTTCAGCCACAGCATAATAAACAACCAGCACAATAACTCAAGTTGGCGGAAATTACACGCGCATCCCCACTTTTGGATGATTTTTTGTAGGGATGCTAACGATACTTCGATACTTCTGCACTAATATTGAGTATTTTGGTCATCGATACTTTTTGAGGCATTCCAAGCTGATATCGATGCTTTTTTATCGGTATCGAAAATAATTATATAATTATAGAGGGATGTAATCAGTTGCACAACATGCTCTGAACGAACCAAACGCGCCGATGAGGCTAAAAAATATCGAGTTGGTACCGGTATCGATATTTTCATTTTAGCATCTCTACCCAAACTTCACAGATGTAAAATCATCCATAAATCCTCCCAAGGTCAAATTTTGTGGGAACCATTTTTATATAGGAAATCCTTAGAGCTGGTTCTTCAGCCTCGAAACATTGATCAGCTGTGACCTCGCAATGACAGTTCAAATTGTAAATAATGCTTTGTAACTAATGCTGAACTTCTGTAGTTTGAATATTCTTTTCATATTTTGAGATGATTTTTTTATGCTCTATTCTGTTTACTTCTTTTCTATATTTTGTCGCAAGTACTTTACTTTTATGTTTACACTTAAGGTTATTGACAACAAATTATGAATGATCAGACTGTCACTGTTACTTACTACTCGTACATCGTACATTTCAAATTACTACATATATCTGACAAAACATGATCTATAATACTCCTTGAGCTATTTGCCACCTTAGTAGCCGCATCTGCAGTTATTGTGTTGAATGATTTATTGAATAATAATAAATTATATTCTATCTATACTATAGAATTCATTTCTATTGACCCCCGTATAAGTAAAGTGAACGTCGACCGTCGACAATATCGCACAGTCGGATTACCTGTAAGCACAGTAAACGAGATCGCACGAAGAGAACCCCTCTGAATTCGAGGCGGCTCGCATTTGTGAGACTCACATCAAAGTCGGCACGGCGAGTGACCCTACTTGTCTTTGTTAATGGGTGGGAGGTAGGGGTATCGTGTTCTCTGTTCAACCCGTTAACGGCTCTCTTTCTCAGCTATCTGCCGGTCCTAGCTGCCGGCTTGCCAGTTATTTATTTACAGATCAAGCAAATAACAGCGTGTTAAAAATACAAAATTTAGTTACTCTGCCAGCAATTCAGCATATTCAATCTGGTAGTGTAAATAAAACATGCTTACAAATGCAATGGAAACGTTTTTGTTTGGACGCAAAGCTCATTCCATCAGAATAAATACAGAAAGCGGATTATTTATCAATTGTTTATTCGCCATTTCATGTATCTTTTAATTTATTTTTAAACCCATGGAAACATAGGATACAGACAACCTGAAATTCTGCGTAAATAAACTACGAATTGGTACGTAAAACAAGCCACAGACTCCACGCGGAAAATGACCGTGGATTAAATTAATTTCTCAGATTCTTTTACTTCCCACACCGATAGGTGAGGGGAGTATTGTAATCGCGAATATTTTCGATTTTGAGATAACATGTTTTTTGTGCGTTTTGTGATGTCTACATAACGAAAATTCACGTCACTCATTTCCGTCGGTCTGTCTGTCTGTGCGCGTTCTTCTAGCCTCGCAATCTCAGTAACCGTTGCATGGATTTTGATGAAATTTGGGCAACAATATGCTGTGAGGTCGTAGTAGGTAATGCTGCTACAATTTTGAAAATCGGTGCATTGGCGGCGGAGCAATTGGCAAAAAACGAAAAATTTTAAATATTCCCCAAACTTCGTTTTTAGGCGTTTTATGTGTTCCTGATCATTTTCTACTTTTTTTGTGTGGGGGTGAAAATTGGGGTGGTTGGGGGTTGGGGGGTTGTAAAATTGAAAATTTTGTTGTACTCATAATAGACTGCCCACTGACCTGTGAAGGAAGACCTAGCGACATAAATAACTTTTTTGAGTCTACCTGAACATTGCCTATTACAGAAAACAAAGGACTTGGAATTTTCTCCGATGTATGACATACGAGTATTGCTTTAGATCGTTCTGTATTTTATAATGTGGAAACTACTGCATTGATGTTAACGAAATTTCGGCACAGTATTGCTACTTTGGCAACGATGGAAAACGCGTATGATTTTTAGAAATCGTCTCAGTGGCGGCGCAGCAATATTAAAAAAACTAAAAATATGAAAACAGCTCAGACTTCGTTTTTAGACATTTTAGGGGTCCCTGATCATTTTATACTTTTTTTGGGTGGGGGTGAATTTAGGGTGGTTGGGGGGTGGGGGGTAGTAAAACTGGAAAATTTGTTGTATTCGTAATGGGCTGTCCATTGATATGCGAATGGAAAACCTAGCGGCATGATACACTTTTTAGGTCCATCCGAACGTTGCATGCTTATTATAGAACCCACGGGACTTTGTGATGTATACAAATTATAGTTCGGAGTGCCGAAAAGTACTTTTTAAAAAAATCAATTTATTTGGTATAAGTGAATCGTACAATAGCTGGATTAAGACTGACTAAAATATAATACAGAGTTCATAACGAAAACTATGCAAGGTGTCATATTGATTTGCGTAACATCCTGCAAAGGTGCTGATGATGCTCGGTGGATGTCCGGTTGGTATACGGGATGGCCTAGATAACTTAAATACAAATATTGTTTTAGGTCGTTCTAGTTTGCGTAACGCGAAAATTGTTTAATTGATTTTTAGTGCATATTTCCTGAAGAGGGAGACGCAAGAAACTATTTACGAGGATTCTTGTGTTGGATGTTTTTTTTGCGGGCGGGTGGGCGATGATTTAGTTGCAAGGGGAAGACTATAGCTACATGCAATGGGGAATGATAAGATCGTATCATCGTTATGTGTGGGAAGTACTGAGTCAATCAACCAATCCATTTCCATAGTAGGTGCAGCAGCTCCCCAGACATGAGAGCAATACTCCAGGCAAGGTCTTATCTGGGCTTTATATAGCGTGAGGAGGTTACATGGTGAGTAATACTTTCTGGCTCTAAATAGGTACCCAAGCTTTTTACCAGCAGCTGTTGCAATTGACGCGACGTGTTCGTGCCAGATCAGATTTTCTGTAATGTTGACTCCTAACAGCTTGAATGAGTGACTCCTTCGCAGAGCCTGGTTGTTCATTAGAACCTGGTGTTGGCTTGGGCACTTCTTGTTTGATAGCGTACAATACTGGGTCTTGGAGGCATTAAATTTAACCATATTCTTAAGCCCCCAAGCGATAATGGTATCGAGATTTTTTGAAAGTGAAGCTGCCATTGCCAGTCGTCTGCGTTTCAGCTCGACCACAGAGATCGGTCTATTGCTCATGATGCCTGCATGCAGCGTACTTCTCATCCGCAAACTGTGGATTGGGTTTGTAGTGCTAGAGAGTAGATCATTAATATGAAGCAGAAACAATGTCGGAGCCAATACCGATCCCTGCGGAACCCCGGCACTGATGCTATGGAAAGAAGAGGAAAAGCCGTCTACCACGAAAGAGATTTTCCGACCTGAGAGGAAGTCTGCGAGCCAACCGCAGAGCTTAACAGGGAGCCCATAAGACGGGAGCTTGTTTAGGAGAGCTGCATGCCACAGTTGATCGAATGCCTTTGAAATATCGAGAGCAATGATGTGAGCCTTGCCAAATGACTGGATGAGTTTGCTCCACACATGTATGATGTAAGCCAGGAGATCTCCAGTTGATGCTTGTTACCTAATGTACTATTTTGTGCGGTAAACCGCAATGAATCACACCTCTAAGCTTCAAAATCCATACAATTTTTTCACGTTAGATTCTGCATTTATCAATTTCTGCCCTAATATCCCCTGCAATCCCTCGTAGCTCAAGGAAGAGGGAAAATCATCGATAATCTCCGACATAATCCGGCATAATATTTCAACCTCCGCTCCGTCTTGAGCTTTGCATCCTCCTCTTTGTCGTTTTTGTCCATTTTCGGCCCCACTTTTTGCTACGATGGAGCGTTTGAGATCCTATTAGGTCGGTAAATATTCGTGCCTTCAGACGAATGCAGAAAACCCGCCAGTGGCAGCTGCACGTAGCCAGCCCCCCCCCCCCCGAAAGTTACAGAATATCTTAGTGATTTATATATTTTGAAACTGTTGAAGTTTTTATGCTACAACACACAGAAAAATCTGTCGTTCTGTCAAAGACTTACGCTTGGATTCAATAGGACGTTACACTCAGCATTCCTCAAATACAGCGATGTTTTATCCAATGGGAAATATATAGTTGGTAATGAATTATATCGTATTTTCGGACCAACAGATTTTATTGCGAGGACAGCTGATCAATTCGTTTGTATGTTTAATGCTGTGATTTTGTGTGAAGTTATAAGAAGCATGATATAAGAAATTAGACATAAGCTTGCACCAGTTGTTGCTTTTTTACCTGAAATATAACTGTCTGACTAATCTAAATACCTACATTCAAATGTGAGTGTTAGCTCTTCTAAGCCCCAATTTCTCAGTAGGTCCTCCATTTAATATATAACTGGACACATTTAAATCACACAATCGCTGATGCAATACGCAAAACCACGAGATGACACAACACGGCTAACACCGAAACAGCACAACGAGACAACCTCGTCCATGTTGGTGGGTTCGCGGCGATAGTAACACTGAGATAATCCCCCTGTTCTTTATTTTAACGTTCTTTGAATCGGGACATCAGTCCCGCCCAATACTGATTATAGTTCAGCGAACGACAAGGGATTAATTTTTATCAGATGAATTATCACGAACTGCTGTTGCAGCAATAATTTTTGTACATTCAACAGATTGTATGCTTTGCTTAAATGAAACATAGGGTAAATTTCGAAAACAAAAGGATGTTTTGATTGCACTATATGTCAATACTGGTATTAGAAGGATTATACATATTGTTAGAACGAATGTAAAATTATTTTGAATTTATTGGCGTACCTGTGATTACTTCGAATATAAGGAGTGAATTCTTTCAATGACATGGATTTGAAACAACTGCAAATATATTTAAAGCGATGGAAAAACATCCCAATATTAACAATTAATTGGAAACGCAACAGTATTTTTTCTGTGAATTACTATGCTACAAGCTTAGAAGGAACCGTGTCAATAAGGTTTGGAGGTGGTCAATAGGGTGAGCCGGTTTTCGTGATTTTCAAAAGTAATAATTTGCAACTTTGGAACAGTTGCAAAACCGAAAATCAAGCGTCTTATTATCCGACAAAAAATATTTTTTTATTATGGACTGCCACAATGACAACTATTTTTTATTTTTCATTTTGTCAGTTTTAAATACTGCAGGTTCGTCTCGCGCTGGGAACTTACAAGCAAAAATGTTCTGTTAAATAAGATATTCACAATTTTTACTTTTTCAACTGCCACAAGGACACTAAAATTTCAAGGTTATTTCAATATTTGCATATTATGAAAAAAAGTGAGAAAAAGTACTGAAGCGTTTTCATTATACAGTTAATTCTATAGTCCCCTTTTTTATTAAATAGAAAACTACAAAAACCAAAAAGAAACACAGGAAATGGAAGAAAATAACATGAAACAACAGGAAACAACGGAAAACAAGAAAACACAGCAGAAAACAATCGAGAACAAGACAGAATAACAGAAAACAATACAAAACAACAGAGAAAAACAGAAAACAACAGCAAACAACAAAAAACAACAGGAAACAACAGAAGACATTAGAAAGTAACAGTAAACAGCAGAAAGCAGTAGAAAACAATAGATAACAACAGAAAATACCAGAGAACAACAAAAAACAATAAAAACAATAGAAAACAAGAAGAAACAGGCGAAAACAACAGAGAATAACCAAAAATAACAGAAAACAATAGAAACTAATTAGCTTCACCGGTATGTTCGTTTGTTTATTTGTGAGCTTGTAACTCTCTTTTAGATTAAGAGGTGCTCCAACTTTTCCGACACCTTAAGGTTTGAATTTGTGGTTCTTGGGTTTTTAGGCCGGCGTCGTTTAGCGTTAAAGCTTGACGTTTCGCCACCACGAGTGGATGGCATCTTCAGAAGCTATTTCACTTCGGCGACTTCCAAAATACTGACGGCTGGTAAATCTGCACCTGTATTTATACCTGCTAATGGTGACGTCGCCCAACCAGGTAGCGTTGGTAGCCCCGCCCCTTCGCGATATGGTAGTGTCTTTAGGTCCTTTAGGATGGGTATCCATATCCGGTTAACTTTCTGTGTTTCTTCTTTCCCATTGAAATTATTATGATGTTTTTGTATTTCGATGGCTTCTCTTTGAAGTCTGGCATGGTATGAAGACGTTGCGGTAAGAACCTGAGTTTCCTTCTCCTTGCAAATGGTTACACAGAAAAGGAAATAACAAGAACAATGAGAAGAAATAGGGCAAAACCAGAACCTAAACCGATAGCAAAAGCTTTTCTGCCCTATGTGCCTGGAATAACAGACAAAATAGGAAAAATTTTACGAAAGGAAAACGTCAAGACCATCTACAAGCCCACAAGGAAGATACAAGACTATTTGAGAACGGTGAAGGATAAAAGAGACCCACTCACAACACCAGGGGTATATCGCATACCATGCACATGTGGAAGTGTATACATAGGAACAACGAAGCGATCTATAAACACAAGAATTGCAGAACATAAGGCTAGCTGTCGACTAGGACATACGGACAAATCAGCGGGAGCCGAAGATGCGATTAAGGAGGGAAGTCACAGGATCAAGTTTGAAGAAACTCAGGTTCTTGCCGCAACGTCTTCATACCATGTCAGACTTCAAAGAGAAGCCATCGAAATACAAAAGCATCATAATAATTTCAATAGGAAAGAAGAAACACAGAAAGCCAACCGGACATGGATACCCATCCTAAAGGACCTGAAGACACTACCATATCGCGAAGGGGCGGGGCTACCAACGCTACCTGTTTGGGACACGTCACCATTAGCAGGTATAAATATAGGTGCAGATCCACTAGCCGTCAGTATTTTGGAAGTCGCCGAAGTGAAATAGCTTCTGAAGATGCCATCCACTCGTGGTGGCGAAACGTCAAGCCTTAACGCTAAACGACGCCGGTCTAAAAACCCAAGAACCACAAATTCATTAGACGATGGCCGCGAAAGCCTTACACAGTATATTAGACCTTATGTCCCATGTGACGGTTTTTGATGCGGTTTAGCACGTGTTCAGTAGAAGAAGTGCATCAGCTTAGTAAATATTGGATTGTGCATTAGTGTTTTATTTTAAACTTTAGGGTGCAAAAATATAAAACGTTGTAAAAATCCGGGAAGTGTCTGTAGTTCTTCCAGATTTATTATTCACCGTCCGTAGTTGCGAAGGAGATTGCTTCAACGAAACATTTGATTATGTACTTTAATACTGGAATTTTTAATCTAATTTCATACAATCAAAAAGATATTTATTTCGATCGTAGACTTCGTCTCGAGCTGCAAACTTCAGTCATCGACTATGTTGCAACAAATATACACTAGTTACAAGTAAGTATTTTCACGATTGGCTGGGAATCTAGAATCTAGTATCGGAGTAGCACGTCGTTGGTCAAAAGAGCATTGTGACCGCCCTTGTGACGTTACACAGGTTCGGGAGCCGTCGGTTTGTTTTCGGTACTAGATTCAAAAACCCATATTCATTTTGACATAACTTTTGAATTATTATATCAAATCAAATCAAAGTAAAAGAAAACAAAAATAGCTTTGTTATAAAACTTATATTATTATCTTTACATTTATTACAGCAAAAATGTTATTCAAAACGCTCGAATACGTTTTGAGATACTTTTAATCACTCTTTTACGGACCACACCACTGGCAGCCAGTGTAGTATTTTTCTTTGAAGGCCATTAATATTAAATGTTTGCGACGGCATTTAAATAATTTAAATGCTCACGGCGTTTTCGTCGGGCTTCCGATGCCGGACTAATTTCAAATTCGCTTTGAAAAGATTGCGCGCTACAGAAGTAAATGAGATGTTTTCGTCCCATCTGGGAAAGGTTTTGCTAAAGGAATACAATTAATGTCTGCAAAGCTGCTCCCAAATGGAAAATAATATCTGATACATAAGACAAAAGGAGATGGATTTTAAGGCTGCTGTATGCGAGGTTAACAGCACAGTATATCCAATTATACAGTAGCGCAACTCTACAGAATTTTGATGGTTCGCGCATAGCATCTCGTTGGCAGGATGATTAGCACGGCGATCGCCTGAGTCGTGTTCAATCTATGAGAGTGAAGGTAGTGTCTTTGACAGAACCGGATTAAGGAATTTGGTGATACACTGATATGGATATCGGGACGCGTGAAGTCAAATGTTGCGCCGCTGTAGGCTGTATTAACAATTCCAAAAACTGTGACTATAGTTTTTAAGCTTCGTCAAGATGCTGCCAGGTATACGATTCCTCCAATGTTTAATAATATGCTCCTTTATTACCTAATAATATTAGAGTGTGATAGCATAGCTCCATTTGTGTAACAAAGTCTGTCGGGTATTATGGTAGCTGTGTGTTTTTTTTTTCAGTTTTTAGAAGAGTTATACGTTACGGAAAGTCGTTTTTTAATTATGAGCCTAAACTCAGAATAATAATTTCTCACTGTTTCCTCACAGCACCACAACGTTCAAAAGATCTTTCACGACATATAACACAATTAATGTGATTATGCATTCCAACATTATGAAATTTTAAGCAGGAAGTGAAGTCCATTTTAATGGATGCTCAAATAGAAAGTTCACAATAAAAAGAATCAACATGCTAGTTTCAAAAATATATCATTTTCCTCTATAAACATGGATTCTTTTGTTCAGTATGCCTAGTCATATGTAATATACAAATACAGAAGGAAAGGTAGTCTTGGTAAACTAGATAAAAAACAGTTTTGCAATTTTTTATGAATAACGACCAGTTTAGTACATTTTGTCGTTGTTATAAACATATTGATCATTATTTTTTTTGGACACCTAACCTAAGTTTTCATCGGTTTTGCTGTTTACCACGTTTTCGTACCTTAAACGTTTTTCTATGATGATTGATGAAGATAAATCTAAAGGTTGTGGGATAACTAGACATAAAAATGTTATTTTGGACGCTACGTCGTTACATATACCCATATTTGAATCATATAAGATATTATAAAGTTTTTATATTTATTTAAATGTTTAAGGTTAAGTAAGATAAGATAAAAAGTAAAGTTGAATAAATCTTGCATTTTTGTAATTTACTTACAAACAATAACGCCACCTATTTTCTCGGAGTTTCTTTCTTTCATACACCGACTATTTCTTGTTTTGCTTCTAAAAAAATGTTTACACCCCATTTAGATGCAAAGAATCCATGATGAATTAGAAGAATCAGTACAAAACATTTTCATGTACAATAAATGCGAATGCATGGATATAACTTACAAATCGTAATTCAGAATTCCAAAGACAACTGCCTAACCTCGATAAAGAATATCACATTACCACACTGCTCTCAAAATTTACTCTATTTACGAGACATATCGCGTCCATTAAACTTATTGCAACACAATAATTACGCTTCTTCACTCGATTATTGCTAAGCCGTCCCTGTGTTCAAAACGTGAACGGCAATACTCGCGGCTCGTGCTGAAGAGTCGACGTGGGGTTATGAGAGGCCAGTTTTTCGTAGACAAATTGTCTGCATGATTTCTAGGGAGTTGCGCTACTGTATAATTGGATATACTGTGGTAACAGTAGCGTCCAGAAATAACATTCACAAATGGACGCCACTGTTTCTGCCTGACAGTAGGTTCATACACTGGGCCACTCAATTGAGGTTTGGAATAGTTTTTTTGTAATAAATAGAAAGGTTAAATATAAGTTTTATAAAAAAAACTATTTATTTTTTTTCGCAATTATTCAAAAGTTATAAAAACATAAAAATTGATTTCTGAATCCAGTTCCTAATGCTACAAAAAATCGTCATCCGAAATCTATGGGCGGTTTGCGTGTACCGATTTTTTTTAAAAGAAAATAAAAAAATCATGACAAAACCGGTCGAAAATTGATGGAAGATATTTGGCTTCTTTTGTAGATAACACAAAAAATACTCTCATCCGTTTCTGCTGGGCAGTTTATGAGAAATTTGATCTTAAAATTCGATTTTTCACGTCATTTTCGTTAGAAATCGTTAAAAAATTGTTCATGTTATTTAAAATTGATGAAGTTTCTTATAGTCCAAATATGTTATGTATCAATCTCATCCGTTTTTATTATGTTTAACGGCATTTTTCAACCCCTATAGGGGGTGACGTTATGGAACGCCTTCCGTATTCTTTTGGATACATTCATTAAAATCAATTCAGTAATTTCCACGTTACATAATACCGAACGATCTAAAGCAATATTCGTATGAATACATCGGAATACTCTAAGTCCTTTGGTTTCTGTAATGGGCAAGGCGATGTTCGGATATGGACCTAATAAGGTGTATTATGCCGTTAAGTCTTTGTCTCACAAGTCAATGCAGGGCCTATTATGAATAACTTTTCCAGTTTTACAACTTCCCAACCACCACAATTTCACCTCCACCCAAACAAAAGTAGAAAACGATTCATCATCATCATAGTCACACTGTCTTAACAGACTCGTAAAATGCATTTACTCATTTTACGAGTTTCTCTTGGGATATCTTTAAGATCTTTAATGCAGTAGTTTCCCCATTTGCTTTCTGCATCCTCATGCCGTTGACCAGATGGTATCTACTGGTTCATCCGCCTTTAGAGGCAATTTCTCACCCCAAGGACAAGAAGGTGTCCGGACTCTTCTCAACTCGTCCACCCAAAGCTGTTGGTTGAGAAGAGGTTACTGTTTATACCGACAGTAGTTCGGTTCCTTTTAGTCGCCTTTTACGACACGCAGGATATACGATGGGAGATATTCTAACCCGGCCCCACACGGGGTAAGAAAACGATTAATAACCTTTAAAACGCCTAAAAACAAAAACAAAATGGAAAATGTTCGCGATCACAATACTCCCCTCACCTGTCGGTGTAGAAAGTAAAATGAATAGTGGCCTAGAAAACGAGGAAGCTTTTGTCGAGGCATTTGATGAAACCATTGTTATTTTTTCCCCGTGTGGGGGCGGGTTAGAATATCTCGCATCGTATATCCTGCGTGTCGTAAAAGGCGACTAAAAGGAACCGAACTACTGGCGGTATAAACAGTATCTTCTCAACCAACAGCTTTGGGTGGACGAGTTGAGAAGAGTCAGGACACCTTCTTGTCCTTGGGGTGAGAAATTGCCCCTAAAAGCGGATGATCCAGTAGGTACCATCTGGTCAACGGCATGAGGATGCAGAAAACAAATGGGAAACTACTGCATTAAAGATCTTAAAGATATCCCAAGAGAAACTCGTAAAATGAGTAAATGCATTTTACGAGTTCACAGCATGTCTGTTAAGACATTATGACTATGATGATGATGATTGTTATTTTTAGGCAGGATCTGCAAAAATCAAGAAGTAAGTTGCAGAATAAAGATATTTTTCCCATTATCATCATTTTGTTTATCAATTTTGCAAACTTTTCGGTTTGACCTACGTATCAGCGTAAAAAAATCTGACAGAAAAATCTAGCATATAATGGATGCTTAGCACTGGGCGTACGCTTGTCAGAAGCAATGTGAAAAATGAATCGACTATGATACACCATAAAAATTTGATTAACCCCGCCTGTAACAGCAACATGGGGTTGGTATGAGCATAGCTGAAAAATCACTCTAGTGGAAATTGTATCCCGGCTCCCCATATAAATAATGCTTTTCTTCTGATAGAGAAATACGAGTACGACCCACGTGCTCTAACTGTAGCAGATATAAATTATCTGGAAGTTATTGCTTTCAAGAATTATCTGGCTTTAAAATGGAGGTTGTAAGAAAATGTGGTGATGTGCGGTAACGTATTGTTGTAGATTTTCTCTGTCTTCTGTAATATACTCCTAGTTGTTTCCCCTAACATGGTGATAAATTCAAAAAATAAGTCAAAGTATCCTTGGGAACACGTTGAGGATGTGGAATGTATGACAAACTAAGGCTTACCGCAGGTGGTTTTCTGAATGTGTGCAAATTTGGTTGTCGCCTCTTTCACATTAAATATAGGGTGCCCCAATAGAAGTGATAGGTTTTCTAATAAGGACATCTAGACAGCTGTCAAAGGTACAAACGTCATCCAGCTGTCAAAATATTCAGTAAGGTTTGACAGTTCATCACGGATCGTTTCATGCTTGCCGATTGTTTAAAAATTATTAAAAAGTACTACGGAAGTTCCCGCTCAATTGTAAATACGCAACGCGCATTTCGTCGTGATCTCGGCCCTCATCATGGCTTCAGCGAGCAGGCAATTTGTCGCACTGTGGAAAAGTTTGAGCGTGAGTACACTCTATTGAACCTAAAGAAACCAACCCGAATGCGAACTCGTCGACGTGAAGAAAATATCGCCGCCGTAGCGGCCAGTGTTCACTACGACCCGAATTTGTCGTATCGACACCGAGCCGCGGAATTGGGCCTCTCCCAGAAGACAACTCGGCGAGATTTGCGCCTGCACCCACACAAGATCGTGCTGACGCAAGAATTGAAGCCAGAGAACTATAGGCCGTCGCCGTGAGTTCGCAAATTGGGTGCTACAAATGTTGGACGAAGATCCCTCATTTTGGCCAAATATCATCTTCTCAGATGAAGCCAATTTTTACTTCAGTGGCTGTGTCAACAAGCAGAATTGTCGTTACTGGACTGTGAACAATCCACAAATGACCGAAGAAGTGGTCCAGTAGGTACCCGAAAAATTGAATGTGTGGTGCGGATTGTGGCATGGCGGCATCATCAGTCCTTATTTCTTTTGAAATGAGGAAGGAGACGCCGTTACAACCAGTGGGCCACGCTACCGAGCGATGTTGAATGAATTTCTGTGGCCAGAGCTCGACAACATCGATACTACCGACATGTGGCTCCAACAGGATGGAGCCACGAGCCACACAAGCGACACAATGCTCGAAGTTGTTCGACAGAAGTTTGGCGACTGGATCATCACCAGACGAGCGTTCATTGATTGGCCACCGCGATCGTGTGATTTGACAACTCTCGATTATTTTCTTCAGAGGTACGTCAAACAATTGGTCTACTGCAACAAACCAGCAACTTTGGATGCCCTCGAAAAAAATATTCGAGTGGCCTTTAACGCCATAACGCCGCAAATACTCGAAAATGTCATCCGAAATGGGACCGACAGCTTGAAGCACTGCCAGCGAGCCCGAGGCGGACATTTGATTGATGTTCTACTCCATACATAATGTCATGGATGTAGCTTCAAATTAAAGCCAATACCAATTTGATATCTCAAACCGTTGTTGTTTTATTTAATTTTTCTCTCCCATCGTTCTTATTGGGGCGCCCTATAGTGGAGGAGCTTTTTTTTATTTAATCGAGTCTGAACTACACATATTTAAAATGTGAGTCAATTATCCATATTTTTGTATGCATTGCAAACTTGAACTGTTAAAAAGACAGATCGAGCTCGCATTGATGCTTTTGAAATGTGGACGCGGAGGAAAATGCGTTTCCATACTGGATGAGCTCGGTAATCCAAAGAGACTCTCCTCCATTGTGTCGACGAGAATGCTTACCTTCTTCGGACATATACACAGAAGCGATAATATGGAGAAACTTGTAGTTCAGATTCATGCCGCGAGTGGGCGGCGCCGTGGCCGTTCTCCCACGCGCTGGATGGTTACGACGAAACAGTTGCTGGATATGAGTATTAAGAGCGCCTCCAAACTGACAGTAAATCGTGAACGATGGCGAGCTACAGTTCTCAAAACTATTGATAATATTCGTGTCGGCAATACTCTAGCTCCGACTTAATGCATTTTACGAGTTCACAACATGTCTGTTAAAGTCTGTGAAAGAAAGATCTAGCATCTTAATATGCTTTCTTAGGTCCATCCGAATACGAGTATAACTTGTGTTCGTTCTGAATTGTGTAACGTGAAAATTATTGACTTAACTTTAGTGAAATTTCGACACAGTGTCACTACATTAGCGAGGATTAAAAGCACATATATTTTATTTTTATAGGGGTTCCTGATCGTATTCTACCTTTTTGGGTGGGGTGAAATTGGAGTAGTTGGGGGTGGGGGGTTGAAAATTGAAAAATTTGTTGAATGCTGTCCATTGACCTGTGAAAGAAAGACTATGTGGGATAACATACTTTTTTGCGGGCAGGCAGGCGATAATTTGGTTGCAATGAGGGGATCACAGACTACAACACCGTATTATGTGGGAAAAACTGAGTCAATCAACTTGACCTTTTTTTAACAAACGCATAGAAGTACTAGGCAAATCTACTTAACCTCATTTTTCTCAATTTTGTATATAACATCGCTACATTTTTGGCCGAGGTCGCGGCGCAGGTAATTTAAAGTTATTATTCCTTCAACGTCAAACACTGGGAAAAGTCTGCCGAGGGAAAATAGAGTTTTTAACTTTTATACACTTGTTGTTTCAGCTGAACTTCAAGTATGGGCGGACAAACATGAAATATGCTGCTCGCAAGTGAAATCCTAACACCAAGAAAAAAAAATGGAGTCAATTTGATTGACTCAGTACTTCCCACACAAAATGATGATACCATTTTATTGTTTTCCCATCGCATGAAGCTATAGTTTGAAATCCCCTTGCAACCAAATCATCGCCCACCCTCCCGCAAAAAAAAGGACAACGCAAAACTCTCGTAAATAGTTTCTTGCACCTCCCTCCTTAGAAACTAGAACGCCACAGTTTTCATTCTGCATGCTTCAACCGAAAGATGCAAAACGATCAGGAGCCTCTAAACCATCTTAAAGCGAAGTGTGCGCAGTTTTCATATTTTTAGTTCTTCAATTATTGTTGCGCCGCCACTGACACGATTTTTCAGACACTGGCGCGTTTTCCACTCTCGCCGCGATAGTCAATACTGTGTCGAAATTTCATTAAAATCAATTTAATAATTTTTGCTTTACGCAATATACATAGAACGAAATTAAACAATACTCGTATATGTATACATCACAACACTCTAAGTCCCTTGGTTTCTGTAATAGGCAAGGAAATGTTCACATGGACTTAAAAAAATACGCCGCTACGCATTTCTTCCATAGGTCAATGGACAAATATTTCAGTTTTACGACCCCCCACCTCCCATCCACCCCAATTTCATCCCCACCCAAAAAAACGTAGAAAATGATCAGGAACCCCTAAACCGCCTAAAACAAGGTTTGAGCTATTTTTGTATTTTTAGTTTTTTTATTATTGCTGCGCCGCCACTGACTCGATTTCTTCAAAACATACACGCTTTCCATCCTCGCCGCGGTAGTAATACTGTGTCAAAATTTCGTTAAAATCAATTGAATAATATATTTTTCTTGTCTCTGTCTGCATACTCAGCAGATTTGACTTCCCAGAGACAAGGAAAACTCCTATATATGTGTATGAATTCCATCATAAATTGTTTGCTATTTTGCCGTGTATCGCACATTTTTGATAGGTGTCACTAACCCTAGATACGCTTACTCGAAGGCAAGCAGAACGACACTGCAAAATCCCGCCGTGATTGCACGATGAACGGCCACACATGTACCGAGTTGCACGATGGCGTTCGAAACCGACGAGTAAAATCAAGCTCGGACAGATTTTTTGGAACGACGGTCAACACGACGGTTTTTCGGCACACACGGACCGAAATGAGTGTGCACGTCGTGCAAACCTGATGAAAAAGAACGATGTCTGTGGGGCCCTTTAGGATCATATCGTCCGCATCTAGTTCTTCCACTCACTGCAACTCACCATCGCCAACGGTTAGATTGGTGCCAAGAACACCGACAATGGCATGCTGAGTGCCTTCTCCGACGAGTCCAGGTTTTGACTGGGGGCACATGACGGACGCCAACGCGTAAGACGACGACGGGGTGAACGGCGTGATCTCCAGTTTGCTGTTGAGTGCATGTACACCGTCCTATTGGTTTGATGGCTTAGGGTGCCATTGCATTCAACAGCAAGTCACCTTTACTTGTGATTCGTGACACAAAGACTGCACAACATTATGTGAATGAGGTGTTAGAACCAATTGCCATTCCATATGTCCGAGGCCTAGAAGAGGGTTTCTTCCAGTAAGATAATGTACGTCCTCATATTACAAGGGTATCGGTGAGGTTCCTACAGGAAGCTGAGGTCAGAGTACACCCCTGGCCTCCACGATCTCTCGATTTATCGCCAATTGAAAAAGTATGAGATTGGATGGGTCGATACATAGGCGATTTACCCAATCCTCCGACCACGCTGGACGAACTGGAACACGCTGTGAGTGCAGCTTGGGAGGCTGTACCTCTAGAGTTTATCAACAACCAGATTACGGGCATGCCGCGTAGGCTAGAAGGGTGCATTCGTCAACATGGAGGGCCGACCCATTATTGATCTGTTGTTGTTGTTTTTATAAACTAATTATGGCAAATGAGTTGGTTTATTATTGTATTTAATCCTACCGCATTTCATCAACTGCAATACTTTTTTCTCAGTGTTCGGATTTCATCTGCTACTATACAATGTACGTAAATGCAATGTACTGTATATAAATTTCTGTGAACGTGCACCGCTGTTTGTATATAGCATACAAAAAAGCTCGGCAAGCATTCAAGTGCAATCCACAACTGGAATAGAATGTTTTTTCAATTTATTTGCCCCCAAAGAGGACTCTATACTCTACATATACAACAATGAATGTCACATGTTCTCACAAACCTATTTATACATATACTTATAGCCCAGGGAATTTTCGTTAAATGACAAGCAAGAGAGAATACCAGAATGGTCAAGTTGCTAGACTCAAACAGTGGAGTACAGAGCTTTTTGCTATAGGGGAGGGTTTGAGCGATAGGGGGGATTGATTGCAAAAATAACCTAATGAATAAAGGAATCAATCGAAGAGAGAGGAAAAAGGAGAAATTTGTTATTTCTGGTGGTCCAAAAATGATTCGAAAGAAACAAAAGCTGGCGCTGTTTTTTTTATAACTGAGCAGACCGCGTAAGCAGGGCCTAAATACCAGAGTACCGCGGCTGCTGTGAAAGGGTTATGTTAGGGGAAGCTTGTTAACGCGGAATTTGAATGGGCTAATACCCGCAGGCCCAATAAATACATCTCCTGGCAGTCCATTCCAAGCCTTGTACACCCTGGAATGAATGTGCGGTTATACCGCTCGGTTCTTGATGTATGAAGAATGACCGTCTTAGGACGAGATACAGCGGTCGCGCGGGTGCATCTGATAGGAGCGGTGGGCGGCGGAACGATAGAGGATACTCAGAGGAGTAAATTCCGTTTTAATACGGTAGAAGAGTGAGAGGTCACCAACAACATGTCATGGAATAAGTGGCTGGAGGTGGTGCGTTAAAGCCGGGTCGCCAATTAGGCGAATTGCCCTTCTCTGGACGGCATTTAGTATAGATAGGGTAGTAGGGGCAGCAGCTCCCCAGACATGAGAGCATTACTCCAGGCCAGGTCTTATCTGGGCTTTATAAAGCGTGAGGAGGTTACATGGTGAGAAGCACTTTCTGGCTCTATCTAAGTAGCCAAGATTTTCACCAGCAGCTGTTGCAATTGACTTAACGTGTTCGTGTCAGATCAAATTTTCTGTAACGTTGACTCCTAACAGCTTGTATAGTGACTCCTTGGCAGAGCCCGGTTGTTCATTACAACCTGGTGTGGTGGATTGGGTTTATAGTGCCAGAGAGTAGATCATTAATGTGAAGCAGAAACAATGTCGGAGCCAATACCGATCCCTGCGGAACCCCGGCATTGATGCTATGGAAAGAAGAGGAAAAGCCATCTACCATCACAGAAATATTCCGACCTGAGAGGAAGTCTGCGAGCCAACCGCAAAGCTTAACATGGAGCCCATAAGACGGGAGCTTGTTTAGGAGAGCTGCATGCCACAGTTGATCGAATGGCTTTGAAATAACGAGAGCAACGACATGAGCCTCGCCAAATGGCTGGACGAGTTTGCTCCACACATGTGTGACGTAAGCCCGGAGATCTCCAGTTGATCTTTGGTGTCGGAATCCATATTGTCTGTCATTGATTAAGTGACGGAGCTCTAGGTATTTTATTCGGTTGATTCGCAATCAGCAAATAACCCCTAGAGGTTTTCAACTAGACTGATCTTGCTGGGAGGCTGTTTCAATGGACTAGTATCATGAATTTTTTTTGGTTGCATATGATAGAGTACGTCATAAAAAGCATCTCATTTTTTTCTCCGATTCTTTTAGGCACAGGAAAGGCATGAAAATAAGGAAAATATTTGAATTCTCCTAGGACAGTGACGTCACTGTCCTAAAGGCGAACAGCCAATCAAAAGACAGATATATGTGCTGTGTTGCCGCATTCTGATGACGCGAGAAATGCCGGAGCTGTACGCGGGCTGGCTCATCTATCGTGTCTTCTGTTCCCATTTGCGAGTCGGGCTTGTTCTTGGCAACAATGCACTGCTGGTGATTCGCGCGGTTGGCACTGATTGGCTGAATTTGAATTCATTTCTTCAAACTTTAGAATGGAATTACTAAAAAACAAAATGATGTAGAAAGAAACGAAATGCAGCAGTACGTTTATTTTTGTATGCACTAAGCTGTTATAACAATTAAATCATTGTTCTTAACCTCGTGATACTAGTCCATTCCAATCAGATAGACAACGTTTTAGTTAACCTAATCTAACTGGCCTAACAGAAAGAAGTTAAATTAAACGCAAAAAGAAGGTTCTATAATAAACTCTAAAAGTGTGCCTTTTTGTCAACTAAAGTATCTACCAGCGCGACGTAAAAAGTTGCCATGGAAAATAATTCGCGTTTAATTTGCCGTTTTGAAAAGACGGTCGTTCTGCAAAGTTATTGATTATCAATTAAATTATGTACCCACCGACATTCATTAGCTTGATATACCTTCAAACAACTTGTACATCAATAAAGTGGATGCCATCAAAGCGTAATACTGGAGAGAAATTTATTTTTATTTTTTGGATCAATTAAAGGCAAAAGAGCTTACACAGCAGAAGTTACACTAAATTCATTGATATACTCTTCCATAGAAAAATTTATTTTTAAAGCTCGGTTTTCACGTAGTACTAAATGACACGTCACAGCCTTCTAAATTTTATAATCTCTGTGATATTCAATTTTTCTGACATTCATCATCATAGTCACAATGTCTTAACAGACATGTTGTGAATCGTAAAATGCATTAAGTCAAAGCTAGAGTATTGCCGATACGGAGATTATCAATAGTTTTGAGAACTAGCTCGCCATCTTTCGAGATTTACTATCAGTTCAGTGGCGCTCTTGATACTCATATCCAGCAACTGTTTCGTCGTATCCACCTAGCGTGTAGGAGAACGGCCACGGCACCGTCCACTCGGAGCATGACCCTGAACTACAAGTTTCTCCATATTATCGCTTTTGTGGATATGTCCGAAGAATGTAAGTATTCTCGTCGACACAATGGAGGATAGTTAGTTCTATGGGCGGTATAAGGAACTTTCAGCATTCTCCTCCACGTCCACATTTCAAAAGCATTTATGCGAGCTTGATCTGGCTTTTTAACAGTCCAGGTTTCCGAGGCATACAAAAATATGGAGAACACCAGAGACTGAACGAGCGACATTTTGGTAGCTTTAGTGATGTTATGCATAAAGCAGATAAAAACTGGAAAATAATGCTCTCTGTCTTTTTCAATAATTTGTCTTAAGTTTAAGATCTGTTCACGCGTACCGCGTCCTTTCACGAAACCTGCCTGCGCCTGAGAAATTTGTCAGCCAATAAAACCCTCCAAACGAGATTGTAAAATATATAGTAGAACCTTACTTGCATGAGAGATTATTGAAAGTAGGCGACAATTGCCTGGATTTGTTGGAGATCCCTTTTTATGAAGTGGAACAAAAATTGATGTGCACCATTCATCTGGCCAAACACCGAAGGACCAGACACTTCAAATATTATGTAAAAATGAGATGCCGTCATCACCCAAGCATTTTAACGTTTCGGCAGAAATAGCATCAATGCCTGAAGCTTTATTAGTTTTTAACTTGTTGAGGGCATGTTCCACTTCAGACAAAAGAATATCCGGTTCATGTTCAAAATCCAATGAGAGGGCCTGAAGGCCATCCTCATGGTACAGATTTTCGCAATAATTTCGCCATACCTCAATAAGCTCATGCAAGTTGGTAATGAGCTATCCCTCAAGATTTTTGACAGCCCAAGATTGGGGTTTAAAATCCCGACTAAGTCATTTGACCTTAAAAAACATCTATTTCTGATGGTTAGTATTGCCATGCACGTCTATTTCCCTGCACAATTGCTGCAGATAAGAGTTCTTATCTTTTCACATAATCTTTGAACCTCGCGTGATACTGTCACACTAGAATTCACCAAGAAATTTGAATATACAGTAATATATAGGGTGTTCTATTAAAAAAACATAACTTTGATACATTTCGTGTTTTGGGGACACCCTGTATAACATGAAAATATTTTCAAAATATAGCCCTTATGGGTACCTATCCATTCGAAATTATTGTTCCCTTTTTTATCGGACACTTTAGCCATAATGCTTCGTGTCGCATAACGTGAATAACCCGGTATAGGGTGCCTCATTTAAAAAACTGAAGTCAAGTTGATTGACTCAGTACTTCCCACACATTACTGTGATACCAGTTTATTATTTTTCCATAGCTTGAAGCTTTAGACTGAGATCCCCTTGCAACCAAATTATCGGTAGCCCCCCCTAAAATTGTCTCATGCCTTATGTCTTTCCTGGAAACCCCTAAAACATCTAAAAACGAAGTTTGAGCTGTTTTCATATGTTTAGTTTTTTGATTATTGCTACGCTGCCATTGACACGATTTCTAACAACCATACGCGCTTTCCATCCTCACAACGGTAGTAATACTGTGTCAAAATTTCATTGCAATCGATTTAAGAGTTTCCACGTTACAAAATACAAAACGATCTAAAGCAATGAATACTCATTATATGTATACAGAAAATTCTAAGTCGTTAGTTTCGGTAATAGGCTAGGCAATGTTCGGATGAACCTAAAAAGACGATTTATGTTGCTAAGTCTTCCTTCACAGGTTAGTGGACAGCCTATTACGAATACAACAAATTTTTCAACCCCCCACCCCCCAACCATCCCAATTTTACCCCTACCCAAAAAAACGCAGAAAATGATCAAGAACCTCTAAAACACTTAAAAACGAAGTCTGCTGTTTTTATATTTTTGGTTTTTTATCCTCGCCGCGGTGGTAATACTGTGTCAAAATTTCATTAAAATCAATTTATTATTTTCCTCGTTACACAATATAGAACGATCTAAAGCAATACTCGTATCGTCCCCTATCTCACGAAAAGACGTAACTGACAAAAAATGAAAAATGAGATGTCACTGGAAGGTGTCCCATAGGCACAGCTTTTTTCTCACAAAGTATCATAACTGTATCACTTGGGGTATCTAAGCAATGGTGCTAATTGCTTTTCACATGTCTGAAAATCCACGACAACGTTAATGCAGTCAATGTCTTAGTTTCTTCTCTCTCTTGGAAAATGTATTGGATGCTAGTTACGCCTGTACGTGAGATTGGGGACGGTATGTTTATACCAGAGAAAAATCTGTCCTTTGCTTTCTGTAATAGGCAAGGCAATGTTAGGATGGACCTAAAAAGTTATTTATGTCACTGGGTCTTCCTTCACATGTCAGTGGACAGTCTATTATGAAAGCAACAAATTTTTCAATTTTGCAACCCCTACCCCCCAACCAGCCCAATTTCACCCCCACCAAAAAAAAAAGTAGAAAACGGTCAGGAAGCCCTAAAACACCTAAAAACGAAGTTTGAGGAATATTTAATTTTTTTGTTTTTTGCTGATTACTCTGCCGCCCATGCACCGATTTCCAAAATTATAGGAATATTACCTACTACGACCCCACAGCATATTGCTGCCCAAATTTCATCACAATCCATGCAGCGGTTGCTGAGACTACGTGGCTAGAAAAACGCTTACAGACAGACCGACAGATAGACAGACCGACAGACAGACCGACGGAAATGAGTAACGTGGATTTTCGTTATGTAGACATCGTAAAGCGCCCAAAAAGTGTATTATCTCAAAATCGAAAATTTTCGCGATCAGAATACTCCCCTCACCTATCGGTGTGGGAAGTAAAAATGTATGTTTGCATCACCACGTAGTTATGAATCACCCAGTATATGTAAATCATAACATTTTAACAAGCACATCCTTGCCTATAACATTTTTTACACAACTTTTTTCGGTATCTTCTTCAGTAATAGAGTTATAAACCGATCCGGTACTAAAAATTCACCCTGTATGTACCAAAAGTTGTATTCTGGTAGAGTATTATATTATAACATACAGGGTGAGTTTTTAGTACCGGCTCGGTCGATAACTCCACTACTATAGAAGATAGCGAAAAAAGTTGTATATAAAAGTTGTAGCCACGGACATGCTCCTTGCTCAGAAAATATTTAGATTTATACAGGGTGATCCATAACTACGTGGTGATGCAAACATGCATTTTTTTAAATGAGACACCCTATATATTATTCCATATTCAGATTCTACTAATGATTTCCGTTCTTCCAATATAGGGCATTGTTACATTATACAGGGTGTTTCAAAAGTTATGACCATTTTTATATCCAAATCGCGGACAAATGAACGTACTGTATATGAAAAAGTAATGAATCAAAAAAATTTTTTTTACATGAGAAGATTAAAAATATCCTCTAGTTTTAAAATCGGCTATAAAAGAATCCCTAGAGGCATATTCGTATACAGGGTGATGTAGAATGCAAAATCCAAATTTTCTCTTTTTTTTTCAAATGTAACCCCCAATATTTTATTATCCCAAAGAATTGCTTTTAACATGCTCTTTCATCTTTGTATAGCACTTGTTGTACCTACGTCCATCAGTTTCCGAGATACTTCGATTTTTCGGTAAATTTAAAATATAGCCTCTATTTGTGTACTGAAATTTATTTATTTTGAGAAAGTACTATCTGATTTGTTTTTTGTTTAACGAACAACTAACTTATAACGTCTTGATAGTATTTGATGAAGTCAAAACCCTAAATCATCGAGATAATAAAGTGAAGTATGCTGAGGAAACAATTTTGTAGGCGTCATGCATAATTATCAAATAGTTTTATCAGGTAGGCTTTGAAAAATTGACAGTTTTCATAATCTACTCAATAATTCCTTACTGTGTGAAAAACTAGCTTTGAAAATTAATTTTTCCATTGAGGGTATTTAGGAGAATCTTTGAGAAATTGTCTACTTGCCTCTAGAATACGTCAACTATGAATAGCAATATCCAGAACGGAGGCACTCTAAAACTAATCCGTTTGAAAGATTGAAGAATAATTTTATTTGGACTGTGTCGTTTCATATTTCATAGCCTACCTGATACATCTGCTTGATAATTATGCATGACGTCTATAAAATTGTTTCCTCAGCACACTTGACCAATATTATCTCGTTAGTTCAGTGTTTTGACTTGATCAAGTATTATAATCGCCTTATATTTAAGTTGTTTGTTAAGCAAAAACAAAATTTGGTAGTATTTTCTAAAAATAAATAAATTTTATTAAACGAATAGAAGGTATATTTAAAATTTGTAGAAAAATCGAAATATCTCAGAAACTAATGAATGCAGCCATAATAAGTGCTATACAAAGATGAAAGAGCATATTAAAAGCAATTCTTTGGTATAATAAAATATTGGGGGTTACATTTAAAAAAAGAGAGAAAATCTAGATTTTGCATTCTACATCACCCTGTATACGAATATGTATAATAAAATATTGGGGGTTACATTTAAAAAAAGAGAGAAAATCTAGATTTTGCATTCTACATCACCCTGTATACGAATATGCGTTGCGGGATTTTTTTATAACGTATTTTAAAACTAGAGGGTATTTCGAATCTACTCATGTAAAAAAATAAGTTTTGATTAATTACTTTTTGATATACACTACGTTCATTTGACCGTGATTTGGATACAAAAATGGTCATAACTTTTGAAACACCCTGTATAATGTAACAATACCCTATATTGGAAGAACGGAAATCATTAGTAGAATTTGAGTATGGAATAATATATAGGGTGTCTCATTTAAAAAAATGCATGTTTGCATCGCCACGTAGTTATGGATCACCCTGTATAAATCAAAATATTTTCGGAGCAAGGAGCATATCCGTGACTACAATTTTTATATACAATTTATTTCGCTATCTTCTACAGTAGTGGAGTTATCGACCGAGCCGGGATTAAAAACTCACCCTGTATAACTTATTTCCGTTCACCCTCTCTGGTTCCTTCCTTTCATAATCACAAGCTGCCGAAAAATCTAATCAATTCCAATCAATCACCGGTGATGGCACAAACATAAACTTATTAGGGTTTATTTTTGTAGCCGTTGATTCCTTCTATTGTCCCCAGAAAAGTTATTAAAGTCCTAATGAATGGAAACGTCTGATGTTTTCTTTGGCAGACCCCAAGGTTATCAGCCGGTCTTTATTTTTGTTGTACGGGAGTTAAATTGCCTTCGAGAAGTTTTTAGAGACATGCTCAGATTTTCTCTTATCCCCGGATATCTATTCAGTGCACATTCAGGGGCTTAGAAAATGCGTGACCTCAGTTCACTGTTACACATTTTATTACATAGTCTAGTAGAGAGCTGATTGAATGGTGCACATCCATTTTTGTTCCACTTCATAAAAAGGGATCTCCAACAAATCCAGACAATTATCGCCTACTTTCGTTAATCTCTCATGCAAGCAAGGTTCTACTATACTGGGTTGGGATAAAGTATGGAACTTTGGAACGGAAAGAGTGATATTGCCGAAAATTTGCAGGCAAATGTAGTGACGTCTAGTGCATCTGAAGACATTATGTTAGCTATTAATGTACTTCCGATTTAACCGGAAGTACCGTCAACTTTTTTAATTTAAATGGGACACCCTGTATATTTTTGCAGATTTTAATTCATCTTTTTTTTCCGAAGACGTCCATTAGTAGTAGTATTAGTTTCTGTAAAAACGGCAAAGATAAAGCTTCTTTATCATTCCAGGTGTTTAAAATGCCGGTCATCAAAGTCGGTTTTGGCGGTCAAAGAAGTGTGTCAACTTATAATGATTTACGTCCCGACAGGGGTCCTATAACACGTTTGACGGTGACTAAAAAAAAATACAAAAAAATTACTTCAAACGGGAAGACCGCAGACCGCCACGGACGAATTTGTGAGACAAATTTTTTAAGACCAATTAAACTAATAATAATTTTGCAATTTTTTTAATTGCAAAACGACGCATCGCAGGAAAGAACAGACGAGGGCTGTTATTTTCCGAATTAAATGGGAAATTTGAAGATAAGTGTAATAAACAATTGTCATATTTCATGGCAACTAGATCTATGGAAAAATATTGTATTCTTTAATAATTACCTTAGTTTTCTCGGACAACGTACAAGAGTTTTTATTTTTTTACTCAGTAACGGCGCATGGGAGGAAATTAACTCAAGAGAGCTGTTATTTTCCGAATTAAATAGGAAATTCGAAGATAATTTTTATTTCGGAAGAAACCATTGGCGTATCATTTTTTTCCTCAAAAATATCAAAGTTGTTGCCCGTACCCACGCCACTACTGAAACTGAAAATTATTTATGTACTGGAAAATGTGCACTTCTGTTTACTATTACTATGTACCAAATATCATTAAAATATGTTCAGCGGTTTTAAAAATATTAATTAATTTCCATTTTTTTCCTTAAACTTTAACACCCTGTATTTTCGTAACGGTACATTTTTGGACCATACTTTATAAAGCAAACTATAATTAATTTTTCATGTAGATTTACTCCCTTCAATATTCGCATATCATTAAGGAAGGTTATAATAGTTTTCTTTGTTTCGTCACAGAAAGGAAAAAGTCGATTTAACAACATTTTTCTGTTGTTCCAGGTACCCCGACAAGAACCACATCCTCTGCTCTGACCGTCGTTGCACCTACGCAATTTGTACGTCTTACGTTCTTCCCTTCTTCCTCTGCATTCCCAGCTATCTGATCTTCGAAATATCTTCAACAACGATACAAGAAGATGGCAACACCTACGTCTTGTACCACACAAGTCTGAACGAGTACATCCGCAAAGACACAACTCTACTGAAGATCAACTTCTGGCTCTTCGCAGTCTTCATCAAACTCTTACCATGCATCATTCTCACCATCATCAGCTGCTGGTTGGTCAAGACTCTGTTCAGAGCCAAAAAACGGAAACAGGTCTTGAGGGGATACGACTCGTACCCTCTTTCTTCAACTGACAAGTCAGCCAAGAGAAAAAGCACAAAGTCGGACAGGAGAGCAGATCGCACGACCAAGATGCTCATCGCAGTGCTGCTCTTGTTCTTAATATCTGAGTTTCCTCAAGGTCTGTTTGCCTTGTCTATTGGCGTGAAAGGGGAGAACCTCTTTTTGGACTGCTATCAGAAATATGGAGAGGTCATGGACATGATGGCGCTGTTGAATGGCTCTATAAACTTCATCCTCTACTGCTGCATGAACAAGATGTTCAGAACGACTTTCGGGCAGTTGTTCAAACAAAGACTGCTGAAAAAGCTGACAGGAAATGGAAATCCGTCCGACAACCAAACAACGTATGTATAGAATTTGGTGATGATTACAAATAAGACAACGAAAAGATGTGCTGAACTGTGATAAGAATGTACATTCCAAAGGAAATATTGGAGAGTACGGAAAAAGGTAACCACAACGATAGATGAATTTTGTGTGTGTGCCGTTGCAACTTTTAAGTATCGTTATTTTAACCGTTTTCCTTTCCCTTTCTTGGTCAGAATTTCAAAAATCCAATAATTCTGTGTTTTCTGGATCTATAAATTTGTTGTTCAATAATGCTTCCGACTTCTATTAGAATCACTACAAAGCCTATGTATCGAGAAAATCTAAAAAAAAAGGAAACTGACATTTTCTACCATACAAGTCTAAAGGTCCAAAGGAGTACATCTGCAAAGACACTACTCTACTGAAGATCAACTTCTGGCTCTTCACAGTCTTCATCAAGCTCTTACCATGCATTATTCTCACCATAATCAGCGGCTAGTTGGTCAAGACTCTGTTCAGAGCCAAAAAACGGAAACAGGACTTGAGAGGATACGACTGGTTCTCCCTTCTCAACTGACAAGTCAGTCAGAAGAGAAAAAAGTCTTTAGCCTCTAGCCTCTAGCCTCTAGCCTCTAGCCTCTAGCCTATAGCCTCTAGCCTCTAGCCTCCAGCCTCTAGCCTCTAGCCTCTAGCCTCTAGCCTCTAGCCTCTAGCCTCTAGCCTCTAGCCTCTAGCCTCTAGCCTCTAGCCTCTAGCCTCTAGCCTCTAGCCTCTAGCCTCTAGCCTCTAGCCTCTAGCCTCTAGCCTCTAGCCTCTAGCCTCTAGCCTCCAGCCTCTAGTCTCTAGCCTTTAGCCTCTAGCCTCTAGCCTTTAGCCTCTAGCCTCTAGCCTCTAGCCTCTAGCCTCTAGCCTCTAGCCTCTAGCCTCTAGCCTCTAGCCTCTAGCCTCTAGCCTCTAGCCTCTAGCCTCTAGCCTCTAGCCTCTAGCCTCTAGCCTCTAGCCTCTAGCCTCTAGCCTCTAGCCTCTAGCCTCTAGCCTCTAGCCTCTAGCCTCTAGCCTCTAGCCTCTAGCCTCTAGCCTCAAGCCTCTAGCCTCTAGCCTCTAGCCTCTAGCCTCTAGCCTCTAGCCTCTAGCCTCTAGCCTCTAGCCTCTAGCCTCTAGCCTCTAGCCTCTAGCCTCTAGCCTCTAGCCTCTAGCCTCTAGCCTCTAGCCTCTAGCCTCTAGCCTCTAGCCTCTAGCCTCTAGCCTCTAGCCTCTAGCCTCTAGCCTCTAGCCTCTAGCCTCTAGCCTCTAGCCTCTAGCCTCTAGCCTCTAGCCTCTAGCCTCTAGCCTCTAGCCTCTAGCCTCTAGCCTCTAGCCTCTAGCCTCTAGCCTTTAGCCTCTAGCCTCTAGCCTTTAGCCTCTAGCCTCTAGCATCTAGCCTCTAGCCTCTAGCCTCTAGCCTCTAGCCTCTAGCCTCTAGCCTCTAGCCTCTAGCCTCTAGCCTCTAGCCTCTAGCCTCTAGCCTCTAGCCTCTAGCCTCTAGCCTCTAGCCTCTAGCCTCTAGCCTCTAGCCTCTAGCCTCTAGCCTCTCGCCTCTAGCCTCTAGCCTCTAGCCTCTAGCCTCTAGCCTCTAGCCTCTAGCCTCTAGCCTCTAGCCTCTAGCCTCTAGCCTCTAGCCTCTAGCCCTAGCCCTAGCCTCTAGCCTCTAGCCTCTAGCCTCTAGCATCTAGCCTTTAGCCTCTAGCCTCGTTTCTATCTTCTGGCTTCTTTATTTTGCTTTATGACTTCTGGCTCCTGGCTCCTGGCTCCTGGCTCCTGGCCCCTGGCTCCTGGCCCCTGGCTCCTGGCTCTTGGCTTCTCGCTTCTGGCTTCTGGACCCTGACTTCTGGTTTCTAACTTCCGGCTTCCAGCTTTCGGCTTTCGGCTTTCGACTTTCGGCTTTCGACTTTCGGCTTTCGGCTTTCGGCTTTCGGCTTTCGGCTTTCGGCTTTCGGCATTCGACTCTCGGCTTTCGGCTTTCGGCTTTCGGCATTCTGCTTTCGGCTTTCGGCTTTCGGCTTTCGGCTTTCGGCTTTCGGCTTTCGGCTTTCGGCTTTCGGCTTTCGGCTTTCGGCTTTCGGCTTTCGGCTTTCGGCTTTCGGCTTTCGGCTTTCGGCTTTCGGCTTTCGGCTTTCGGCTTTCGGCTTTCGGCTTTCGGCTTTCGGCTTTCGGCTTTCGGCTTTCGGCTTTCGGCTTTCGGCTTTCGGCTTTCGGCTTTCGGCTTTCGGCTTTCGGCTTTCGGCTTTCGGCTTTCGGCTTTCGGCTTTCGGCTTTCGGCTTACGGCTTTCGGCTTTCGGCTTACGGCTTTCGGCTTTCGGCTTTCGGCTTTCGGCTTTCGGCTTTCGGATTTCGACTTTCGGCTTTCGGCTTTCGGCTTTCGGCTTTCGGCTTTCGGCTTTCGGCTTTCGGCTTTCGGCTTTCGGCTTTCGGCTTTCGGCTTTCGGCTTTCGGCTTTCGGCTTTCGGCTTTCGGCTTTCGGCATTCGACTCTCGGCTTTCGGCTTTCGGCTTTCGGCATTCTGCTTTCGGCTTTCGGCTTTCGGCTTTCGGCTTTCGGCTTTCGGCTTTCGGCTTTCGGCTTTCGGCTTTCGGCTTTCGGCTTTCGGCTTTCGGCTTTCGGCTTTCGGCTTTCGGCTTTCGGCTTTCGGCTTTCGGCTTTCGGCTTTCGGCTTTCGGCTTTCGGCTTTCGGCTTTCGGCTTTCGGCTTTCGGCTTTCGGCTTTCGGCTTTCGGCTTTCGGCTTTCGGCTTTCGGCTTTCGGCTTTCGGCTTTCGGCTTTCGGCATTCGACTCTCGGCTTTCGGCTTTCGGCTTTCGGCATTCTGCTTTCGGCTTTCGGCTTTCGGCTTTCGGCTTTCGGCTTTCGGCTTTCGGCTTTCGGCTTTCGGCTTTCGGCTTTCGGCTTTCGGCTTTCGGCTTTCGGCTTTCGGCTTTCGGCTTTCGGCTTTCGGCTTTCGGCTTTCGGCTTTCGGCTTTCGGCTTTCGGCTTTCGGCTTTCGGCTTTCGGCTTTCGGCTTTCGGCTTTCGGCTTTCGGCTTACGGCTTACGGCTTTCGGCTTTCGGCTTTCGGCTTTCGGCTTTCGGCTTTCGGCTTTCGGCTTTCGGCTTTCGGCTTTCGGCTTTCGGATTTCGACTTTCGGCTTTCGGCTTTCGGCTTTCGGCTTTCGGCTTTCGGCTTTCGGCTTTCGGCTTTCGGCTTTCGGCTTTCGGCTTTCGGCTTTCGGCTTTCGGCTTTCGGCTTTCGGCTTTCGGCTTTCGGCTTTCGGCTTTCGGCTTTCGGCATTCGACTCTCGGCTTTCGGCTTTCGGCTTTCGGCATTCTGCTTTCGGCTTTCGGCTTTCGGCTTTCGGCTTTCGGCTTTCGGCTTTCGGCTTTCGGCTTTCGGCTTTCGGCTTTCGGCTTTCGGCTTTCGGCTTTCGGCTTTCGGCTTTCGGCTTTCGGCTTTCGGCTTTCGGCTTTCGGCTTTCGGCTTTCGGCTTTCGGCTTTCGGCTTTCGGCTTTCGGCTTTCGGCTTTCGGCTTTCGGCTTTCGGCTTTCGGCTTTCGGCTTTCGGCTTTCGGCTTTCGGCTTTCGGCATTCGACTCTCGGCTTTCGGCTTTCGGCTTTCGGCATTCTGCTTTCGGCTTTCGGCTTTCGGCTTTCGGCTTTCGGCTTTCGGCTTTCGGCTTTCGGCTTTCGGCTTTCGGCTTTCGGCTTTCGGCTTTCGGCTTTCGGCTTTCGGCTTTCGGCTTTCGGCTTTCGGCTTTCGGCTTTCGGCTTTCGGCTTTCGGCTTTCGGCTTACGGCTTTCGGCTTTCGGCTTACGGCTTTCGGCTTTCGGCTTTCGGCTTTCGGCTTTCGGCTTTCGGATTTCGACTTTCGGCTTTCGGCTTTCGGCTTTCGGCTTTCGGCTTTCGGCTTTCGGCTTTCGGCTTTCGGCTTTCGGCTTTCGGCTTTCGGCTTTCGGCTTTCGGCTTTCGGCTTTCGGCTTTCGGCTTTCGGCTTTCGGCTTTCGGCTTTCGGCTTTCGGCTTTCGGCTTTCGGCTTTCGGCTTTCGGCTTTCGGCTTTCGGCTTTCGGCTTTCGGCTTTCGGCTTTCAGCTTTCGGCTTTCGGCTTTCGGCTTTCGGCATTCGGCTTCCGGCTTGTGGCTTCCGGCTTCCAACTTTTGGTTTCCAGCTTTTGGCTTCCGGCTTTTAGCTTTTGGTTTCCGCATACCAGTTTTCAGCTTTCGGCTTCAGGTTTCTGATTTGTGGTTTCTGGTCTCTGTGTTTGGCTAACTGATGTTTTGATCAGAAATTTTAAGGCTGGAGAGAACTATCTATTTCTTCGTTGGTTACGTACTTGGTTATAATGAAAAATCAGGTCATAGACATACTACAGTGTATTATTTGGTTGGATTGAGAAATCTAGAAACTAGTGTCGACTTTTGATTCTAACCTCGTCACAGAATCTACTATTTTTACTCTACTCTAGAGAGTATTTGCTAACTTGAAAATTTCTTCTAACTAGGCCGTTAATGAGTATGTTACAGGACTTTAGCTAATGGGACGAATGCAGCCACAGTTTGAAGACTTCTGGTATGCTAAATGCGATTAAAGTGTGATAAAAGACGATTGACGCATATATGTTGTACATTTTCGTATATTTTTGTAATAAACTGCATGTGGTGTTTGTACATAGATGTCCCTGAGGAAACAAACTGTAAAGCTGTGAGTATAAAAACAATCCAACAAGTTTTTTTCAGTCAAGAGCATAGTAATTTATCCATGGTGGGAGTTGCAGCGTTTGGACACTCTGACTGAAAAGATAGAAAACGTAATATCTACTTTTTTGAAAACGTGATCAAAATGTTCTCCTTGGTGGATGTCCTGAATCCCCAAACCTCTTTTTCTTGGCTACGCCCATGGTCAGGAGGAAGCTTTTTGAACAAAATGAAAATCAAACTAGTATGTTCCAGAAGCTGTTTCTGAGTTTCAACATCAGACACATTTTGTGATGTGCAAAACTGTTTGCGTACGAAGCTTGAAAATGCTTGAAGATTCGATCTACTTGACGGCATGTTTTGCAATCTTATTACTTGAACTGATATAGGTTGAGGAAGTACATGGTTGAACTGGCAGGTATTTATAGCTATATGAAAGCAGGATTTACGTAAAGGCACCACGATATAGCAAACGGACGTAAAATATATATCGGAATGAGAGGAAATTGAAATATTTCACTTTGAAGTCTCGTTTTATTAAAATCTTGGATTTATACGCTATTGAATATTTCCAACAAGGGACGTCCCAGGAAGTCAATATCAAAGGTATATCGAAACCTCACTCACCGACAAAACATGCGTGAGATCAGGCCTTAACGCGCCACCTCCAGCCACTTTCTCGCCGGCGTGTTGTTGGTGACCTCTCACTCTTCTACCGATATTCAAACGGAATCTGCTCCTCTGTGCTATCCTCTATCGTTCCGCCGCTCACCACTCCTATCAGATGCACCCGCGCGACCGCTGCATCTCATCCTAAGGCGGTCGTTCTTCATACATCAAGAACCGAGCGATACAACCGCACATTTATTCTCAGGGTCTCCAAGGCTTGGAATGGACTGCCAGGAGATGTATTTATTGGGCCTGCGGGTATTGGCTCATTCAAATCCCGCGTTAACAAACTTCCCCTAACATAAACCTTTCACAGCAACCCCGGTACTCTGGTATTTAGGCTCTGCCTACGCGGTCTGCTCAGTTATAAAAAAAGGGGGGTCCTCACGGTTCACTTTCGCTGAATCAGTTTGACTAATTCAGTGATACTGAACAGATAATGAACGCGAGAATAACTTTTCATTAAAAAAGGCGAATTCTGAGACAGTTTGACTGTATAAGGTATATGTATAAGACTAGTGGCCCCAGTATGCAACCCTGAGGTATACCGTAAGTTACATCTCTTGAAGTGAATGAAAATTTGTTGGATGTTGTTAAAATTTATATGTATCTCCTATCTCATATAAAATTATGATGTAACCGCCAAAACCAACGAAAAGAACTACTTATATGTACTTATTAATTGTGATGATATGTCCCAATTGGTGCTGGTAAATAAACGAAAAGGTGGTTGTGAAACTTTTAATATTTATTGGATGTGAAATAAAGTTTATATGTGTTAATGATTTGTTTTATTTCTGCACATCCTTGGCACGCTCCAATATGTAAACATTTAACTCTTGCTAATATAGCTAATATTGCAATCTACTACGAAGCCAATGTCATTCTGAGTCAAAAGTCACCCAGACAAGAGTAATGAAATTATTGTGATCATTTTAGAAAATGTTAATTATTTGTTTATTTAGCTTATGGTTATAGTACACATGAAAAAATGGAGTCAAGTTGATTGACTCAGTACTTCCCATACATAATGATGATACCATTTTATTATTTCCCATTGCATGAAGCTATAGTCTAAAATCCCCTTGCAACTAAATAATTGCCCATCCGCCCGCAAAAACAACATCCAACACAAAAACCCTCGTAAATAGTTTCTTGCGTCTCCCTCCTTAGGAATTAGGGCGCCAAAGTTTTTCTCTGCATGCTTGAACTGGACGATGCGAAACGATCAAGAGCCTCCAGCCCGTCTAAAAACGAAGTTTGAGCTGATTTTATGTTTTTGGTTTTTTGATTATTGCTACGCCGCCAGTGACACGGTTTTTCAAAAACATAGTCGTTTTCCATTCTCGCAGCGGTAATAAATTCTGTGTCAAAATTTTATTAAAATCAATCCAATAATTTTCGCTTTACGCAATATACGTAGAATGAAATAAAGCAAAACTCGTATGTACAGATCACAAAATTGGTTTCTGTAATAGGCAAGCCAATGTTCAGATGGACCTAAAAAAGTGTAATATGACGCTAGGTATTTCTTCTACAGGTAAATAGACGGACTATTATGAACACAACAAATTTTTCAGTTTTACTACCCCCCACCCCCCAACCGCCCCGATTTCACCCCACCAAAAAAAAATTGAAAATGATCAGGAACCCGTAAAATGCCTATAAACAAAGTTTGAGCTGTTTTCATATTTTTAGTTTTTTCATTATTGCTGCGCCGCCACTGAAACTATTTTTCCAAAACATACGTGTTTTCCATCCCCGCTGCGTTAGCAATACTGTGTCAAAATTTCATTAAAATCAATTCAATAATTTTCGTGTTACGTAATATAAAACGATCTAAAACAATACTCTTATATATACATCACAAATTCTAAGTCCCTTGGTTTTTATAATAAGCAAGGCAATGTTCGGATGTACGTAAAAAGTGTATTATGCTGCTTGGTTTTTCTTTCAAAGATCAATAGACAACCCATTATGAGTACAACAAAATTTTCAGTTTTTCAACCGCCCACCCTCCAACCACTCCAAATTCACCCTCACCCAAAAAAACGTAGAAAATGATCAGAAACCCCTAAAACGCCTAAAAACAAAGTTTGAGCTCTTTTAATGTTTTTAGTTTTCTTATTATTGCCGCGCTACCACTGACTCGATTTTTCCAAAACATGTACGCGTTTTCCATCCGTAGTTTCCATAAGCATGCAACGTTCGGATGGACCTTAAAAAGTGTATCATGCCGCTAGGCTTTTCATTCACATATCAATGGACAACCCATTACGAATACAACCAATTTTTCAGTATTACAACCCCCCCACACCCAACCACCCCAAATTCACCCCCACCCAAGAAAAAGTAGAAAATGATCAGGAACCCCTAAAACGCCCCCCGTATAACGATTTTCAAAATTATAGGAACATTACCTACTACGACCCCACAGCACAACGCTGCCTAAATTTCATCACAATCCTTGCAGCGGTTACTGAGATTACGAGGGTAGAAAAACGCGACAGACAGACAGACCGACAGACCGACAGACAGACCGACGGAAATGAGTGACGTGGATTTTCGTTACATCATAAAACGCCCAAAAAGCGTATTACCTCAAAATCGAAAATTTTCGCGATCACAATACTCCCCTCCCCTCACCTATCGGTGTGGGAAGTAAAAAGTCATAAAAAGAGTAAAACAGTTAATACAAACAACATAAAAATAAAAAAAATGAGATCTAAATTGTAACTATAGACTATAAGTTAATATCGAGCCTGGAAATCCATTCTACGGCTGATGGTTTGGCTTGGAGGAGGGACAATAAAGATATTGTTGCCTGGATATGCTCTAAGAACACATTCTTACATTATACAGGGTTATTCACGTTATTCGACACGGAGCATTATATAGCTAAAGTATTTGACAAAAAAGAAAATCATAGTTTCGGATGGATAGAGACCCATAAAGTCTACGTTTTAAAAATATTTTTATGTTATACAGGGTCACCCAAAAACACGAAATGTATCAAATTTATGTTTTTTTAAATGTAGCACCCCGCATATTATTGCATATTCAGATTCCTTCATGAATTCTAGTGTGACTTTATATATCATATATGGGACCCGAAGTGAACCGTTTAGGTGTAAATCACCATTTTCGGTATAAGTAGATATCAGGAAAAAATTGAAAATCACAGAGATTATAAAATTTGGAAAGCCATGACTTTGCCATATTACTAAGCATAAAATGCGTCAGCTTTGATGAGACTGTGAAATCTAAATTACTTTTATGCTTGGAGAAATCGGTCGATTAATTAAGGAAACCTCGATCAGGGATAACTTTATTTTTTCAAATGGGTTGCCTAATTTTTTTTATACGGTTAAACGTAGAATTTGATAACCTTTCTAATGATATAAGATTGTGAATATCGATCTCTGGTAGTTTTCATTTAATTTTAAATTTTCATACAAATCAGCGATTTTCAATTTTCCTACATATAAGCAACGTAGCAGGCCATGAAATATAAACAAAAACCTGTTCAGGTAGAAGAAAACAACTAACCTAGCTGAAAAATATACACTAACTAGACTAAAGGGACAAGATTATAAAAATTCCTTACAACAAATCAACTCCCCCAGAAACAACTGCGATAACATCTCTAAGGTCAAAGAGAAGCTGGAGCTGGAAAATGTTTTGTACTGATTCTTCTAATTCATCATGGATTACTTAACCTTAAACATTTAAGTAAATATAAAAACTTTATAATATTTTATATGATTCAAATATGGGTATATGTAACGACGTAGCGTCCAAAATAACATTTATGTCTAGTTCTCCCACAACCACAACCTTTATCTTCATCAATCATCATAGAAAAAGTCACGAAAACGTGATAAACAGCAAAACCGAGAAAAACTTGTTAGGTGTACATAAAAAATAATGATCAGTTATGTTTATAACAACGATAAAATATATTAAACTGTTCTTTATTCATAAAAAAATTGCAAAACTGTTTTTTATCTGGTTTACCAAGACTACCTTTACTTCTGTATTTGTATATTACATATGAATAGGCATATTGAAGAAAAGATTACATGTTTATAGAGGAAAATGATATATTTTTGAAACTATTGTTGTGAGCTTTCTATTTGAGCATCCATTAAAATGGACTTTACTTCCTGCTTAAAATTTTATAATATCGGAATGCATAATCACATTCATTTTGTTATATGTCGTGAATTGAAGTGCTGTGAGGAAACAGTGAGAAATTATTCTGACTTTAGGCTCATAATTAAAGAACGGCAGCGTCTTGAGGAAGCTTAAAAAGCTATAGTCACAGTTTTTGGAATTGTTAATACAGCCTACAGCGGCGCAACATTTGACTTCACGCGTCCCGTTATCCATATCAGCGTATCACCAAATTCCTTAATCCGGTTCTGTCAAAGACACTACCTTCACTCTCATAGACTGAACACGACTCAGGCGATCGCCGTGCTAAACATCCTGCGAACGATGCGCGGGATGCTATGCGCCAACCACCAAAATTCTGGAGAGTCGCGCTACTGTATAATTGGATATACTGTAGCAGGATGGCGTACACCTCTGACTGAAACACCGAAGCGTATTTTCCGAGCGGAATGCGGTGTCTAGTTCCTGGTGTCTAGTTCCTCTTCCAAAGATTTCCGCTCCTGTACCCTGCTCGGTCTTTGATACATCCGTATACCACACTATCTCCCGTTGCAGGTTGTCTACTTCACAGAATTCTCGGAGTTATGTGGTCCTTTCTAGCATCCTTTATCGTATGCCCTACATATTCTGCGATTTGGATACCTTTGTCGATTCACAGGTGCTACAACGCGACAACGCCCCACGTAATTTGGTAAAATTTCATATTTGAATTAAAGGGGATGGTATATTATGTACTTTTAAAGAAGAAAATTCGTGAATGAAGCATTCTTTGAAAACAAAAATAGTTAAAACTCGGTATTTTCACCACACTTTCAAAAAGTACCCGAACAGGAACAGTACAAGACAACTTTAGAATCGAATACCCGCATGACCATGGCCGACTCTACACTAGGCCGGAGCCTTAGATGTGGCAACGTGGCTTAGCTGTCAAATAGTGGCCCTATAGTTTCAGAATAATTATTACATTTTATATGTATTAGAGTTCATCTGGGTTAATAAATTAAGAAAAATACCTTTTAGAACTACTACTACTAATACCACTTACATCTGATGTCTGGTTCATCACAGTCAGACACTACAAAATAAAAATAAACGCAACCTGTTTCCTGCTACCACTTCCACTTCCACTTAAATGAACACTCAATTTACTTTGTAAATTGTCACTTGAGCTAGAAAAATTCACTATTAGGTCGCTGTGAAGCCATTCTTACTGGTCTTGATTCCCTTTCACTATCAAATCTTTTCGTAGGTATGCCCAGATGCATGCCCTCGTTGGCATGCCCAGATGAGTTCTATTAACTGTCTTTTTCTGTGATATTTGGGAGGTCTAGAAAACATTGTAGGTACCACATTGTGGTTTAAAATAGGTCTTGTCCTTTGAAATGTTTGTAAATTATTGTCTTTATTCTTATAAATATAACCAGCCCTTATGAGGAATACCTTTCACCCACTTCTGTTTATGTCCTGCATTGGAGGCACTAATTGCTAGTGCAACCTGGTACTACACACTTTGCAGGCATCTTTTTATCTTTAAAGTTTCGTTTGTGCGGGTAAATAATTAGAAACACATTAAAAATCACCTTCCACTCTTCGTTGTTACTCTGGAAGGTTATGTTGGTATCTCCTTGTTTGGAAGCCCCAATTGCTATTGCAACCTGGTACTACACATTTCGCAGGCATCTTTTTATCTTTATAGTTTCGTTTGTGCAGGCAAATAATTAGAAACACTTAAAAAATCACCTTCCACTCTTCGTTGTTACTCTGGAAGGTTATGTTGGTATATCCTTGTTTGGAAGCCCCAATTGCTATTGCAACCTGGTACTACACACTTTGCAGGCATCTTTTTATATTTATAGTTTCGTTTGTGCAGGTAAATAATTAGAAATACATTAAAAATCACCTTCCGATCTTATTTTTCACTCTGGAAGATTACACTAATGACTTCACAACAAACAAAAGCTCGGCCCGATACCAGTTTTGCCATATTTCAATGCTCCGGCCTAGTGAGTAAAGTCGGCCATGGCATGACAGACTTCAATAGTGTCACAAAGCTGCGGTGTTGCCAGCGAGCAGCAGTTATCAGTTAATGTACTTCAGGAAATTGTGCAATTGCAATTTTTTTAGGTTAGTGACTGAAAAACATAGAAAATTCAGTCAATGTGTTTTGGAAAAGATGAAAATAAATCATTTTGGGACTTTCATACACGGATGTTCAAAAGGGATTAATTTGACCTGATTTTGTTTCATCAGAAACTGAAATGGAGGTTGAAGTTGGTGTTAACAGAACTGTTCCAAACTACGGTTCTATAACCGTCCGTCTATTTCAGCCGAAAGATTAAAATGCTCGGGTGAAGACGGCATCTCTCTTTTACATAATATTTGTAAGAGTGTCTGGTCCTCCGGTGTTTGGCCAGATGAATGGTGCACATCCATTTTTGTTCCACTTCATAAGAAAGGATCTCCAACAAATCCAGACAATTATCGCCTACTTTCGTTAATCTCTCATGCAAGCAAGGTTCTACTATATATTTTACAGTCTCGTTTGGAGGGTTTCATTGGCTGGCAAATTTCTCAGGCGCAGGTAGGTTTCGTAAAAGGACGCGGTACGCGTGAACAGATCTTCAACTTAAGACAGATTATGGAAAAAGCCAGGGAGCATTTTTTCCCGTTTTTATCTGCTTTGTGGACTATTCTAAAGCGTTTGATAACGTAAAGTGGCCTTAACAGTGGGAAATCATTATCTCCATAGGAGTCCCTTACCACTTAGTATTTCTCACACAGCAACTCTATGAGTCTAGCTCAGCTCGTGTAAGAATTGATGGTAACCTGTCTGGTCAAACAGCAACCAGAAAAGGAGTTCGTCAGGGATGCGTATTATCTCCTATGTTATTTAACATTTACTCTGAATTTGTGATGAGACAGGTATTGGACAACTGGAATGGCGGTATAACTATTAGCGGAAGCAAAATACCTAACTTAAGATTTGCTGACGATACAACCCTTATTGCTGCTTCTCAGGAAGAACTAGTAGCTCTATTGAACGTTTTAGAACAACACAGTGCAGCAAATGGTCTTGGTATTAACTACAACAGGACCAAGGTTAGATAGAGAGCATGACAATAATCGAGAAATAAAGTCAATAGGCCGTTGTGAGGTAGTTCAAAGTTTTGTGTACCTCGGTCCTTTGATCGACAATACAGGTAGCTGTGAGAATGAGATTCGACGGCGCATTCAACAGGCACGGGTGGCCATGACAAAGCTTGCTAAAATATGGCGTGGCCATAACATCACTAAGGGCCAGTTTCTCAATGTCCAGTTAAAGTGTCAGATAGGTATCTGCTAGATAGCGTTGCTATGGATACAACTGTCACATAAGATTTACGTGACTCCGTAAGTTTAGCCTTCAATTGTTTAAACAATTTATCTAACAGTTGCTGCTATCTTGCAGATAAATATTTAACTGGACTGTTAAAAAGGCAGATCGAGCTCGCATAGATGCTTCCGAAATGTGGACGTGGAGGAGAACGCTGAGAGTTCCTTATACCGCCCATCGAACTAACGTTTCCATACTGGATGAGCTCGGTAATCCAAAGAGACTATCCTCCATTGTATCGGCGAGAATGCTTACATTCTTCGGACATATTCACAGAAGCGATAATATGGAGGAACTTGTAGTTCAGGGTCATGCCCCGAGTGGGCGGCGCCGTGGCCGTTTCCCTACACGCTCGGTACTTACGACGAAACAGTTGCTGGATATAAGTATCAAGAGCGCCACTGAACTGACAGCAAATCGCGAATGATGGCGAGCTACAGTTCTCAAAACTATTGATAATATTCTTGTCGGCAATACTCTAGCTCCGACCTAATGCATTTTACGGGTTCACAACATGTCTGTTAAGACATTGTGACTATGATGATGACCTAGATCCTATCTTGAAAGCTTTGTCTGTCAATTTTACTCCAAATTATAGTAATCGCGCCTTAATTTCATCATCCCAAGTTTCAGTTGTTTGAGCTGACCCATTTAAAAAATAAAGTAAGGGAGAGGGACACTGTATGTATATTTCACAATGATACTGAAAGGGTTTACTAAACAGAAGCTTTTGTTTCGAAACAATATTTACTTACAGCCTCAATTAGTTTGTGTAACTCAATTAGAATATTGGATGAAAGGATAAAGCAACAACATTCCCCGAACTCCATAAGCTCAAACACAATAAGAGTAAAACACAAAAGACACAATCCAAATATTGATACAGATATTAAACCGATTCTAATGAAACGTATCTCAAACATGGGAATAGCTAGAAGGTAATATGGACATGTAATGAAAACAACGTTGTCAGATATCGTCCAATCGCTACGTCGCAAAAAAGGCTTTTGACAGCAAAATATCGGAAAAAAAAGAAATTTGGTGGCATGGTAAACATTGGTCCCCTAAACCTACACCTCAGAGTAACAACTGAACATAGAACTAGAAAACAACTAATTCTAATAGGCCTACATCTTTTCTTACGTTGTCATATTGACCACCAGATACGGCAATCATAATTATTTACTATCGTCTTAATCGTATAGTATCCAGAAATATTCCATTCTACGTTAAAAAAGACGGAATTTTGATGGTTCTGGAATGATTACGGCAAAATCAATAGATATGTTGACCTCTACTGCGTTACTGCATGTTTCTCCATTATAAACGCAAATTTTGAAGTCTTACATAAATTTTGAGGAGCTGGCAACGCCGATATAATTTTCATGCAACTTATTTACGCTAGAAGCTCGACTGTCAAACGTTTGTTTTGTTTGTGCGTCTTTTATGATTGGTCAGTAAAATCGAATTCGCTATTTCTTGGTAACTGTAGTGAAGCTTTACGGACTAGCTGTGCTATATTCGAGTGTAGTTTAACAGTTTCTCGAGATGGAACTCAAAAATTGCAGTATTTGTAACGTGGGTTGCATTGGAAGAATTTTCAGGTTAGTTGGCGTTACACAGCATTGTTTACAATTTGAACTGTCACTGCGAGGTTACAGCTGATCAATGTCTGCAGGCTGAAGTGTCAAAGATGATGGCTTTGAGCACGCCATGCTGAAGTGGTTTGTTTACTAGCCTCTAAGTTCAGTTGTCACTATGAGACCTACACCTAAGTTTGCGAACTCGGGGGGTTGCATACATTCAGGGGAACAGTTCTACCATCCCACCAAATTTCATTTCTTCCCGACCTTTCGCGCTCAAAAGACTTTTGTAGGACTAAGCCCGAATGTGTTATTTAGACAGCTACAGATAATAATGGAGATATGAAAAATGGTATTCTCTTACGAGACAAAGTGTCACAGTACTTTTTGATAGTGCTTTTCGACTTAATACGCGATAAAATTCCGATTTCAGTAAAAATCAAAAACCACCCCCTAACTTTGGGGCACTGTAAAATGGAAACTATTGATCGCACAAGAAAAATGTTAAGACCAAAATTGTGGAGAATTTTATTGCCTCTATATATTATTTGACCTTTTTTTCGATAGCTCTTACCATAACAACGCTATTTCTCGAAAAACTACTTCACCCAGTATACAGGAGGTAGAATGCAAAATCTAGATTTTCTCCCTTTTCTTTAAATATAACCGCCTCATAAATTTTTATATACTTTTTGCTTTTATTGTTAATTTTAACTTTTCACTGAGATGGAATGAAAAATTATTTTATATTTTCTATTTTTATACAGGGTGAGTTTTCAGTACCGGCTCGGTGGATAACTCCACTACTGTAGAAGATAGCGAAAAAATTTATATACAAAAGTTGTAGCAACGGATATGCTCCTTGCTTAGAAAATATTTAGATTCATACAGGGTGATCCATAACTATGTGGTAGTGCAAACAAGCATTTTTTTAAATGAGACACCCTATATATTATTCCACATTCAAATTCTACTAATGATTTCCGTTCTTCCAATATAAGGTATTGTTACTTCAAAAGTTAGTGATGCATATTCGAACACAGGGTGATGTAGAAAGCAAAATCTAGATTTTCTCTCTTTTTTCAAACATAACCTCCACTATTTTATTATACCAAAGAATTGCTTTTAACATGCTCTTTCATCTTTGTATAGCACTTGTTATGGCTGCATTCATTAGTTGCTGAGATATTTTGATTTTTCTACAAATTTTAAATATACCTTCTATTTGTTCACTAAAATTAATTTATTTTGAGAAAATACTACCAATTTTATTTTTGCTTAACAAACAACTAAGATATAAGGCCATAATAGTGCTTGATCAAGCCAAAACACTGAATTAATGAGATAATATAGGTCAAGTGTGCTGAGAAAACAATTTTATAGACGTCATGCATAATTATCAAGCAGATGTATCAGGTAGGCTATGAAATATTAAACGACACAGTCCAAATAAAACGATTCTTCAATCTTTCAAACGCATTAGTTTTAGAGTGCCTCCGTTCTGGATATTGCTGTTCATAGTTGATACATTCTAGAGGCAAGTAGACAATTTCTCAAAGATTTTCCTAAATACCCTCAATGGAAAAATTAATTTTTAAAGCCGGTTTTTCACACAGTATGGAATTACTGAGCAGGTTATGAAAACTGTCGATTTTTCAAAGCTTACTTGATAAATCTGCTTGACAATTATGCATCACGCCTACAAAATTGTTTCCTCAGCATACGTGACTTTATTATCTCGATCATTTAGGGTTTTGACTTCATCAAATAGTATCATGACCTTATAATTTTAGTTATCTGTTAAATAGAAAACAAGCAAGATAGTACTTTCTCAAAATAAATGAATTTCAGTACACAATTAGAAGCTATATTTTAAATTTATCGAAAAATCGAAATATCTCGGAATCTGATGGACCTAGGTACAACAAGTGCTATACAAAGATGAAAGAGCATATTAAAAGCAATTCTTTGGGATAATAAAATATTGAGGGTCACATTTAAAAAAAGAAAAAATCTGGATTTTGCATTCTACATCATCCTGTATACAAATATGCGTCACGGGTTTTTTTTATAGCCGATTTTAAAACTAGAGAATATTTTTAATCTTTCCATGTGAGAAAAATAATTTTTGATTCATTACTTTTTGACATACAGTACGTTCATTTGACCGCGATTTGGATATAAAAATGGTCATAGCTTTTGAAATACCCTGTATAATGTAACAATACCCTATATTGTAAGAACGGAAATCATTAGTAGAATTTGAATATGGGATAATATATAAGGTGTCTCATTTAAAAAAATGCATGTTTGCATCACCACGTAGTTACGGATCACCCTGTATAAATCTAAATATTTTCTGAGCTAGAAGCTACAACTTTTATATACACATTGACCGAGCCGGTACTAAAAACTCACCCTGTATATTTCATGCAACTGATCAATAGTCCAATGTACTGGTTTCCATTTTGGTTGTTTTGCCGAGTTGCATTTTGTAAAAAATTGTTCAAATCTTTTAAATATTCGTCGTTCAATTTACATTTTTACTTATATACTGTTTTGTCTCCATATGAATTTTAGCCCTGAAGGAGGAGTAAATAAACGCCGAAACGTCGGCTTTCTGTGTAAAAAAATATCTCTGCTGTACTTATCCCAAAATCCGAAGAATCTTTTCTACTAAATCCTAAGAAAGAAACTATATGGTCACCTACCACCCGCCGACCAAAGATCGGCTGGATATAGCGCGTCGACGTGTCAAACATATTCCTTCTCTGAAGTGTGTCGACTTGCGTAGAAGAAAAATTAATTTGGCAACACTGTACCTCACCGAGCTATCTAGAAGCTAAATTAGGTGTAATTGACTTTTTGTGTATATTTAGAGGCAATTGGGTACATAACTACCAAACAATCCGTTTTTTCATATGTCTGCTTGTGAGTGTAGTTGAGAAAAAAAAATGTTTCAGAGTAATGATTCTATTCTTCCATTATTAAATACAGAGAAAGATTTACATTCTATTTTGGTATAATTATATACTGGTCGTCTTATTTGGCTCATTGTTCGCTTCGGAAGACCCTGTTGTTAAAGCTGGTGGTAAAACCTTGTATCCCCATTTTGGGAGCAAGAAATTGCTGTAAAGGGTCAACCCTGTCTCCAGGCTTTCTGTTGAAGAGGTACCTGTACCTCATGGGTAGGGTAAAACCCCCAATTGTTGGCACCTCGCTAATTGTTGGCATCTTACGCAATTTTTGTAGAATTTAACGATTTTCAGAAAGTGGCAGCTAATTGTTGTGCTACTAGTAGAAGCGGCAACAGTATATGGTAATATTAATATAATTTTTATAAAAGTGCTCCTTCACCAGTAGATGCTTGTCAGCAGAGAAGGGAGGGTGTCACGTGAAAGACTGCAGAATCAGCGCGAAATTTAGACCGGTAGGTATCACAAAAGTACCCTCTATAGCGAAATGACTGGTGATACACCTGCATTTTTGACAGAAATAAATCCTGTAAGGTCCATTCAAGTATATTCGGGATGTACATTAAAGCACTTTTGAAGGAATATCCTCCGCTTCTTCTTGCATTGCGGATAAGGCCATCAAAGGTTAGTTCATGGGTATCGAAGGGTACTTAAAAGAAGAAGGGGACAAAACATGTTCCCAGTACAACCCAGAACTGGGAAAAGTAAACGCTCCAAAAGGAAAAAAAGTCTATGAAAAAGATGTGTGCACGGCAAAAGAAAACTCTAAGAAGAATAGAAAACTTGGCAGAACTTGAACTTATGTTTACATTAGCTGGAACAATTTAGCTACCAATAATTATTACTGTATTAGGTACTGATTTTTTTTTGCAGTGTTGGTAGAACGCTGTGAATCTGATTTGGCTTAGTTTGGTATTCAGAATGTCCTTTATTTTTTGTAGATACCTATACCGAACTGTTTTGATTAAAGTTTTTGTAATAACTACACTTGTTCCTTCACACAAAAGTTAAAATCAATCTGATATCTATTTTAAACCACTACATATAATACAAAAAGCGTAGTGCCAATAATTAGCATCAGCCAGTGCCAGCAATTGGGAAAAGGGTGCCAATAATACGGAATTTGCAATTGTCTGTATTTCTTCTCTTATTCTCTGGTTTTTCAGCTTCTGAGAAATTATTTCTCATCAGTTCAAAACTACAGTGATTTCTGGATATATAATCATAAAAATCATACATGTCTCGCATTTATGGTAGCAGCTATCGTTATCTTCAAGGAAATGATACCTTAAAGTGCCAACAATTGGGGGTTTTAACCTACCATTCTACTCTAAAACTGACATTAATGGTGAAAGTACCCATCATACGTTTACTTTTTTTTGAAGAATAGTGAATGTGCTCATTGGTGCATTCACCATTAATGTAAGTTTGTCTAAAGACAGCACAACTTGTTTTGAATTAATTCAAGATTGTGTACATCTAATTCCTGTTTACCAACCTTTTCTGTCAACTGTCTGAATCCTATAATAAGGTATTTTGTGATTGTATAGAAATTATTCTTGAGGTTTGGCATTTTTTTGCGCAAATGCTGCAAGCGTATTATAGCGCTGTAGAAGCGCTGCGACAGGATAAGTATCTGTGCACGTCAGATTTGGAACGCTGCAGGTTGTAGCCGTCGGCAAACAAATTCCCCGGCAACTCATTCCACAGCGTCAAAGTTCTCCAAAAGAAGGAGTGCTGGAGGAGACTGGATCGGGGAGTAGGGACCTCAACCTGGTAAGGATGAGCTCGCAGAGCCTGTCTAGTGTTCCTCGTTCGGACGGCCTTTGATGTTATTATCTGGGAGAGCTCACTAGAACAACTTCCGTGATAGAATCTGTAACACAGGGACAGATCAGCCGCCTTTTTTCGATGTTCCAGGTTGTGGAGGTACTTTGTGAGGTTAGGCGTATCGATTAGTCTGATCACTCTTTTCTGGATAGTGTCCAGAAGCTTTAGAGAGTGGGTGCATCCCTACACAAGGGAGCATTACTCCAACGATGGTCGAATCTGTGCCTTATAGAACATCAGGAGTTGCTCTGGTGTATACAGCTTCCTACAGCGGAACAAAACTCCAAGCTTCTGGGTTTCCGTTTTAGCAATACTAACGACGTGGTCGTGCCAGGACATGTTATTGTTGATGTTAATCTCCAAAGGATTGACGGAAACAGTCCCTCCATTTCCACAGTTGGTAAGCCAATATGAAACTTATTTTTCGGTGTATTTGTGTATTGTGTGATTTGCAAATAAAACTTAGAAGAAAAGCAACAAAACACAATCTATTTAGCGTCCAAATCGAAACTATTAAAGAGCAGCTAGATTACCTCAATGCACATACGCCAAGCCTAGAGATGAGTGTGAAAATAGAAGTTGTTCTAATTCCCACACAATTTTTGATTCAATTTACAATGTTAAAACAATTTGTTATTTGGTGCTAGTTTATTTATATTGTTAAAGAAGTTGAACTAAATCTTGTACAAGAAATCATGTAGTCTAAGGTAGCCTTCATTTCAGAAAAGTATAAATAAGCACTGTTATCTGTACAGGGCGTCCCATTTTGGACAATTTTACGGGGTATTCGGTTATTTTTGGAGATAGACAGTTGCGGTTTTCGCGACAGTGTGCTACTTTTTTGTGAAACTAATGATGCCGTCAACAAAATTATCATGGCCCTCTTGGTTTTTGAGATACAGAGTGAAATCAAAAATTATCGATTTTGGGACCACTCTGGTATCTCGGCTGTCTTTTATTTTATTGAAAATTTTAAAAAAGCGTCTTGTAGAATTTTTTCTCTAGAATCTAGTGCGCTAGTTTGATTTTTTTCTTGCTCGAACCAGTTTTCAGTTATGCAAACATATATTTTTTTGAATGGAACACTCTGTATATTATTTTTGAAGTCAATCGGAAATAATTTAAGCTTCTCAAAAATACATATTAGTATTAAGTTGTTTTGAAAATTACGCTCAAAATTTGGAATTTTTCATTTTCTACTTTATTTGTAGGAGTAGGCCATGACTAATCTATTAAAACAATATCCAGGTAAACAATTATTAAGATACAGGATACTCAATATTTTTAAACTCAATTATTTGATTTTATTTTACACGCTATTAACTACTATTTGCGATAATATTCAATAAGTATTACTTAGTCCATTATTACATTACTTAAAACCAAACAACATTATATCTGAATAATATCAATAAATCATTAAATTTGAATTTGAATCAAAATAAAAACTAACAACATCCAGGAGCTTTTAGAGATATTGGTTCAAGTTGGAGACTATTTTCTCGAATGCAAATCTCGCACAATTTCTTATTCTTTTAATGGCATTTAAAAGAATTATTGGTCTCCTTCGTGTTATGACGATTAAATATTCCCAAACTTGGATCCTGTGCAAATGTTGAAGTATCTTAAACTTGTATGGATGGTAATTGTATTTTTTTAGAATTTTTTCTGCAGTTGATACTACAGCTTCTTCTATATGCTTACAAGATGACGAAGGCGTTGCTTCTATGTAACCTAATACGTTTGTTTCCCTTTGCCCCCTATTCTCCTTGAAATGAGTTTTAGGACGTGGTTAAATAAAGGATCCGTACCTAACTATATTTATTTTTAGACGAGCAAATACAGGGTTACTGGTAACTCGACCACTTTCCTGCAGGAAGTCATAGAGGGACTCAAATGCAATAGATTTAACCCCCATATGTAATTCCGAAAACGATAGTTTTCGAGATAATTAACATTTAATGTTTTTCAACGATATGTCCAAATTTCCACACTACATCCCAAATTTAGAAAAATACCCTGCTGTCGATTTCCAATTTAGTTTTTTTACTGACACATACGCAAATCTAATTTAGTATTTAAATGTGTAAAAATACTAAACTACATACAATTATTTAAAAAATAAAGAACAAAATTTTTACATTCACCGCGAAAGAAAATTGTCTAGCTCAAAAAAAGATACACAACCAGTCAAACAAATTATTTTAAAAACTTCCTTATCTGATGGCCTATTCCAAGGACAAGAATGACAGTACAACCACAAGTAACTATTTAACAAAATTTATCAACATAATACAGAATCATCAACAACATGATATCCAGCATGATGGTTGTCCAGCACATTACCGTATCACAATTCGGCAGTTGTTGAACAACACATACCCGAACAAATGGATAGGGAGGGGTGAACCCATCCCATGGCCTGCGCGGAGCCCAGATCTGACACCTCTTGATTTTTACATCTGGGGTCACATGAAGGCATTGGTTTACGAGACTCCAGTTAATACTGCTGACGAATTAAGGCAAAAAATTATCAATGCGGCGGAGGAGATGAAATTTTTCAACACGAGTTACAAAAACCGAAGTGAGGAAGCGGATCCGTACTTGTATCCGAAATCAAGGGCATCACATTGAGCAAGATCTCTAGAAACTTTGAGTGGATTTAATTTGTTTTACTTGGATAAAATCATCGACCGCATTTGCAAACATTCTAGTATGTAACTGAGTTATCAATAATGATTGTGCTGTCATTCGTTGTTTTTGAATAGGTGATTTTTATTCATTGCTGTTTATAATCTTTCTGAAAAGGTTATTAGGTAGGAAAGTTTTTTTAGCGATTTGTTCAACCGTTTATATAATTTTTTTTGAGCTAGATAATTTTCTTTCACGGTGAATGTAAAAATTTTGTTGATTATTTTTTAAATATTTGTATTTAGTTTGGAACTGTTTAGTATTTTGAAACATTTTAATACTAAGTTAGCTTTTTGTATATGTTAGTTAAATACTAAAATAAAAATTCTCTGAATCAACAACAGGTTTTTTTCTTAGTTTAGCATCTAGTGTGGAAATATGGACATTTGGTTGAAAAACATTAAATGTTAATTATCTCGAAAACTATCGGTTTTCGGAATTACATATGGGGGGTTAAATCTATTACATTTGAGTCCCCCTATCACCTCTTGCAGGAAAGTGGTCGAGTTACCAGTAACCCTGTATATCTGGAAACGGTTGCTGTCTCTTTGGGTGTCTAAGCTGCTTTTATTATAGAAAATTGACAATAATTAAAATAAAAGCACAGAAAGAACAAAGCTATATTTAATAAAAATATAAATAAAAACAGCCAGCCTCGTAAATTTTCTACAGATTTGCTTTTCTGTTTTTAATAGATGAGTCATAGCCCACTATCTACTCAATATTATAATAACACACTCATCATTTTAATGATACATTATTATTTAAATAAAAAAGGTACTTTTATTCTGTTTTTTCGAATTTGAGTAGTAAGTCTCTTGAAGAGTAATAACTGCTTAGATGCTTATTATTTATAGTTGATAAGTCATGGCGTACTGCTACAAATAAAGTAAAATATGAAAAATCAAATTTTGAGCGCAATTTTCAAAACGACTTAATATTAATATATATTTTTGAAAAGCCTGAATTATTTCCGATTGACTTCAAAAATAATATACAGGTTGTTCCATTTAAAAAAATATATGTTTGCTTCATAACTGAAAAATGGTTAGAGTAAGAAAATATCTAACTACACCACTGGATTCTAGAGAAAAAATTCTATAAGACCTTTTTTTATCTTTTCAATAAGATAAAAGACAACCGAGATAGGAGAGTGGTCCCAAAGTCGATAATATTTGATTTCACCCTGTATCTCAAAAACTAAGAGGGCCATGATAATTTTGTTGACGGCATCTTTACTCTCACAAAAAAGTGGCACACTGTCGCGAAAACCGCAACTCTCTATCTTCAAAAATAACCGAGATACCCCGCAAAAGTGCCCAAAATGGGACACCCTGTACAATATGTAAGCTAAATTGGGTGAAATTATATTTTTTCCTATATTTAGAGTCAATTGGATACCTAACTACCAAGTAAGCCTTTTTTTCATATGTCTGCTAGTGATCGTAGGTCAGAAAAAAAACTGTCTCAGAGTAATGATTCTATTTTTCCATCATCAGACGAAAGATGTACATTCTATTTTGGTTAATTATAAACTGGCTGTCTTATTTGGTTCTTTGTTCCCTGCGGAAGACCCTGTTGTTGAAGGTGATAGTGCAATCCTGTACCCTCATGTTGGGCGTGAGGAACTGTTGTAGGGTGTCAACCCTTTCTCGAGGCTGTCTGTCGAACGGATACCCCATGGGCCTAGCGTCAGGGTATTTGCGGTCCTTGATACCGCAGAAGCTGTAGGCGTCGTTGCAGATGCCTTCCACGTTTTGCTCCACCTGCAGACAAAATGTTAAACTCATAAAAAAATTATTCCTGGTGAAGTATTTCTATTTATATTTTTTTGATTCATTAATTTGACTCTTTACATAAAGAATAGTGGCAAGAGTCATGTATAAGAAGTTTCTTGTAATATACTGAATGGTTTGGCTATTAGCCCTACACTGAGGAGTCTGCAAATCAGCCATGATGTGTTGAGGCTTTCAATAAAAGTCGTTATAATAATGATAATATTCCTCAAGAGAATATCTATACATGAGTAATATAAACATATAAAACAAATATGATATGAGGTCATGAACAACGAAATACCACAAAAGTGCATTACTTGTACGAAAATGATAATATTAAATGTAATAATAAATACAGGGTGTTTACAATCTTAATGTCGTTCTGTAAAGTACGAATATTACACATCATTGTAATGCTTGTACCACAAAATTTAATACGAATATCCCAAATTTGAAGTTTCAAAAAAATCGTAACATTTTCTGTTAACACAGAATATGCGGCAACAAATATAGACATAATAGCATTTGTCACGTGAATATCTCCAAAAACACCTGACAGAAACTAGGGCGAATACTGGGCAATGTTGTCGGATTGTGATTTTGCAGTCATACTTTTTTAATTTTTTTTCTATTTAACTATGCGTTAACTAGTGAAATGGTACTGGGGTTTCAGGTTAGAACTATCATGATCTCACGTTCCTCCAAATTAATGCACTAAAATCGTAAACACCCTGTATATCATTCTAAACTCTTGAAATTAGATTTATGGTGAATGTATTAATCACACTACTTTACTTTTTTGAAAAATAGTGCATGTGCTCAAATTATTTAATGACTATCAGAATGGTGGAAGATGTTGCATTCACCACTTTTCAAAAAAGTAAAGAAGCTAGTGTGATACATTCACCATCAATATAAATACGTCTACTAAAGAGCAAAAACAAAAGACAACAAAACACACTTTTAAAACAGCTTGAACTGAAACTTAAACTTATTTTAATTAACAAGGCTTTGTCCAACAGTAATACACAATCAACTAACTAAATAAAATTGTTTAAATTTTAGATTTTAAATTCAAACTCAAATTAAAAAAAAAAGTTGCTCGAATATGTGATTATTTGCAATAATTTCTACAACTCGATAAACTTATTTGCATTTGTTCATGTTTTCCTTTTACCTTCTCACACCCATAGGTGAGGGAAGTATTACGATCGCGGAAATTTTCAATTTTGAGATAATATGAATTCGTGGTTCTTGGGTTTTTAGGCCGGCGTCGTTTAGCGTTAAAGCTTGACGTTTCGCCACCACGAGTGGATGGCATCTTCAGAAGCTATTTCACTTCGGCGACTTCCAAAATACTGACGGCTGGTGGATCTGCACCTATATTTATACCTGCTAATGGTGACGTGGCCCAAACAGGTAGCGTTGGTAGCCCCGCCCCTTCGCGATATGGTAGTGTCTTCAGGTCCTTTAGGATGGGTATCCATGTCCGGTTGACTTTCTGTGTTTCTTCTTTCCTATTGAAATTATTATGATGTTTCTGTATTTCGATGGCTTCTCTTTGAAGTCTGGCATGGTATGAAGACGTTGCGGCAAGAACCTGTGTTTCTTCGAACTTGATCCTGTGACTTCCCTCCTTAATCGCATGTTCGGCTACCGCTGATTTGTCCGTATGGCCTAGTCGACAGCTAGCCTTACGTTCTGCAATTCTTGTGTTTATAGATCGCTTCGTTGTTCCTATGTATACACTCCCACATGTGCATGGTATGCGATATACCCCCGGTGTTGTGAGTGGGTCTCTTTTATCTTTCACCATTCTCAAATATTCCTGTATCTTTCTTGTGGGCTTGTAGATGGTCTTGACGTTTTCCTTTCGTAACATTTTTCCTATTCTGTCTGTTATTCCAGGCACATAGAGTAGAAAAGCTTTTGCTATCGGTTTAGGTTCTGGTTTTGCCCTATTTCTTCTCATTGTCCTTGATATTTCCTTTTCTGTGTAACCATTTGCCTTAAGAGCATTCTTTAGATGTTCCAGTTCGGTGTCGAGTTCTTCTGGTTCGCACACTTTTCTAGCCCGTTCTGTCAAAGTCCTAATAATTCCGTACTTCTGAGATGGGTGGTGGTTTGATTCTTTATGCAAGTACCGGTCAGTATGAGTTGGCTTTCTATATACCTTGTGCCCTAATCTAGTTCCTTTTCTTGTTAGAAGAACATCAAGAAAGGCGAGATTTTTGTTTTCTTCTACCTCCATGGTGAACTTGAGTTTTCATGCACTCTGTTCAGGTGTTCTAGAAATTCTTCGAGCTTTTCTCTTCCGTGATTCCAAATGACAAACGTATCGTCCACGTATCTGAGCCATATCTTGGGCTTGTATTGAGTGCTCTTCAAGGCTGCCTGTTCGACCTTCTCCATTACAAAGTTCGCTACCATCGGGCTTAGAGGGCTTCCCATGGCTACACTTTCAATTTGTTCGTACATGTTGGCGTCCCAGACGTCAAGCTTTAACGCTAAACGACGCCGGCCTAAAAACCCAAGAACCACAAATTCATTGGACGATGGCCGCGAAAGCCTTACACAGTATATTTGAGATAATATGTTTTATGGGCGTTATAGGAAAATCCACGTCACTCATTTCTGTTGGTCTATCCGTCTACTGCTGCTATGAATTTGAAAATCGATGAAAGGGCGTCGAAGTAATTAGCACAAAACAAAAAATTTCAAATCTTCCTAAAACTTCGTTTTTAGGCGTTTTAGGGGTTCCTGGCATTTTCTAACTTTTTTACTCATTTCCGTCGGTCTGCCTGTCTGTCTGTCTGCCAGTCTGTCTGTCTGTCTGTCTGTCGGTCAGTTTGTCTACCTGTCTGTCGCTTTTTTCTAGCCTCGTAATCTCAGCAACCGCTGCATGATTGTGATGAAATTTGGGCTGCGATATGCTGTGGAGTCGTAGTAGGTAATGATCCTATAATTTTGAAAATCGGTGGATGGGCGGCGAAAAGTAATTACCAAAAAATTAAAAAAAAATAAATATTGCTCAAACTTCGTTTTTAAACGTTTTAGAGGTTCATGATCATTTTCTGTGTTTCTTTGGGTGAGGTGAAATGGAGGTGGTTAGGGGGTGGGGGGTTGAAAAACTGAAACATTTCTTGTACTCATAATAGACTGTCCAGTAACCTGTGAAGGAAGACCTAGCGACATAAATCACCTTTTTAGGTCAATCGGAACATTGCCTATCCTATTACGGAAACCAAGGAACTTAGAATTTGAATTTGTTTTGTATTTTGTAATGTGGACACTATTAAATTGATTCTAATGAAATTTTGACGCAATACTACTCGAAATATTATTAACATGGTGAGGATGGAAAACGCGTATATTTATTAAAAATCGTGTCAGTGGCAGCGTAGCAATGATCAAAAAAAGTATGAAAACAACTCAAACTTCGTTTTTAGATCTTTTAGGGGTTCCTCATCATTTCCTACATTTTTTTGGGTGGGGGTAAAATCGGGGTGGTTGGGAGGTGGGACGTTGTAAAACTGAAAAGTTTGTAGTATTGGTAATAGGCTGTCCATTGTAATGTGAAGGGAAGGCCTAGCGGCATAAGACAATTTCAGGAGGGGGCTGGCGAGTATTTGGTTCTCATGGGAAAATAATAAACTGGTATCACCGTAATGTGTGGTAAGTACTGAGCCAATCAACTTGAAATCATTTTTTTAAGATACAAACTGACTAAAGCGAATAATAAAGCAAAATTAACAGACAATGTTAAGGTATCAGATTTTACATAAAAAGCTAATATATAAACTGATTAAATCAAACAATAATATTTAATCCCAACTAACAACAGAAATCTGTATCTACTCACCTTATCCTGCTGATAGTCACTGATCATGACAAACAGCTGACACTTCATGCCTTCCGCATTCCCCATGGGCACCAACATGTGTGCGGGCCACCCGCATCCGCAGAAGTTGAACTGGGCCAATTGGTCACCTCCAACGGGTCTGTTGGTGTCCAGATCACGGAAGGTCCTCTCGAAAGGAATCGTCACCGAAGATTGGGTTGAGGAACGGGTTATGGTATTGCGCCCTTGCTTCACTGAAATGTAGATCAAATAGAATGGAAGATCTGTCTCACCTGGCAATTTAACGATGTGGGCATTTGTAGATAGATTCAGACTTATACTTGTGTATTTGTCCTCAAACTATGGGCAGCTATCTGGAGTCTATGGGCCAAAAACAAAGCTCCCCCTCTCTCTTGGGGGAAACACCACGGTATTCCAAGCAGAGATATATGCGATTTTAGCTTGTCTTTCGCATTTACGAAATTCAGGGGCCAAGCAGGCGGATCACCATCTGGTCTGACAGCCAGGCAGCATTGAAAGCATTAAGTACTTGCAGGTTTACATCAAGGCTCGTTCTGCAATGTAGAAAGGTCTTGGATGACATTTCGGCGAGACATCAGGTGTCACTTATGTGGGTGCCGACTCATGCTGGAGTTAGTGGTAATGAAATGGCGGACGCGCTCGCAGGGCGAGGGTCGAGGAATAACTTTCTAGGTCCTGAGTCGGCTTCGGGCCTGGCAGCCGGTACCATCAGAAGGAAAACAGAGGTGTGGTTGCAAAATCAGCATCTTATCAGATGGAGAGGAATCTCCGGACACCCCCGTCAAGCTAGAGAACTTATTTAAGGACCTCTGGCTAAGGTGGGATGGTTCTGTCTCACGCTGGACAGAAGCCGACTAAGGCTACTTGTTGGCCTGCTATCCGGCCATAACACCTTCAAACGCCATTTGTATGTGATGGGGGTGGTAAATGATCCAACGTGTACACGCTGTGGTGAGGAGGAAGAATCCTCGGCACACATTCTTTGTCGTTGTGAAGCCCTTGGGTATCACAGGCAGACTATACTCGGTTCAAGGGTTCTTGAACCCGAGGATACAGGGTGTCCCAAAAAATAGTGTCAAGCGGAAGCCCAGAGATAGAGCACACCTAGAAGTATCTGAATCACTCCCATATATGCTATGCAATTTTTTGTAGTTTCCGAGTTATGAATTTTTTTCTGAATTTTAGAGAATTCTCTACCTCGACAACTTAAAACTGTTCCAAAAGAAAAATTAAAAGACTTTTCCAAATTCTCTTTTTTGCTGATTAATCTTTAAGAGTTTCCTGATCATTACATAATGGAATCGGCTTAGTACATCTGATGAAAGTCATGAAAATTATAGTGTAAGGTGTAAGGATTTACGTTCTGTTGATTATAACTTAGATTTTCGACTCGCAATTAAAAATTTAAAGAGGTGATTTCCTTATTTCTATGCAGGTCCAAAAACTTCTTCAGACTCTCAGCTATCACAATCATTGAAAAAAACTAGTACTTAGTGGGGCTACTTTCGCTCCAATTGACCTTCAAAGACAAGAGGCGAAGATTTCTTGAAATCAGCGATGGGATTTTAAATGAAACAATAACTAAATTTAGGGCGCTAATAGCCGAATTATTGTCATTGCCGCAATAAAACACATTCAATGCGAACAGAATATCGATAGATGACCACCTGTGTCACTTTGCTAAGATTTTTTTTACATGTCCGACTTCTTATTTGTAAGAGGGAAATTGTAAAATGAAACGAAATTATCAAATTTCTTCACTAAGTTAAATTTCACAAGAAATTTTCAAAATGTCTACCTTCTTGTTCGATGCATAGTCAACATCATCTGAAAAAATCGTTTTTTAAATTAACAAAAGCTCTTTGATTGTTTTTTATTGTTTCTTCAGTCTGTGTTAATTTGTTGCGTAATTCGCTGATGTTTCGACACTCTTTAGCATAAATTAGTTTTTTGTAGTAGTCCCAAACAAAAAACTCTATTGGATTTAAGTCAGGTGATCGTGACGGCCATTCAGTGGGTCCATCACGACCTATCTATTTGTTGCATAGTCTCTTGCAGAAAACAGCATCGTTAAATTCAGTTGTCGTGCACTCAAGGTCCATAGGATAGCCAAGTAGTCAGACAACAGAAACAACACCAATCCAAACAAAAGCGTATCGTTTTAAAGCCGCAAAGACAGACAGACAACTGAATAAAGACAACGAAAACAACTTATGCAATGACACATCTTGAAAAGACGTCACAACAATATCATAGCTATCTTTTTCTAACATCGCCATCGTTTACTGCGTTAGCGTTGGCCCTTTTTGTTGGCGCTCAGGTAAAAGAAGAATAATGCGCTCCTTGTTGTTTTTTAGCAAGAAATAGGATCTTTTTTAATAAATGTTTAATTTATGCAACGTTTTTAACGTTTATTATTGCGGTATTGACAATCAATCTGCTATTAACGCGTTAACATAAGTTATTGATGAATTGAAAAACATCGCTAATTTTAAGAAATCATCGCCTCTTGTCTTTGAAGGTCAATTGGAGCGAAAGTAGCCCCATTGGGTACTAGTTTTTTTCAATGATTGTGCTAGCTGAGAGTCTGAAGAAGTTTTTAGACCTGCTTAGAAATTATGAAATCACCTCTTTGGATTTTTAATTGCGAGGCGAAGATTTAAGTCATAATTATCAGATCGTAAATTTTTCATTTTACACTAAAATTTTTATAATTTTCATCAAAGTTACGAAGCCGATTATTTTACGTATGAACAGTAAACTCTTGGAGATTAATTACCAAAAAAGATAATTTGGAAAAGTCTTTTAATTTTTCCTTTGGAATAGTTTTAAGTTGTCGAGGTAGAGAATTCTCTAAAATTCAGAAAAAAATTCATAACTCGGAAACCACAAAAAATTGCATAACATATATGGGGGTGATTCAGATACTTCTAGGTGTGCTCTATCTCTGGACTTCCGCTTGACACTATTTTTTGGGACACCCTGTATAAGATGGGCAGTACCCTAGGCCATCCTCACCTTTGCGATGAGGGCTGGACTTGGGAACTAGGGTAAGGAGAGGTGCAAAACAGCCCATTGGTAGGCCTATGCACTGGTGGTTCCAGCCTCTCTCCCTCCTTCATTCATTCATGCATTCATTGGCAGCTATAGCACTATTACTTCTCATGGTTACATGGCCCTAAAATTCTTTGGTCAGCACCCTTCCTAGCTAGACCATCCGCTATACGGTTGCTTTTGTTACTGTTGTCCCTCCTCAGAACAATATTGTTTTTGTCTGAAGTATGGGCTAAAAATTGGTGGCATTCGATTGCTAGCCTTAATATGATGCAAGGTTTATTCAGGATTAAAAGTGCTTGTCTGCTGTTAGTGCAGTCTATTACAGACATTCCTGCCTTTTACCAAGCTATGAATGAAATATAACCGAGTTTTCGAAATTTTTCAACTTATATTTCTTGAAAAATACCTTTATCAATGTTTAGCAATACTTACATGATACCATGAACTTATCCATTTCAATGAACAAGTTCTTCTGGTCACGGAACAGCCAGGGGTTGCCTCTTTCATCAAACTTGGGTGCCAGGAAAATTCTGAAAATAGCAAGATATTATTATAAAGAAAAACAAAAAAGTGCAGCCCGGACTCCGACACACTGAGCTACTGTTCCATCACCCAGTGACTACTCCTCACACCGTGCTGCACCGTGCGCCCTCAATAGAAAGGGAGACCCAAGGATGCATTCTGCATTCTGGAGGCTAAGATGTGCGCCGCCGCACGGCACACCGGTATTTTGTGCAGTGCAGAGAGTAGCGTGTTCCTCATTCATTCATATTTAGTTTCTTAATGGCTTGATTTGAAGACGATATGAGTATTTAATTTTTGTATCTTTTTTCCACGTCAACATCTCTTTCACCAATTTTTTAACTATTTTTCTTCCCACTCCACAGGTAAAAGCAGTATTGTCATCAGAAACATTTTCGATTTTGGTATAATAACTTATTGGCTTTTTATGATCGTCATTTTTATCGGCCTGCCTATCCGCGTAATCTCAGTAACCTATTCTTCGTTTTTAATGTATAAGCGACTTTCCTTCCAATCTTGTGTGGGTTGGAAAGTAAATCGATAATTCCTGATCCATATTTAGACTCAGACACTATTAAAGTTTATCTAAACTACCGTAAGCAGCCTGTTCGTATAGCAAAGGAGACGCACCACCTTGAATTCTTTAAAACTTTCCATAACGACCTGGAAACTTGAAGTATATACATTTTCAGGCATCGTTTTCGTATGGAATACATTTCGATAACAATATTTCAGAACTCTCCGTCAAGTAAACTTTCTTGCATTATCAATACGTTACTGAAGAAAAGTTTTCTAGTATGGTGTTGTCTGTCTCAATGAAACAGGTAAAGAATTATCTATTTCAGGCAATATATCTCATTTTTCTGAATAGAATACAACTCAATCGGGTCTTAAAATGCAAATGAAAACAAACCACAACTACTTATTTTTAAGTACAGCGGTACTTCACCACTAAGGTACTCAGGCAAAGAGAGAATTGAGGTTTTGAATTAGGAAAAAAAATACTTTTTTTGTGATAAATGGAAAGATCATATGAAAGCTTTATAACAAAACTGTTTTTGTTTTCTTTTTTTTTCGCAATAATTCAAAAGTTATATCAAAATAAAAATGGGTCTTTGAATCGAGTACCGAAAACACCCCGACGGCTCCCGAACCCGTGTGACGTCATCATGGCAGTAAGGATAACCAACGACGTCCTACTCCGATACTAGATTCTAGATTCCCAGCCAATCGCGAAAATACGTACTGCTAAACTGGTAACTAGTGTATATTTGTTGCAACACAGTCTATAAATGAAGTTTGTAGCTCGAGACGAAGTCTACGATCGAAATAAATATGTTTTTGAATGTTTGAAGTTGAAGTCAGATTACAGATTCCAGTAAGTAAGTACCTAATCAAATATGTTTTGTTGAAAAGATCTCCTCAATCAAAGGATAGCCCAGTGGTTAGAGAGTGCCATAGTGGATCTCAGGGTCTTTGGGAGACGATCCTAGTGGAGCGGTTACTTTCACTGTGTAAATTGTTGGGGTAGTTGTGAGGTATAGGTCCAGTAAACTGGCAAAATCTCCGTGGCAGCTGGGGATTCTTGTTGGTTCTTTAACTATCTGCTCCAAGCCGCAGCTAATAGCAAAGGCTTCAGCTTCACGTCCCTCGTCGTCCGTTTTATTTGAGTGTTTGAGCCAGTATGAATTGTGAACGTTGAAGTCGCCCAGAAAGACTATTTCTGAATGAGGGTAATCTGATTGCAGCGCGTCCACAGTGGTTGAAAGCTTCTCGAAGAGCTCTTTGGAGTTGTTACTACTTGGTGGCCTATAGATGCAGCTTATGAATTTGGAATGATTTTGGAGGGAAGGTGAAAAAACAACCCTACTAAACCACCTACCTGCAAGTTCCCTGCTTGTTTCCACCACCGGTGTTGTTGACGGTGATCTTGTAGTTAAAGGGACGATGTTGGAGGTGGGTAAACCGGATGAAGACAGCACCACGGGGTTGGAAGTCCATCCCTCTGGAAAGGTCAACGTCAGACTGCTGCCAGAACGTCTGGATGTTGTTCTTCGAAGCGCCCTCTATGGCGATGTCCTCCACCGTGACACCTGGGTAGTTGAGCTGAACAAAGAAAGGAAGTTTCTCAAATTTGATCAAGGTACAAAGGCAGAAGGATTCAATCGCGTCTCAATAGTCCAGCAATAAGAAAATCCATTCTGGAGCATAAATAATAATAATGTTGTAACATCCTGTATATAGTACTGCTTATTGTTATTAACGTTTCTTCCAAATGTTAGGTTAGATTTTTGATATGTAAACGTCATTGAATCATCTGGAATTTTCGGGACTGACGGATGGGCGTTCTAGAATGTCATCCGAATGTCTCGAATTCTCTAGATCATGATCATGCTTTATTGCCATTCTTAGTACATTAAAAATAAGTATAGTAATTCAGATTAACTGTAGATTCGATGAAGTATATACAGGGTGTTAATTAAGTATGTAAACAAACTTTAACCACGAATAGTACTCCGAAAAATAGAAAGAAAATGTCATATGAACATGGATCCGGAAATTTTTCCTAAGGGAGCTACGCTCCTTTGCATGGGGCATCCTGAAGACGGTCTTCCCCACAGAGTTAACATCTATAGAGGGAGTGTAGACAACAAAATGCACAGGTCGCTGACCAGCCAACGTAACGGAAATTTTGACAGCTTGAGGGCATTACCAGTAGCGTGCGACTTTATATTAAAATTGGATGTTCATTAATAGATTCAATTATTACTGTGATGTTACAAACTGATACCAATAAGTTGTATTAGTATTTAGCTATACTTAGAGAGTTACTCTTATTATAGTTTCACTGTAACAGTTGATAATGTATTATTACCATGAAGTGTTTTTCAAAACATATCTATACCTTATCCACCGAACAAACGGAGTAACCATGCACAATATATGTAAATTTTTACTGTTTGGTCAAGGCTTATATGCACACCGTCTACAAAACTGCATACTGAGAGCAGTTATGTTATTATAAACAGAAAAATTAAGTTCGATTTATCCGAGTAAAGTCCCAAAATATGGATTTGAAATAATTTTTTACTCCTTTTCTTCAGTGGACAGACTATAACAGTGTTCTGAAAGGTAGCCTGTTGGAATGGCTGCATCGTGTTTTTACTTAAGCAATAAAATATAATAACTGCATAATATCCAGTTCTATAAAATTCTCATAGATAGATTTTCTGTAAGTAAATGTGGCATACATTTTTGCAGTTCACGTCCTGAAATAGTTTAAAAAATGGAATTTGGGAAATTCATGTTGATTGACATGAATGTAATACGTGCACAAAACATACATTAAACAACCATTATTATTCCTCAAACTGAAGTGAAGTTACTTTTGTTCCCAAATATCCCCATATATTACGCTACTGAAAACTAAAACAAAACCTATACTCACCTATGATAAGAAGTGTTCACCGATTCGTCGCTACTACAGCAAACTATGCACTTTTTATGTTGTCTCATCATGCAATTATGACAATATTGTTCATAAATAATTTCATTCACACCACAAATAGTCACAAAGTCAGTCAAATATACACTAAAATCACAAAAATCTCGACACACGCAATAACCACAACTACAATGACAGTTTAAGGGCACGCCGATTGTAGGTTGCCAGATTTACGACATACTAGAAGTTATTGCGACATTCCGCTATGAAATTTACCATTTTTGAGATTTCATTAAATCAATACAAATTATCTTCACGTAAAGCAGTTACATTGCAAGTATATTGGAATGTATAGTTAAATACCCAGTTAAATACTTTGTGTTTAAACTGCGGAAACTGCCATATTTTGAAGAAACTGGAAGCGGACGAAGAAGAGTAGCAATAGCGCTATAGATGTTGGCTGGCCAATGTTCAAATTAGGCTCCCTCTAGAGATGTTAACTCTGTGGTTTTCCCTCGATATTCTCGGAACCATTCATAACAAAATTACGAAATTAGGTACGATGGGTAAACTTTTGACGCCGAATCTGATTCTGAAATCAGAATTTCATAATTTTAATCAGAGGCGTATCATACGGGAGGAGTTAATAACCCCATTTTCTAAATGGTAATTTTTTTGACATTTTGATTTTAGAATATGGTATTTCAGAGATTTCTACGTAAAAATGGTATCTTGGTACATCTCGATAGGGCTAACCGTTTTCGAGAAAAATGCACATTATTGCCTGCATCGATTCAATAATTCTGCAAATAACCGTTACTACTTCACTGGTTTCTCCAAAAAATTGCTGTTCTTTCCCAGGTCAACGAACTTCACATCCCTTTCCTCTTCTTGGAGCTATTAAGAAAAATCCACAGAAAAATCTCATCTGAATTTTCCACTCGTGTGGGTTTGGGATGAGGAGTATACGTAAAAAGTGAAAAAAAGACAACCTTTTATGAACTGATATGAGAACGTACGGTAAAACAAAAATATGGAAATCCTACACTTGTTAGTATCCCTGTCGAGATTGGAGAACCAGTATATAAAAAATAAGAAAACGTATCTTGTTAATATAGAAAGCATACTGTTTCTAACGAAAGCCTCAGGGTAAATGTACCTATCGCTTTGTAGTCTTTGTGTGTCTTGAGAGATTACATTACTCCAATGCTTTTAATAATGGATGAAAGATGAAAAATAAGGAGTCGGCAACAAGAAATATAAATAGAATGAATACACTTCTAGTTTTTAGAGACAGACATACATACAGGGCGAGTTTTTAGTACCGGCTCGGTCGATAACTCCACTACTCTAGAAGATAGCGAAAAAAGTTGTGTATAAAAGTTGTAGCCACGTATATGCTCCTCGCTCAAAAAATATTTATATTTATATAAGGTGATCCATATCTACGTGGTGATGCAAACGTGCATTTTTTTAAATGAGACACCCTATATATTATTCTTTATTCAAATTCTACTGATAATTTTCGTTCTTTCAATATAGGGCATTGTTACATTTTACGGGGTATTTCAAAAGTTATGATCATTTTTATATCCAAATCGCGGTCAAATGAACGTACTGTATATCAAAAAGCAATGGATCAAAAATTATTTTTTTTATACGAAAAGATTAAAAATATCCTCTAGTTGTAAAATCGGCTATAAAAAAGCCTGTGACGCATATTCATATATAGGGTGATGTAGAATGCAAAATCCAGATTTTCTCTTTTTTTTTAATGTATAACCAAGAATATTTTATTATTTCAAAGAATTGCCTTTAATATGCTCATTGATCTCTGTAAAGCACTTGTTATGGCTGCATTCATTAGTTTCTGAGATATTTCGATTTTTCTATAAATTTTACATATAATCTTTTATTTGTTTACTAAAATTTATTTACTTTAAGAAAATACTATTAAATTTTATTTTTGCTTAACAAGCAACTAAAATATAAGGCCATAGTAGTACCTGATCAAGTCAAAACACTGAATTAACGAGATAATATAGGTCAAGTGTGCTGAGGAAACAATTTTATAGACGTTATGCATAATTATCAAGCAGATCTATCAGGTAGGCTATAAAATATTAAATGACACAGTCCAAATAAAACGATTCTTCAGTATTTCAAACGCATTAGCTTTATAGTGCCTCCGTTCTGGATATTGTTCATAGTTGATATATTCTAGAAGCAAGTAGACAATTCCTCAAAGATTTCTCCTAAATACCCTGAATAGAAAAATTCATTTTTAAAGCTGGATTTTCACACAGTACGGAATTATTGAGCAGGTTATGAAAACTGTCAATTTTTCAAAGCAAACCTGATAAATCTGCCTGATAATTATGCATCACGCCTACAAAATTGTTTCCTCAGCATACTTGACTTTATTATCTCGATGATTTAGGGTTTTGACTTCATCAAATACTATCTTGACCTTATAATCCAGTTGTTCGTTAAATAAAAAACAAATTCGATAGTACTTTCTTAAAATAAATTTCAGTACCTACACAAGTAAAAGCTATATTTTTAATTTACCGAAAAATCGAAATATCGCGGAAACTGATAGACGTAGCTACAACAAGTGCTATACAAAGATGAAACAGAAATACTAAAAGCAATCCTTTGGTATAATAAAATATTGGGGGTTACATTTAAAAAAATTGAGAAAAATCTGGATTTCGCATTCTACATCACCCTGTATACGAATATGCATCGCGGGCTTTTCTTATAGCCGATTTTAAAACCAGAGGGCATTTTTAATCTTCCCATAAAAAAAATTTGACCCATTACTTTTTGATATATAGTACGTTCGTTTGACAGCGATTTGGATATAAAAATGGTCATAACTTTTGAAATACCCTGTATAATGTAACAATACCTATATTGGATGAACGGAAACCAGTAGTAGAATTTGAATGTGAAATAATATATAGGGTGTCTCATTAAAAAAAATGCATGTTTGCATCACCACGTAGTTATGGATCACCCTGTATCAATCTAAATATTTTTTGAGCAGGAAGCATATCCGTGGCTACAACTTTTATCTACAACACAAAAACTCACCCTGTATATACAAGGTGATCAATTTATACTCCGTAGTTTGAAACCCCCGTTATTATGGTAGATTCAAAAAAGAAACATTCGAAAAGACCTGTAGATAAGGCTAAGGTCTACATTTTAAACTTATTTTATAATATACAGGGTTATTGATAAAGTCACGGCATACCAAAGTCGTGTTTTTTCAAATGGAACACCCTATATACTATCCCGAATTTAAATTGCTTTCTTTTTCCTTACTCCGGAAATATGGGGTTTTATCCGGTTATATCAGGGGTATTTTCAAAGATATGGCCACTTTTATGTGAACATCTTAATGAATTCATCACCCTGTATCTTGAAAAATCGATAATTGGAGACCTGATTCTCAATGCTAGAATAAATTCGTGTTCATCTAGTTTTGTCTAAAATTAGCAAGTTTTTGCTATCTTTGATTTTGTGTACAGGGTGAACCAAAACTCGCGACCAAAATTTTCTTTGTTATTTTAAATAGAACACCTTGTATTTTATAGCATCGTCAGAAAGTTCTTACAATATACATCTAACTTTTGTAAGCATACCCAATTCAATAGAATTTTGTTGGGTAAAACACCACAGTAACTTTTGATGAAGATAATTGAAGTGTAGTGTTTGAGTGGCATAATAAGTTTAAAGATAGGCTTCCTTTTATAAAACAAAAAGCTTACCTGGTTCTCTTCATATCTGGGTAGCCTGCCCTTTAACTGTTGGAACATACTGTCAATATATGCGTGCCACCTGTAGAAGATAGGATCCCTCATGGCAGTTGCAGAATCACCCATCACACCAAAAGGTTCCTGGAATACAGTTTTTTAATTATATTGATATCCACATGCAGATGTAAGTATGATGATAAAAAAATTCAACATCCCCCGTACACAGAGGATCTGTGCCAGTTTAGACGAGTGACATCTAGATGAATGAATAATGAATGAATGAATGAATGAATGAATGAATGAATGAATGAATGAATGAATGAATGAATGAATGAATGAATGAATGAATGAATAAGGACCAGAGGCTATCCAGCACGGAATGTGGCTGGTGCATAGCCCACACGATGGGCCCTTTTGCGCCTCTATCCGCGCTAGTTCCTAAGACATGCCCTTTTAGCAAAGGCAAGTACATTCTTAGATCATATCCGTTTTATATCTATTGGTTCCAAGGTTCTTGAGCCCAGCATAGTCTGCCTGTGATAACCCAGGGTTTCACAGCGACACAAGATGTGTGCCGAGGATTCTTCCTCTTCACCACACCACGTGCACGTTGGGTCGTTGACCACCCTCATCACGAACAAGTGACGTCTGAAGGTGTTGTGACCCGTTAGTAGGCCTACTAGCAATCTCAAGTTACTCCTATCCAGAGAGAGACAAAATCGTCCTACTCTCTCTGCAGGCCCTGCTAATAGTTCCCGAGCTTGACGGAGATGACCAGAGATGTTGTTCCATCTCAGAGAGTGTTGATTCTGGATCCACTCTCCAGTTGTTTTCCTAATCAGGTTTGCAGATAGTCCTAAGGCTGGTTCCGGGCCCACAAAGCGGTTGCCGGATCCCATCCTGGCCAGATGATCCGCCATTTCGTTACCCTTCACCCCAGCGTGCCCAGGTACCCACATCAGTGATACCTTGTGTTTAGCTGAGATGTCGACAAGAGCCCTCCTGCACTTCAGGACCAGTCCAGTTATTTTCCAAGCACTCAGTGCTTTGATGGCTGCCTGACTGTCAGAGCAGATAGTAATCCGCCTCCTAGACCCGTCAATTTCCCGAATACGATTTACACAAGCAAGTATCGCATAGATCTCAGCCTGGAATACTGTGGTGTGCCCCCCAAGAGGGAGTGAAAGTCTTGTATGGGGTCCGTAGACTCCCGAACCCGAGACCTCTCTAGCGAGTGAACCGTTTGTGTACCAGACCTGTCCTCCTCCTTCGATGAGCTGTCTTTCCCTAGACTCCCACTCTTCCCTTGACGGAAACACTACCGTAAATATGCGATTGAAGCGATGCGTAGGAGAAACTGTATCGCTCCTCGCCAACAAAATAGGACAATCCTCATGCAACTCTGCTAGAATCGTCGAATGTCCTTTACCTGGATTCATAAAAGTCCAGCTACCCTGGCTCCAGAGACGGAACCCAGTTTTTCTAGCTTCTCCTTGAATTACCAGATCCAAAGGAGAAAGATTCAATAGTGTTCCAATGGCACTCAAAGGTGTTGTGCGCACTGCACTGGTTATACTAAGACATGCCAAACGTTGAACCTTATTAAGTTTGGCTCTTATTGCCTCCGTCTGTATACAGGTCCACCACACTATGGAGCCATATATTAATGACGGTCTGACTATTGTAGTGTAGAGCCAGTGCACCACTTTTGGGCTCAGACCCCAGCTACTACCGACAAATCTTCTGCAGGCCCATAATGAGTTTCGAGAGTCCGACAGATCACTTGATGTCACAGATGCGGGCCGCTGGTGGTGCCGGGAGATGGCGCGAGAGAGTCGTCGACGGGCGCCGGCCCGTTCCCGCGTAGTACCAGTCGGCGCTTTCGAAGTTGAGCTGACATGGCGACCGTAGCCGGAGTACAAATCTGGAGGTCGTGGGTTCTAGTCCCACCGGCCGCCGACATTTTCTGGTACGAATTTAAACCACATATGATGATAAAAACAACACAATACTCCCCTCACCTATCGCCGTGGGAAGTTATCAGTATATTTTAAAAAACAAAAATACTGGTATGATTTTTGAAAAATGCATGGCCGCTTTGTGCCATATTATTCATAAATCGAGCACCCGACGCTTTTTCCATAATCATACTGGTATTTTTTGTTCGTTATTATTTTAAACTTATTTTATAAATTATTTTTTACTTTTTAATCGTTTTTGTACTTTTTATAAATTATAGTTATTTAGCAGTAGTAGCAACATATAGATATTGAGAAGCCGTACTTTGAAAAAGTATTGGTTCGCCACCTATCTACCAAAGCCGGTACCTGAGCGTTTAATTTGAGTATCCGAGCACTGTTTATGTGACCTGTTTAAAGCATCAGGTATAGAAACCTACGGGTACGACAACAAACAGACTCTCTTTTGTGGAATACTCATTTAACGCTCCCGAGGTGCGTTCAACTATACCACTACCAATTTGATAAGACGCGCCCTAGAGAGACATGGAATTGCTCCAATCCTAGTGGAGTGGATTCTGCACTCTAGAGTGCTAAGTGGCTTCTGCAACGCTTAATGACATAAACTATAGCGTTGCAGTGACGCGAGGCTGCCCACAAGGCGGTGTTCTTTCACCTCTATTATGGTTCTTAGTGGTGAATGACCTAATCGTGAGACTAAGTAACACAGGGGTCTACGTGCAGGCCTATGCCGATGATTTGAGCATAGTGGTCAGGGGTAGATTCATTAATACAGTCTCCGAGGTAATGCAAGGCGCGCTGCGCGTTGTGGAAACGTGGTGTAATGAGGTAGATCTGTCAGTGAACGCTGAAAAGACGGAGCTCGTTATGTTCACAAGGAGAAGGAAGATGGAAGGTTTCGTGAGGCCTACCTTTTTCAGAACGACACTTGAATTGTCTCAGTCAGTAAAGTATTTAGGAGTCATACTGGATCACAAGCTGACTTGGAGGCAGCACGTGGATTATAAGGTAAGCAAGGCTTGAAACTCATTAGGGGCCTGCAGAAGAGTTCTCGGAAGTAGCTGGGGCCTGAGCCCAAAAGTGGTGCACTTGCTCTATACTATAATAGTCAGACCGTCATTAATATATGGCTCCATAGTGTGGTGGACCTGTATAAAGACGGAGGCAATAAGAGCCAAACTTAATAAGGTTCAACGTTTGGCATGTCTTAGTATAATCAGTGCAGTGCGCACAACACCTTTGAGTGCCATTGAAACATTATTGAATTTTCCTCCTTTGGATCTGGTAATTCAAGGGGAAGCTTCCGTCCCTGGAGTCAGGGTAGCTGGACTTTTATGAATCCAGGCAAAGGACATTCGACGATTCTAGCAGAGTTGCATGAGGATAGTCCTATTTTGTTGGCAAGGAGCGATATAGTTTCTCCTACTAATCGCTTCAATCGCAAATTTACGGTGGTGTTTCCGTCAAGGGAAGAGTGGGAGTCTAGGGAAGGACAGCTCATCGAAGGAGGAGGACAGGTCTGGTACACAAACGGTTCACTCGCTAGAGAGGTCTCGGGTTCGGGAGTCTACGGACCCCATACAAGACTTTCACTCCCTCTTGGGGGGCACACCACAGTATTCCAGGCTGAGATCTATTCGATACTTGCTTGTGTAAATCGTATTCGGGAAACTGACGGGTCTAGGAGACGGATTACTATCTGCTCTGACAGTCAGGCAGCCATCAAAGCACTGAGTGCTTGGAAAATAACTGGACTGGTCCTGAAGTGCAGGAGGGCTCTTGTCGACATCTCAGCTAAACACAAGGTATCACTGATGTGGGTACCTGGGCACGCTGGGGTGAAGGGTAACGAAATGGCGGATCATCTGGCCAGGATGGGATCCGGCAACCGCTTTGTGGGCCCGGAACCAGCCTAAGGACTGTCTGCAAACTTGGTTAGGAAAACAACTGGAGAATGGATCCAGAATCAACACTCTCTGAGATGGAACAACATCTCTGGTTATCTCCGTCAGGCTCGGGAGCTATTAGCAGGGCCTGCAGAGAGAACAGGACGATTTTGTCTCTCTCTGGATAGGAGTAACTTGAGATTGCTAGTAGGCCTACTAACGGGTCACAACACCTTCAGGCGCCACTTGTTTGTGATGAGGGTGGTCAACGACCCAACGTGCACGTGGTGTGGTGAAGAAGAAGAATCCTCGGCACACATCTTGTGTCGCTGTGAAACCCTGGGTTATCACAGGCAGACTATGCTGGGCTCAAGGCTTGGAACCAATAGAGATAAAACGGATAGGACCTAAGAATGTACTTGCCTTTGCCAAAAGGGCAGGTCTTAGGAACTAGCGCGGATAGAGGCGCAAAAAGGCCCATCGTGTGGCCTATGCACCAGCCACATTCCGTGCTGGATAGCCTCTGGTCCTTATTCATTCATAACACTCCCGACATTCGGTTTATGCTGAAAAGCAACTTAACTCAATTAAAGAGTAGCAGTTTCATTCATTCATCCTAAACCAATCACAGACGACAAATTAAACGCCCAGGCTTTGGTAGATAGGTGGCGAACCAATACTTTTTCAAAGTACTACTTCCCAATATCTATATGTTGCTAGTACTAGTACGAGTTTTGCCAGCTAGGCACTAACAGGCCATTTTATTTATTCGTCTGAGACCTAAATCACACTGACGAGCTTCAGTAAAAGCGAAACGACGTCGTCTGTGATTGGTTTCGGATGAATGAATGAAATTGCTACTCTTTACATAATTATTTAGTAGTTATAGAGGCCCATAGGCAACTAAAAAATATTGATGGTATTAAAATATAGATGATATTTTTGGTAATAAATTCAGTCCTAGACTTTGTTTAAGTGCCCTCTTACTGATCTGATCTTTCATTGATAGTACTACTTACCAAATCCTATACTTAATACAGTTTACAATTTCCCCCCCCCCCCTTATGAAAGATTGGGGCAAAATGATCTGGCTTGTTGGTCTCTGACCAGAGTCATTATTAGCAAAAAAAAATCTGATGGTACTACTTACCAAGTGCCTGTGATCAGGATCATGGATGTACGATATGAAGACGTGACCCATGTTGTGCAGATCGCCATAGAAATCTCTGTTTGGTGACAGAATGCTGGATTCGATCATATTTCCCAAAACATCGATGCCGTTGGAACCAAGTAAATCGATCATTTTACCATCTTTCTGTAAATAAGAATAGAAAAATGAGTACTTTCAAAAGATCGGTTTCGCATTTCCATTGTCTATATAATTTAAGATTACAACGTTTCGATTGATGTGGTATTTTCAGGTGTAGGGTTGCTATATCTATGCCTTTTTTTGCTTTTTTTAACCCTTATTTTATTTTTTTTTCTTTCTCTCTTATTTTTCTTCATTTTTTCTTTCTCTCTTGTTTTTTCTTTTTTTTCCGTTATTTTTTTTCTTCTTTTTATTTTTTTCTCCTGCAGCTAACTTAATTTCAAGAAAAAAGTTTTTACGAGTATTATCAATTTTTACATGATTCTATGGTTACGATTGGTATTTACCATTTAAAAAAATTTTGTATATTCGAATCTCCCGCGTTTTGACTTGCGAGTTTGAAGTCTGTCGGTTGACGCGGAAGAAAGAGAGAGTCGTACTTCAACTACCGAGGTGAACGGACGTGTGCGTGATATCCGTCACCCCGTGTGTAGCGTGTACCTCCAATAAGGGCGACCACAGCCTTACATCGCTCAGCTAACTCTGGAATCTGGATAGAGCAACGCAGTACCCAGCTGGGGAAGACATCCGACGCCAACCAACAAGGGGTGAGTCAACCGATGCATGATTAACCTTCAATTCTCGTGAGTCTTTTGCGGTTATTTGCCAATTTAGTTGGTCCTTCACAATTAATCTCTTGGCTACAATTACTTTATTGGTCGAATTGTAACCATTTTTTGGTCCTTCGAGCCGGATAAATAAATCGCGCTATAGTAAAATAGTCTACGTAAAATCTAAATTGGTACGTATCCTTGACAAAAAACGGAGTTTTTTTGTGACATCGGAATTTGTTAGTGTTGCGCGCTGTTTGTAAAAATTGGTTATATTCGAAAACAAGCAACTTTTGGTGTATTGTGTTGGTAATACATATCTGGGGAGTTTTCTGGGCATTTGAAATTGACATTTTGCGAATTGCGTGAGCGCAAAGTTGTTTTGATTCAGTTGTTTACATTCGGTTGGGGGTTCGAAAACCGGCGTTCGACAATTGGTGTAGTCGACGGAGATTTCGAAAAAGAATAACAACTGAAAATTTTGTGATTTGTGTGTGGTTGCCGTATTGTTTGTGTAAAGAAGTTGTGTTTACTAGCAGATTGATTCTAAATTTGATTATTTTGGTCTTGTGTTTACATTGAATCGTTACCTGATACCTGAACATGCCTAATGCAAATGTTGTGAAGTTGCAACGGCAACGCGCGCTAGTTTTAAAATCTATTAAAAATGTTCTTGAGGCGGCCAAGAAGGCTCGTGATAATGGCGAGTATCGGACGGAGTTTTTTCTCAGGTATGGAGAGCTGGATGGGTATGTAACGAGGTTTGAGAATTTGCAATATGAAATAATAGCCTTGGTAGATGAGTCTGCCTTAGAGGAGGAGGAAGCAGTTCATACAATGTTTGATGATATGAGATATTCAATAAGGGGCATTCATAAAGATCTTTCTGATGAGATGATGGCTCGTAGTGAGCATGAAACATCTGCAGTGGTCGTAAGAGAAAATTGTTTGAGGCTTCCCAAAATTGAAATACCGAAGTTTGATGGTGACCTTACAAGGTGGCCTACGTTCATCGACTTATTCAATACTCTTATTCATAGAAATAATTCGCTGTCAAAAATAGAAAAGTTTCAGTTCTTGATTTCTTATTTAGAAAAAGAGGCAGGTCTAATAGTAAGGAATGTGCCCATTACTGAGGATAATTATGAAATAGCCTATAATGCATTAATGAGTCGATATCAGAATGAACGTGTTTTATTGAGCAATTATTGGTTTTCAATTTATAATGCTTCTCCCTCTAGGCATGATTCTGCAGTTGAACTTCGAAAATTGTTGTCAATATTTTCTGAAAATTTGGTGGCTTTAGAGATGAGTAACTTGAACCTATGGGATTTTACCAAATTCAATTTATTGTTGCAGAAATTACCTTCTTCCCTTAAAACGCGATTTGAACTAGAACATAATGGGAATAATATTCCGGGGTTTGACATGCTTTTTGGATTTGTTGAGAAAACCTGTCGAGCTCTGGAAAATACATCCCTTACTTCCGCATATCAAGGGAGTAATGTGTCTAATGCTAGTGGTGGGTTTAGAAAGAATAATAGTCCTGCTAATCCCAAGGGAAGGCAGACACTTAGTTTTTCGACTGGCACATTAACACAGAAAAAGTGTAATTTTTGCAAGGGTTCACCACATTCGTTGATCAAATGTGATAGATTCTTGCAGGCAGAATGTCGTAAGAGGCATGCCTTTGTCAAGCGGACTAGAATGTGCTTTAATTGTTTGGGAGCTACTCATCTAGTAAATAAATGTAAATCAAAAGAACTTTGTGGGGTTTGTGGTGGAAAACACCATGTACTATTGCATTTTCCGGACAATAAAGTGACAGATTGTGATGTCAGTGGTAGTACCTCTAATGAATCTGAGAGTCATGTTCAAGTCATGGCAAGTAAGTTGTCTGTGCAGCCTAGAATGTTGCTTGCTACTGCACTAGTCTCAATATTGGATTCTGAGGGTAGATCCACCAAATGTCGTGTTTTGTTAGATTCTGCTAGTCAAGCCAATTTTATTAGTGAATCTTGTGTGAGAAGGTTGAATCTTACTCGTAAGGAGTATTCAACCCCTGTTGTTGGCATTAATGGAATGTCATCGAATGTGAGTTCGGGAAAAGTCTCTTGTGTTATCTTTCCCTACAGCAAACCGTATCCTAGCTTCAATTTGGAAGCTATTGTGATACCTCAGATTTGTGAGAAGGTACCTCAAATTCCTGCTGTTGTTCAGAAGTGGAAGTATTTAGAAAATCTTTGCCTCGCAGAGCCTTTGGCTGCACATGATGAACTGGAAATTGATCTGCTTCTAGGGGTAGAAGTATTTGGTGAGATCTTACGTTCCGGTTATGTGAGAGGACAGAATGGTGGGCCACATGCTATTAACACCGTATTTGGGTGGGTGTTAATGGGCAAGTTGGGTGGTGTTTCCACTAATAGTGTGCTGAATTTTCTAACTTCTGTGGGGGAATTGGATTGTACATTGAAAAAGTTTTGGGAAATTGAAAGTATCCCTAAGTGTGTCGCATTGTCTGAAGAGGAACAGCAGGCTGAGGAATTTTTTACGTCATCTTGTTGGCGTATGGACTCAGGAAGATATGTGGTGAAGCTTCCCTTTTCTGAATTCCCCCCAGTTCTGGGTGATTCCTATTCACAGGCTTTACATAGATTTAAGCTGTTGGAAGGACGTTTTCGTCGTGATTCCGTCTTACATGAAGCATATTGTGATTTTATGGCTGACTATTTGGAGCAAGGCCACATGTCTGAAGTTGGGAACCAAGTGGGGTCTAATAGTGAGTATTACATTCCTCATCATGCGGTGGTGAAAAGGAATGCGAATGGTGAAATAAAGCTTCGGACTGTCTTTGATGCTTCAGCTAAAACTACCAATGGAAAGTCCTTGAATGATGTTCTTCTAGCAGGTCCCAAGTTACAAAATGATATCGTCTCAATATTGTTATCTTTCAGGTTGTATTTGTATGTGTTTACCGCGGATATACGGCAAATGTATCGACAGATTTTAGTTGAGGAGTCTCACACTAGTTATCAAACTATTTTGTGGAGACCTAACGGTGACGAGCCTATAAGGAAATATCAGTTGAAGACCGTTACCTATGGAGTAACGTCTAGTCCTTTTCTAGCGATTAGGACGTTGCTGCAACTGTGTAGGGATGAGGGTGACAGGTTTCCGTTAGCTGTAAATATTTTGGAGAATTTCTGTTATGTTGATGACGCCATTGGAGTAGCAAACTCCAAGGAAATTGCCTTGGATACTCAAAACCAGTTGATTGAATTATTGGCGTTGGGAAAGTTTGAACTGAGGAAATGGGCAAGTAATTGTTCTGAAGTACTTGCTCAGGTACCTGAGGTTCATCAGCAGCCACTTGTATTTGATAAGGATTCTCTTGGAATAAAAGTGTTGGGTTTGCAGTGGTGTCCCACTACGGATTGTTTTTCTTATTCTGTACATCCTCAGATACGGTCCTGTACAAAGAGGAATATTTTGTCAGAAATAGCAAGACTGTATGATCCTCTAGGATTCTTAGCTCCAGTAATCATTGTTCCCAAGCAAATACTTCAGCAATTGTGGGCTTTAGGGATAGGTTGGGATGATGAGCCACCGCTGGAAGTTGCAAACCAGTGGAAAACTTTTGTGGCTGAGTTACCTGAGCTATCTTCGTTGAAAATTCCTAGACATATACTTCATATAGAGGCAAAGTTTACAGAAATTCATGCTTTTTGCGATGCTTCGGAGAAGTCGTATGCAGCTGTAGTTTATCTGAGACAGGTTTCCACGGAGAACAGTATTTCTGTACATTTGGTGTGTGCCAAAACTCGAGTGGCGCCTTTGAAAAGACTGTCGATTCCACGACTGGAATTGTGTGCAGCCTTATTAGCCGCAGAGCTGATTGATTGTGTATCCCATATAATGGTAACACAGAAAATAGATAATGTTTGTGCTTGGACGGATTCGAAGGTAGTTGTGACGTGGGTCAAATCTTCTCCGCATAGGTGGCGGAGCTTTGTAGCCAATCGTGTAGCTATAATCCAGGAGAAGGTAGCTCCTGATTCATGGTATCATGTGGTTGGGAAAGAGAATCCTAGTGACTGTGCTTCTAGGGGGACTTTTCCTCGGCAATTTCTAGAACAACCCTTGTGGTGGGAGGGGCCAACTTGGCTTAAGCTTCCTCGGGATGATTGGCCTGTAACTTGTGTAGGTGAGCCTTCCTGTACAGATGTACAAGAAGAAGCAAAGGTTGTTTGTATTACTATTCACGGCTCTAGTATTGTTTCAGAATTGTTGAATAGATATTCTTCCTTACGCAAAATTGAGCGTGTTGTTGCTTATTGTTTGAGATTTCGTAAAAATTGTTTGTGTCGAAAAAGGGGTTACCCGCGTGAGATAGGTAATTTATCCGAGGCTGAATTGTATGAGGCTATGGTGGTTCTGGTCAAAGACGTGCAAAGAGTTGAATTGGATAATGAACTGCGGAAAGTTCGTCGAGCGGAGGTCTGTCCCAAAGCTATACAGAAGTTAGCTCCTTTCATTGATTCCCAGGGTGTCCTGAGGGTGGGCGGTCGCTTGAGACAGTCTAGTCTAAGCTATGATCGGAAGCATCCAATTCTGCTCCCTAGGAAGCATCGATTGACTTATCTCATTATCCAAAGTGTGCACAATAGGAGTTGTCATCCTGGACCACAAACTTTGCATTATCTGTTAAGGCAGAGATATTGGATACTATCTGCCAAACGGGCTATAGCTTCAGTGTTATCTCGTTGCATAAAATGCTTTAGAGTTAAGCCTCCTCCAGTGGTCCCCATAATGAGTGATTTACCTTCCGTTAGAATTTCGGAAGTCAAACCTTTTTCCCATAGTGGCGTAGACCTTTTTGGTCCTTTGAGGATGTCTTTAGGTAAAAGACGAGGCATTAGTTCTCAAAAGGTGTATGTGTGTCTTTTCGTGTGTATGGCTACTAAAGCAATACATTTAGAAGTTGTGTCAGATCTAACTAGTGAAGCTGTTCTTGCAGCACTTAGGCGTTTTATAGGGCGGCGAGGACGTTGCAGTGATATTTATAGTGATCAAGGTACGAATTTTGTTGGTGCTTATAAAACTTTACAGTTATTGGGTGCTAAAGCTTCTGAAGCTTTGCAAATTAAGTGGCATTTTAATCCTCCAGCTAGTCCTTCCTTTGGAGGTATATGGGAGTCCGGAGTGAAATCTGTGAAAACTCACTTGCGGCGGGTGATAGGTGCGCAAGTGTTGACTTATGAGGAATTGAGCACCACTTTAATCCAAATTGAGGCAATGTTAAATTCGAGACCCTTGTGTAGTTTGAGTTCTGATCCTAACGATGTAGGCAGCTTGACTCCGGGTCATTTCTTGACATTAGAGCCCCTGAATGCTCCGCCTGACGAAGATTTGTTGTGTGTGAAACATAGTCGGTTGAACAGGTGGCAGTTAGTGCAACAGATGCAGCAACATTTTTGGCGGCGCTGGCATATGGAGTACCTCCACACCCTTCAGCAACGACATAAGTGGAATACACCACATAATCCTCCCTCGGTCGGCCAGTTGGTTCTTCTCAAGGATGAAAATACCCGTCCTTTACAGTGGCCATTAGGCAGGATTATTAAGTTATATCCCGGTACGGGAAACATTTCGAGAGTCGCCCAAGTTAAGACGAGTAAAGGGCTGTTAGACCGTCCTTTATTGAAACTGTGCCCTTTGCCGGCACAATAGGCCATGATTTGCTTGTATATGATAATTTTTTTTTTTTCTTTTCGTGTTGTGTTATGGGTGGGATAATTCCACTAATTTTCTTTTGTGGGTAATATAGGAATTACTATGATTGGAAAAAATATTTTTTTTTTATATTTTTTGGTGGGCGGAAAATGGTTACGATTGGTATTTACCATTTAAAAAAATTTTGTATATTCGAATCTCCCGCGTTTTGACTTGCGAGTTTGAAGTCTGTCGGTTGACGCGGAAGAAAGAGAGAGTCGTACTTCAACTACCGAGGTGAACGGACGTGTGCGTGATATCCGTCACCCCGTGTGTAGCGTGTACCTCCAATAAGGGCGACCACAGCCTTACATCGCTCAGCTAACTCTGGAATCTGGATAGAGCAACGCAGTACCCAGCTGGGGAAGACATCCGACGCCAACCAACAAGGGGTGAGTCAACCGATGCATGATTAACCTTCAATTCTCGTGAGTCTTTTGCGGTTATTTGCCAATTTAGTTGGTCCTTCACAATTAATCTCTTGGCTACAATTACTTTATTGGTCGAATTGTAACCATTCTACCTATCTATATTAGTATTTTTAGTGTCCCAGATTTCTCACCCACAATCACGCCGTCAAGGTCTAATAATTCTGTAGGAACCATTTTTATATAACAAATCCTCAGAGATATTCTGCTGGTCGTTTAGTATGCGGTGGTCTTTACATCTGTGGGGTAAACTCACCCCTCTAACTTCTCCAGCTTCGATGGCACCGAAGATCCTATCCCTCCATCTTTCCAACTCGTCGATGTCCTGGACCACCTGATCCAGCTCCCTACGGAGGTCGCTGATCTTCTGGTTGGCCACCCTGGCAGGCCATGGCCTACTGGCCACCAAGCTGTCCAATTTCGGGAAGTACGCCTCCTTGATTGGGGCTCGCCAGTCGATGAATCGCTCGACGCGCTTCATCTTGTGGCTCAGACGTTCGAAGTTGTATCTGAAAAAAAATTGGAGTCAAGTTGATTGACTCAGTACATCCCACACATTATAAGTGCCAATAAAAAATTAGGTGTTCTTCTATATTTACGAAGTTTGAGCGATTATGATATTTTCAGATTTTGTTGATTCCCCCTAGACTTCCAACAACAAAAAACTTTTACCATTTCCTCCACGGTAGTAGTACGGTGTCACAGTTTCATCACAATCAAGTACGTAGTTTCCAAGATACACGTTATAGAATTATAATATGTGTATCAAATCATTCCAAACATATAAAATTTAAAGACAACATTCGAATAGGTCTAAAAATCTTATGATTTCGCGAAAATAATTTTTTCAGCGAATTGTAGAGTATTTTAAGAGTATAACAAATTTTTGAGTTTTACTACCCCCTACCCCCCAACTACCCCAATTTTACCCCACTCAAAAAATATATAACATGATCAGGAATACCTAAAAACGTGATTTGAGCTGTTTTTATATTTTTAGTTTTGTTTGTTTATCGCTGCGTTGCCACTGACACGATTTCTAAAAACCATAGGTGCTTACCACCCTCGCCGCGGCAATAATACTGTGTCAAAATTTCATTAAAATGAATTCAATACCTTCTAGATTACACAATGCAAAACGATCTAAAGCAATACTTGTATGTGTTACGCTCAATACGCGAATTCGGGCAATGAGCCTAAAAATTTTCAGAACTAGTTTTGAGCAAGGAATATTTCCCAAACCCGGAATATGAATTTTATACGGCTATTGAGCATTACCAAATAGGCAGAACTAGTTTTGCGCATCTTGAAATACACAGAACTAGTTTTGCGCAACTTGAAGTTCACAGGACTAGTTCTGTATATTTTCTGAATGACCAGCAAAAATTCTGCTTCTCCCATTTAATCAGCGCCAGCGACGGACTCAAATAAATATAAAGTTGAAGAAGTTAAATATATTTTAATGAATACCAACATATAATAAATCGCCGACTGAGGCTGGTTTAAATTTTTTATTTGATTGTGTGAGCATCAAATTGGCTTGTATACACGATTCGTATACTTATATTGCAGGAACGTTGGCAGCACAAGAGGCAAGAAGCCTAACCTAACCTAACCTGAACGATAGGTTTTTGCTAGTTTTTGACACACAATGCATACGAACGTTCACTTTAGTTGTCATTCCGTACCACAGAACTAGTTCTGTGCATTTCAAGTTGCGCAAAACTAGTTCTGTGCATTTCAAGCTGCGCAAAATTAGTTCTGCCTACTTGGTAATGCTCAATAGCCGTATAAAATTAATATTTCGGGTTTGGGAAATATTCCTTGCTCAAAACTACTTCTGCGTATTTTTTTCGGGCATTGCCCGAATTCGGCTTTTGAGTGTAAAATATGTACCTATACAACTTCTGTAATAGGCAACGCAATGTTCGGATGAACCTAAAAAAGTGTATTATGTCGCTAAATCATTTTTCCACAGGTCAATGGACAGCCTATTATAAATACAACAAATTTTTCGGTTTTACAACCCCCCCTACCCTCCAACCACATCAGGAGATTATACAAGGAGAGTTCTAGCTCACTTGTTCCATAAGTTCCGAGACTCTCTCATTTGGAGCCTTTGCGGGGGCCGTGGCATTGTAGGGGGCTCCGCATGTGTCCTTAACATGTGTATGAGGCCCTGTGAGTGATGGGGCCGTATGGGGTGCCAGATACAGTCAGAAATTACGACGACGTCATTATTGACATGTGGACGTCGTCGTAATGGGCGTATACCACATTTTTTTGTTTATTGGCTTAAACGAACCCTGACACCACGTAGATGCCATAAATAATTTTACAAAATTTTTCTATCGTATTTATAACCGAAAAAAATTGCTCTGAATATTGAATTTTTTGAATCCATACACTTCCCGCCCAGGTCGTGACGTCACCTGTAGGGAACCAATAAGAGCTCAGTGGCAGAAAGCAATAGCATTTTCTCTCTTGCCTCGCCTACGACCACCGACGTTGACATTCTATTAGGTTATGATATCTATACGGCTGTTCCAATTTACGATTCTATCACCGTCCCAGAACTGTTTTCATCATGCCCCGACCATTTTACAGTTCTAAAAACGGTAATTGGTTGGTCCGCCAGCGTACCAACCAATCATCGATTCTAGAATCACAAAATGGGCGGGGCATGATGAGAACAGTTCTGCGACGGTGATAGAACCGTAATTTGGAACAGCCCTAATGGGTACAGCACAACGTTCAGTCAGTACGACGTTTCAAGCATGTAAACTGTCAAAAAAAATGTGTGCTACATCGAGTGTACTTTATGTTCTGAGCAAAGAAAAGATGACTGTTCAGAGTGACACATTGTCGCAAATCATTTACTGGGAAAGGAACATGGAAGGACGCTTCTCATTGGTTCCCTACTGGTGACGTCATCGGCAGCCCAACTAACAATTGTCAGTTCTTTTAGAGTTGTAAGAACGTTTACACAGCATTTTTTCACAGCACCGTTTGCTGCAAGAACGTTTGCAAAATGTTCTCACAACAGTTATACAGGCAAAATGGGCACAACATATAGAGCAGTTCAATCATTTAAGATGTTCTATAAAGATTGCCTGCAACTCTTAAGCAACAGTTGTATAAACGTTCTTGCAGCTGCTAAAGAATCCTTACGTCACTACTACATGACAGCTCCCTAGGAGCTGTATAGTGCTTGGTTACATCAATAATGCGACAACAAAACATCATTTTTACAACATCTACCCGATTGTTTTGTTGTATGAATCAACTTTAATGTAATTAAATGATTCTCTAAATATTGCATAAATGAAGTAGAAGTATTTTATACAGTCAAATTATTCTAGCTTCTAATAGCATGTCATATCTTATGAATCCATCTTGTTTGTGGATATATCGGCCATTAATAATCTTGAGTAGTATCCTTAACACCGACAGCATGCATCCAGGGGGCTTGATTTAGTTGCACACGAAATTTTACTGTGCATTTAGCATAAAATAGTGACGAATTTTTCACGCGCTCGGTATTTGATGGATTTTTCAACACTGCTCTATATTAAATTTCAATTTTAAACTACAATATTATGTCTTTGTTACATTGAAATCATCACAATTACTACATTTGAGCGCATTTATATAAAAATATATAGTTTACGATGACTGAAACAAAATTAAATAAGCTCCACAGCATTATCGATTGAATAATTGACCAATATGGACGCTGGTTATGGTATTCATGAGTGTCAAAATATCATCCATATTGATTGTCGTCTTATAGGATAGAATGATGTAATCGGCGGTTATTATACAGCAATTTGGCGTAGCTCTGAATTCATAACTGTCAGTCGGCTGCCATGTACTAGGCTAGATCCAACACCGACGAGTCGAGCCGTATGTCACTGAGTTGCGATTTGACCCCGTTCGCAGTAGTTATAGAGTAGATATACAACATTTACTCCTTTAACTTTAATGCTGTTATAGAGCAACATTGTTTTTATCGATGTCTTACACTACTAATCTGTTGGGATATGTGATTGGAGTGCCTTTATGAAACATAGCTTATATGTATATAGAAAACATTGCTCAACAGGTTCCAAATCTTCAGACCAATTATTTGCTCGCGCTGTGTATTATTTGGAGTTATTGTTTTCTTGCCAGTGGCTGTGACCTCGACTGGAATTTCTACTAGCAGGTTTGGGCGTATTATTTCCTGAATTACGTTTTTATATGGAATGCGGCAATTCTTTCAACTTTTTTTCACTTCGTAAAATCAGCCATTGTAACTATTAATTCACAAATGCGTATAACCTAAAATACTAATATAAATCTGTTTCTAGATACCTGCATTAAAGAACAAAAATATACCAGGCTAAGTTTTTCTGCTCGGTAATCGCTCCAATATAGCTGCCAAAAACAGCTTTTAACAGTTATAAACCACAGTTGTATAAAAGCTACTGCTGAGAGCAATGTGCTGATTAGGAAACACATTTCGCATGTTAAGCAATAAGATAAAGGTTTGTTGTATAATTACTACAGAAGGAGCCGAACAGCTCAGAACATCATTCTTACAGAGCTCTTACGTAGCTATTTTATGCAGGCAGGTGATCTGTTGCATATAAATGCTTTAATAAGCTTTTATACAACACTTCCAAATTTATCGCATAAGATGTTGTACAAAGTTGCTACAAGAACGTTCTAAACACTTCGTTAAAGAACAAATATGCTGCTGGGAGCAAAATGGCATTTTGGACAGTTTTTAACCAGCAAATTAATATTTACGAAACAACAGTACAACAACTTCACAACTGAACAGTCCTTTTAGTCGCGGCTTATAGTGCGTCTTTGCTAGTTGGGAGCTATTTCAAATTACAGTAAAATTTTCTGTTTAGTGTTATTTTCATTTGGATCAAGTTTTCTGCTAACTTTTTGCAGTAAACGGTCCTATGTATCATCAAAAATGATACCGTAGTAGATAAATTGATCAATCTGAGATCACGGTATAGGCCCATTTGAATCGTACAATATATGTGAATAAACATGATATAATGTGACACATGTCAATAATGACAACATCCTCATCATACCTTCGACGTCATCGTAATTGACGTAACGTCACACATGTCAATAATGACGTCGTCGTCATACCTTCGACGTCGAATTTCTAATTGTATCTGGGGCCCCATACGGCCCCATCATTCACAGGGCCTCATACACATGCTACGGACACATACGGAGCCCCCTACAATGCCACGGCCCTCGCAAGGGCTCCAAATGAGAGAGTCTCGGAACTTTTGGGACAAGTGAGCTAGAACTCTCCTTGTATATCTACTCACATTGATTTCACCCCCACCCAAAGAAAAGTAGAAAATGGTTGGGAACTCCTAAGACGCCTTAAAAGTTTGAGGCATATTAGAAACACCTAAAACACCAAAAAACGAAGTTTGAGGGATATTTAATTTTTTATGTTTTTTGCTAATTAGTCCGCCGCCCATAGAACAATTTTCAAAACTATAGCAGCATTACCTACAACGACCCCACAGAACATCGCTACCGAAATTTCATCACAATACATGAAGCGGTTACTGAGATTACGAGGCTAGAAGAACGCCAACAGACTGACAGACCGACAGACAGACAGATCGACGGAAATAAGTGACGTGTATTTTCGTTATCTAGACATTATAGATCACCCAAAAAGTGTACTATCTCAAAATCGAAAATTTCCCAGTCACAATACTCTGATTGCTTATTTTTACTTAATTATTTTCTGTAAAATGGTTATAAATGATTTGGCAGATTATTACACAAGGTGTGTTATAATATATAACAATAATGTACACCACCGAAGTATAAAATTCAAACAAGTTGAAACGATATTTATTATAAGCTAGTTGCAGACCAGAGAAAAAGAGAAAAACATTTATTTAGTAATAAACAATCATTACAAAATTTATCGTGTATTTCGGGGTAAACAGCGTTTATTGACGTTGCATGATTACATGTTGCGTATGAATTTATTTTACCTGGCGAGACCAGGGCACTTACATGCTAACCAAGGCACTATACGGCAGAGGTGAACGAATTGCAAGTAAAGTTTATTTCAAGCATTATTATTGTATTTATTAGAGGGCCAGTGAAATATGATGGAACGAAATCTCAACTTTGATAAAAAAAAGAGCAATTCTGTATGGCCGTTGGGTCCCAGACTGCAAGTTCGCATTTTTACGTCGATGTAAGTCACCGACCCTGAAAGTCGAAACCAATTGCGGTTGGGGTGGATAAGTAGCATCGTTGCCTGCGATTTTCCCCTACAGTGCAAAGAAAAAAGTTGTTTTGACACGATCGACACAGACGTGGAGTATATCCATGTCGGGCTACGTTACGCTGCTTCATAAAACTTCTACGCTATCCATTAAGGGTCTAGGGCAGGGGTTCCCAACATGTGCGCCGCGGCGCCCTGGTGCGCCGTAGAAAGTAAAGAGGGGCGCCGTGAGTCGATCCTCTAAGTCTAAAGCACAAATTTTTGTGGGTGCCTAAAAAGCAACAATACCTATTCTGACGCTCGCCACATTTTGAAACTACTGGAGAAGATTACAACGCTCAGGAAGAAACTACAAGATAAAACAGACGAATGAAGGTGGCGGTTAAGATTGCTTTCCACAATTGTATAAATATGCGGGATCCTATGAACTGGTTGTCTCACAAGACCTGATGACCTTTTTCACGGAACACTTATGGAAGCTCACTAAATGGTTTTCGAAATACCTTGCAGATGATGATGTCGAACGATTTGCGTAGATCCAAGATTCCTTTCATACGCAAGCTCCGCCAGAATTCTCCAAATCCGATTTGGTGGAGTTTTGGTTATCGATTCAAACTTAATATCCAAACCTAACTTCAAAAGCTTTAAGAATTTTTATTCTGTTCGCAACGTCATATTTATATGAAGCTGGATTTTCAGCCGTAGCTGTAATCAAGAACAAATATCGCCCAAGGATCAATGAGGAGCAAGAAATGAGAGTCGCAGTGTCGAATTTTATTCTCCGTTTTGAAAAACTATGCGGAGATCACCAAGCTCAATCGTCACATTTATTTGACTGTCGTACTTTATGTTTGTTTCTCTTGAGTCTTTCTTTTTGTTTTCTGTTTCAATTCTGAATTCTTAAAATATAATAAGATCCACTTCATTTCCTATTGAGGAAGTTTTAATTTTTGTGTCTACTATTATTGTAGATACCTATTTGTTTCGACAGTATCTATTTAAAATAGCTGTCCAAGGTAGGGCGCCGTGACAAAATGCCAAATTTGAAAGTGCGTCGCTGGTTGAAAAAGATTGGGAACCCCTGATCTAGAGTATAGCGCGCGAAATTGAGAATCCAAAAAAGAGGTATTCCCGTGTTAGCGAGGAGGCGTGTCCGCCTGTTCCCTTTCTCCAGTGTGTGTGTCTAAGGTAAGGGGAAATAAGCCCAAAAATCCAAACGCAAGGTCAAAAGGTCCAAAGGTAAGGTCCAAAGGTCACTGTAAAAATGAATTTCGCATTACCAAGGTTGCCTTTAAACTTACAGCAATGATTCAAAAAGCAAATTGAAGGAGAAAGCTAGCGCTTTGTCACCTATTTAGCCTTTTTTTGATATCGTGTTTGGTTGCTAAATTACAGACATTTGAATAATGTATGATTTTGCATAGCGAGTTTTTTGGGATCATATAAAACTTTTTTGAGAAAATCGCAAATAATTGTCATTCATTAAGGTCTTAAGTATCACCTTCTGAAATACTGTGTATGTAATTTGAAAAACAAGTGGGTTCTGTTCGAAATGGGAATCCGTGTTTTAACATGGCAAATACATATATATATATAACTGTGTATAACCAGGCCCCTTAACGGAGAAACCATCGAAATACAAAACCACTACAATAATTTCAATAGAAAAGAAAAAATACAGAAAGTCAACCGGACATGGGTACACATCCTAAAGGACCCGAAGACACTGCCATATCCCAAGGCGGCGGGGCTACCAACGCTACCTGGTTGAAATAGCTTCTGAAGATGCCATCCACTCGTGGTGGCGAAACGTCAAGCCTTACCGCTAAACGACGCCGGCCTAAAAACTCAAGAACCACAAATTCATTGGACGATGGCCGCGAAAGCCTTACTCAGTACAAAATGAGAATTTGTTTGAAGCGTAATATTTTCGTAATCAAAAAGCATAAAAAAGACATTTGTTTTTGAATGCATCCCAGTCATTCAGTACCCTTAAAAACCCAATTAGTTTTATTTTTATTCGTTTTTAGTTCTCACAGACTCACTGAAGAGACCTTATGCAGAGCCTCTGTCTGTCCGTATACAAAAGATAGCCAAAACTACAGGTGCTACAGAAAAACTAAATACAGATCCCGAATCAGCATGAAAAAATTAGTCCGGGAAAAATCTGGATTTGTCAATATCGCTTCCGGTTTAAAAAAAATCGTATCAAATTACGACAGGTAACTGACGACTCACTATGGACGGAGTATTGATTTTCCTGAAGCACAGGTAGCGTGGTCGAGTGGTTAAGACGCTAGGCACCAGTCCGAAAGGGCGTGGGTTCGAATCTCACCGCGGTCGTCAACTTTTTTTTCTTTTTTTTTGATATTGAATGTTAAATTTGTTGATTACTAGTCCGGGAAAAATCCGTTTTTGTCAATATAATAAAAAATTAAATTTTTATACCAACAACTTCCACAGTGAGAGCGCCGTTTGAATTTACTCAAGTAAATTTTTTTCCTACTTTTTTTGCGTCAAGCAGATTCTTTCTTTATATAACTAAGCAGATCGCGTAGGCAGAGTCTAAATACCAGAATACCGCGGCTGCTGTGAAAGCGTTATGTTAGGGGAGGTTTGTTGACGCGGGATTTGAATGGGCCAATACCCGCAGGCCCAATAAATACATCTCCTGGCAACCCATTCCAAGCCTTGGATACCCTGGGAATGAATGTGCGGTTGTACCGCTCGGTTCTTGATGTATGAAGAACGACCACCGCGCCGGAACGATAGAGGATAGCTCAGAGGAGCAGATTCCGTTGGAATAGCGGTAGAACAGCGTGAGGTCACCAACAATACGCCAGTGAGAAAGTGGCTGGAGGTGGCGCGACTTATTTTATTTATGTTACTAACTTGATTCCCAGGTATTTCGCTTCTCTGGCAGCTTTTATTTGCTAAGCATAGCTGTTGAGGATTTCCAAAAATAAATGTTCCATGGTTATTATATAGCATCTATTTACCTTGCGATGATTTGCTGATGCATGTAATAGAACAGCTCTCCTCTTCTGTCTTTGTTGACAACTGACATATCAGCTTCGAACGGGTAGACCAAATGCCAATGCCAGTGATGCAGGTTGATTCCCATGTCTTCTCTAAAGTAAGCCAAACGATGCTCCTCTTCCAGGTCTGACGCAGTGTAGTCCTTTGGAATCTCGATAGGCTCCTAGAATAATCATTATTATTGATATGCTCCAAAAAACTGTTTCCTAAATGGAGGTCTTCATGTTTGTTTATAAGAAAGGAACATAAAAAGTAACACGTTTTTTTTCAAAACATTTTGAATCATCAAAATCAGTTATTCAAAGTTGTTGAACAAATTTAAACCATCAAGATTATGGATTTTGTAATTCTAAAATAAATTGAAATTTTGGAGGTTACTGTGTGGATCGTAAAAACTCTCGCAACCACTTGTGAATATTATATTGCCTTATACATATATTTGAAATCAGTACGTCAACTTTTAATACTTCATTAACCTGATTTCTTAGTCATCAAAAAATACTAGTAGTAAACCAAAAGCCACGTTATTTTCTTAACCTTTTTCCCAACCTATCTGTTAATTTTTTTAACGTTCATCAATCGAGACTGAAACTCAAAACTGCACTGGATTTGTAATCGGCATCCTCAAATTATCCAAAACACAAAGTTTCATATTAATAAAAAGCCAAATAAAGATTTTAGATTTTTTAGGCAAACCTAAAAATTGAAATATTTGAAATTTTTCATTTTCGTCAGACGGGACTGAAACTCAAATCTGGGACCAGAATTGTAATAAGCACCCTCAAATTATCCAAAAACACAAATTTCCATTTTAATAGAGAGCCAAATCAATATTTTAGATTTCTTTGTCAAACCTAAAAATCTGAAACACTTGAAATTTTTCATTCTCGTCAGACGAGACTGAAATTCAAAACTGGGACCGGAATTGTAATTAGCACCCTCAAGTTATCCAACACATAAAGTTTCATTTAAATAGAAAGCCAAGTAAAGATTTTAGATCTTTTAGGCGAACCAAAAAATCTTAAATATTTGAAATTTTTCATTCTCGTCAGACAAGACTGAAACTCAAAACTATGACGGGAATTGTAATAAGCACCCTCAAATTATCCAAAACACGCGGTTTCATCATAATAGAAAGCCAAATAAACATTTTTTATTTTGTGTGTGGCAGACCCAAAAATCTGAAACATTTGAAATTTTGCATTCTCGTCAGAAGAGAATGAAACTCGAAACTGGGAGCGGAATTGTAATTAGCATCCTCAAATTATCCAAAACACAGAGTTTCATTTTAATAGAAAGCCAAATACAGATTTTAGATTTTTGAGGCAAACCTAAAAATCTGAAACATTTGAATTTTTTCATTCTCGCCAGGCGAGACTGAAACTCAAAACTGGGACCGTAATTGTAATTAGCACCCTCAAATTATCTAAAATATAAAGTTTCATTTTAACAGAAAGCCAAATACAGATTTTAGATTTTTGAGGCAAACCTAAAAATCTGAAACATTTGAAATTGTTCATTCTCGTCAGACGAGACTGAAACTCAAAACTATGACGGGAATTGTAATAAGCACCCTCAAATTATCCAAAACACGCGGTTTCATCATAATAGAAAGCCAAATAAACATTTTTTATTTTGTGTGTGGCAAACCCAAAAATCTGAAACATTTGAAATTTTGCATTCTCGTCAGAAGAGACTGAAACTCGAAACTGGGAGCGGAATTGTAATTAGCATCCTCAAATTATCCAAAACACAAAGTTTCATTTTAATAGAAAGCCAAATACAGATTTTAGATTTTTGAGGCAAACCTAAAAATCTGAAACATTTGAATTTTTTCATTCTCGCCAGGCGAGACTGAAACTCAAAACTGGGACCGTAATTGTAATTAGCACCCTCAAATTATCTAAAATATAAAGTTTCATTTTAACAGAAAGCCAAATACAGATTTTAGATTTTTGAGGCAAACCTAAAAATCTGAAAGATTTGAAATTGTTCATTCTCGTCAGACGAGACTGAAACTCAAAACTATGACGGGAATTGTAATAAGCACCCTCAAATTATCCAAAACACGCGGTTTCATCATAATAGAAAGCCAAATAAACATTTTTTATTTTGTGTGTGGCAAACCCAAAAATCTGAAACATTTGAAATTTTGCATTCTCGTCAGAAGAGACTGAAACTCGAAACTGGGAGCGGAATTGTAATTAGCATCCTCAAATTATCCAAAACACAAAGTTTCATTTTAATAGAAAGCCAAATACAGATTTTAGATTTTTGAGGCAAACCTAAAAATCTGAAACATTTGAATTTTTTCATTCTCGCCAGGCGAGACTGAAACTCAAAACTGGGACCGTAATTGTAATTAGCACCCTCAAATTATCTAAAATATAAAGTTTCATTTTAACAGAAAGCCAAATACAGATTTTAGATTTTTGAGGCAAACCTAAAAATCTGAAACATTTGAAATTGTTCATTCTCGTCAGACGAGACTGAAACTCAAAACTATGACGGGAATTGTAATAAGCACCCTCAAATTATCCAAAACACGCGGTTTCATCATAATAGAAAGCCAAATAAACATTTTTTATTTTGTGTGTGGCAAACCCAAAAATCTGAAACATTTGAAATTTTGCATTCTCGTCAGAAGAGACTGAAACTCGAAACTGGGAGCGGAATTGTAATTAGCATCCTCAAATTATCCAAAACACAAAGTTTCATTTTAATAGAAAGCCAAATACAGATTTTAGATTTTTGAGGCAAACCTAAAAATCTGAAACATTTGAATTTTTTCATTCTCGTCAGGCGAGACTGAAACTCAAAACTGGGACCGTAATTGTAATTAGCACCCTCAAATTATCTAAAATATAAAGCTTCATTTTAATAGAAAGCCAAATACAGATTTTAGATTTTTGAGGCAAACCTAAAAATCTGAAACATTTCAAATTTTTCATTCTTGTCAGACAAGACTGAAACTCAAAACTGGGGCCGAAATTGTAATTAGCACCCTCAAGTTATCCAAAATACAAAGTTTCATTTTAATAGAGAGCCAAATAAAGATTTCAGATTTCTTAGACAAACCTAAAAATCTGAAACATTTGAAATTTTTCATTCTCGGGAAACGAGACTGAAATTCAAAACTGGGACCGTAATTGTAATTAGCACCCTCAAGCCACCCTCTGTCCAAAACACAAAGATTCATTTTAATAGAAACCCAAATACAGATTTTAGATTTTTCAGGTATCTAAACCTAAAAATCTGAAATATTTGAAATTGTTCATTCTCGTCAGATGAGACTGGAACTGACAATTGCGACCGCAATTGTAATTAAAACCCTCAAGTTATCCAAAACACGAGGTTTCATCATCATAGAAAGCCAAATAAAGATTTTTGATTTTTCGAGGCAAACCCAAAAATCTGAAATATTTGAAACTTTTCATTCCCGTCAGGGGAGACCGAAACCTAATACTGCCACCGGATTTGTAAACAGCATCCTAAAGTTATCCAAAACACGAAGTTTCATCTTGATAGAAAGCCAAATAAAGATTTTAGATTTTTTTGGCAAACCTAAAAATCTGAAATTTTACATTTTCGTCTATCCAAACCACGAAGTTTTGATGACACGTTTACTTACCCTAGCATTCACCGGCACAATGGTAGCGTTTTCTCTAGCCTTTCCAAACACTTTGCTATCCAGATACTTGTCAGGGAAAGTGCGAATGAAGCTGGGAAGATCCAGGTCCTGGGTGTCTGGTCTGTGAAGCAGCGCCACAGACAGAGCGTAGTTGAACAGATAGGGATTCACACGATCTCTAGTGTAAACTGCGACGGATAGTAAGTCGTCCACACTGCGCATTCCTGAAAAAAAATGAAGTCAAGTTGATTGACTCAGTACTGCCCACACATTACTGTGATACCAGTTCATTATTTTCCCATAGCATGAAGCTTCAATCTGAGATCCCCTTGCAAATAATTTTCATCGGCAGCCCCCCCCCTAAAATTGTCTTATGCCTTATGTCTTTCCTTCTCATGTCAATGGACAGTCTATTATGAATGCTATAGACTTTTTAGTTTTACAACCCCCTCACCCCCAAACCACCCCAATTTCATCCCCACCCAAGAAATAGGTAGAAAATGATCAGGAACCCCTAAAACATCTAAAAACGAAGTTTGAGCTGTTTTCATATTTTTAGTTTTTGATTATTGCTACGCTGCCACCGACACGATTTCTAACAACAATACGCGTTTTCCAACCTCACCATGGTAGTAATTCTGTGTCAAAATTTCATTAGAACCAATTTAATTTAAAAACTACAAAATACAAAACGATCTAAAGCAATAAATAATCGTATTTATACAGAAACTTCCCTTAGTTTCGATAATAGGTTAGGCAGTGTTTCGATGGACCTAAAAAGGTGACTTATGTCGCTAGGCCTTCCTTCACAGGTCAGTGGACAGCCTATTACGAATACAACAAATTTTTCAGCTTTTCAACCCCCCACCCCCAGTCACCCCAATTGCACCCCCACCCAAAAAAATTCAGAAAATGATCAGGAACCTACAACGAAGTTTGAGCTGTTTTTTTATGTATAGTTTTTTTATTATTTTTGCGCCGCCACTGGCACGATTTATAAAAACCATACTCATTTTCCATCCTCGCCATGGTCGTAATACTGTGCCAAACTGCATTAAAATCAATTCAACAGTTTCCTCGTTACACAGTATAGAACGATCTAAAGAAATACTCGTATGTTTACACCAGAAAAAATTCTAGGTCCTTTGGTTTCTGTAATAGGCAATGTTCGGTTGGACCTAAAAAAAGTTATTTATGTCACTTGGTCTTCCTTCACAGGTCAGTGGACAGTCTATTTTGAAAGCAGCATATTTTTCAATTTTACAACCCCCTACCCCCCAACCACCCCAATTTCACCTCCACCCAAAAAAAATAGAAAATGATCAGGAACCCCTAAAATGCCTAAAAACGAAGTTTGCGCAATATCTATTTCTTTTTTGTAATTTAACGTAATTTAAATTTGAAAGTCTCATCAAAGCTGGCCCATTTTACAGTCTTCCAAATGGTGATTTACACCTTAACGGTTCGCTTTAAGTCCCATGTATGATACATAAAGTCACACTAGAATTCATCAAGTAATCTGAATATGCAATAATATTTAAAAAAACATAACTTTGATACATTTCGAATGTAGCAAACATTTCGTGTTTTTGAGATACCCTGTATAACATGAAAATATTTTTAAATGTAGCCTTTATGGGTCTCTATCCATCCGAGATTATTACTTTCTTTTTTATCAAATACTTTAGCCATAATGCTCCGTGTCGAATAACGTGAATAACCCAGAAAGTGGAAAGAGGTCAAAATAATCCAAAATGAGAATTTGCAATAGATAAAAACAAAATAAATTGATCTATTTAGTATATATTGACATGTGATTATACAAAGACAATATAAAATTTGGCTACACTAATGACCGTGCAAGCACCGTAGCCAGCGCAGCAAAAAATGCCGAAAAGGATAACGGTCATCAGATTCGTCGGGCGTCTTGTAAACGATTAAGGGATCCTTTGTAGTGTCGGCACTCGGTAGGAGCACAAAAAATCTAAGCAGCTCTTATATTTCTGACGTACTATATCCTTGTATGAAGCTATTCGTAACCCTGAACTTTTATATTGATACGCCGATTCGTTCCAAGGGAAATAAATATAAAAGCGCACAGAAGGTCTCAGCTGTCGTAAAATGCTATTCGCATTTTTGTCTCTCCCGATTCGATCTGTATTTGAAACTTACCTAAATAGATGTCAATCAGTCTTCCGGCGATTTTTCTGTGCTTCGGGATGAACAGGGAGAAATTCTCGTCTCTGGCTAAATCCAGGATCTCTCCGAGCGGCGGAATCGTTATCGCGTTCACCGGGATTTTCTCGGTCGCGTTTTCACCGAACCTGCTTGTCACTTGCATTCCCACCGCTTTGTAGTTTTCCGGCTTGAAAAACATTGAAACGATCATGTAGAACAGGATATCAGTCGTCTAAGTGCAAAACCCGACAAGTCCACGGTAACAAATTTTACAGAAATCAAGAAAAACAGATCAGAGTCTTATTATGAGCGAAAATAATACTAAATCGAGAGTATGATAATATACGATGTTTTAGGATGTTAAGTCTTAACGCCCCAAAATCTAGGACATATGGTTTTTCTAAAATGTGACTTTTAAATTTGGACACGTCGAGTTTTGCATGTTAGGAACTGTGACATGTCGTGTTTTGGCTGCTATTTTTGTGGAATCGGTTCAAAATAAATGAAACACTTATCAATTTGGATTATTTTACTGAATATAAAGGTGCCCAACGACAGAAACTACAAACATAAAGCTAGATATTAGAAAGGATACATTTCAAGGGTTACAAGGTTTAAACGTCAAAATCTAAATTTTCTGACAAACAAAATTTTTCAGAACTAGCAAATGAATTTTCACAATTAGCTTCGATCCTCTGCATTAATGTGGCCCTCGCTTCTGTTGAAGTAGGTTCTCCAAAATCCGCATCCAAAGCATTTTTCAAAAAACATGGTTATTTTTATTGATAATTTATCAATACAGCATAAATTAATCTCATTCTCTCAGTAAACTGAAAAACACATGAATTCACAATTTCATATTTTCAGCGACTGGTTAAAACAAAAACACACAACGGTCAGAATACCTCGTGTGATCGACATGTGACTTGCTCCCGTTCTCCGTATTGGCTCCTGTGGACATGTCGGTGTTTGAAATAAAACACCGCTTGGACTTGTCGGTGTTTGCACCTAAGTCTAGTTTTCTTAGCCAAATATCTCATGTATAGTGTCGGGTTTTGTAAGCGAAAAATATAGAAAATGGTAGCGCTTCAAATAATGAACAAAATGGTATATAAAACTCTATTATGAAAAATTTGTGACTTGTCGGGTTTTGCATTTAGACGACTGATATCATGTAAAGGTTGTACAGTGCGTCCCATTTTGGGCACTTTTACCGGGTATCTCGGTTATTTTTGAAGACAGAGAGTTGCGGTTTTTGCTACAGTGTGCTATTTTTTGTGAAAATAAAGATGCCGTTAACAAAATTATCATGGCCCTCTTGGTTTTTGAGATACAGGGTAAAATCGAAAATTATCGATTTTGGGACCACCCTCGTATCTCGGTTGTCTTTTATCTCATTGAAAAGGTTAAAAAAGGGTCTTATAGAATTTTTCTGCGGAATCTAGTGGTGTAGTTTGATTTTTTCTTGCTCTAACCATTTTTCAGTTATGAAGCAAACATATTTTTTTTAATGGAATACGCTGTATATTATTTTTGAAGTCAATCGGAAATAATTCAAGCTTTTCAGAAATATATATTAGTATTAAGTTGTTTTGAAAATTGCGCTCAAAATTAGATTTTTTCATTTTTTACTTTATTGGTAGGAGCAGGCCATGGTTAATCAACTACAAATAATAAGTATCTAAGCAGTTACTACCCTACAAGAGACAAGCTACGCAGATTCGAAAGAACAGAATCAAAATACGTTTTTTTAAAATAATAATATCTCATCAAAGTGATGATTGTGTTATTATAATATTGAGTAAATAGTGGGCTATGACTCATCTATTAAAAACAAAAAAGCAAATCTGTAAAAAACTTGCGAGACTGTCAGCTGTTAATTATATTTTTATTAAACAGAGCTTTATTCTTTCTGTGTTTTCATTTTAATTATTGTCAATTATCTATTATAATGGCAGCTTAGATACCGAGAGAGACAGCAACCGTTCTCAGATATATTTGCTCGTCTAAAAATAAATATAGTTAGGTACAGATCCTTCATTCAACCACGCCCTAAAACTTATTTCAAGTAGAATAGGGAGCAAAGGGAAACAAACGTGTTAGGTTACATAGAAGCAACGCATTCATCATCTTGTAAGCACAAAGAAGAAGCTGTAGGGGTACCAAAATCAACTGCAGAAAGAATTAAAAAATATATAATTATCATCCATACAAGTTAAAGATACTTCAACATTTGCACAGGATTCAAGTTTGGAAATATTCAACACGAAGGAGGCCAATAATCCTTTTAAATGCCATTAAAACAATAAGAAATTGTGCCATAGATTTTCATCCGAGAAAATAGTCTCCAACTTGAACCAACATCTCTAAAAGCTCCTCGATGTTTTTAGTTTTTATTTGGATTCAGATTCAAATTTAATATTGTGTTGATATTCTTCAGATATAATGCTGTTCGGCTTTAAATAATTTAATAATGGACTACCATAAGTAATATTTATTGAACATTATCACAAATAGTAGTTAATAGCGTACAAAATTCAATTGAATAATTGACTTTGAAAGTATTGAGTATCTTGTATCTTAATAATTGTTTACTTGGATATTGTTTTTAATAGATTAGTCATGACCTACTGCTACAAATAAAGTAAAAAATGAAAAAATCCAATTTTGAGCGTAATTTTCAACATAACTTAATACTAATATATATTTTGACAAGCGTGAATTATTTCCGATTGACTTAAAAAATAATATACAGGGTGTTCCATTTAAAAAAATATATGTTTGCTTCATAACTGAAAAATGGTGAGAGTAAGAAAAAATCAAACTACACCACTGGATTCTGCAGAAAAAATTCTATAAGACCCTCTTTTAAACTTTTCAACAAAATAAGAGACAACCGAGATACGAGAGTGGTCTCAAAATCGATAACTTCCGATTTCACCCTGTATCTCAAAAAAAACGTTTACTTCATAACTGAAAAATGGTTAGGGTAAGAAAAAATCAAACTACACCACTGGATTCTACAGAAAAAATCCTATAAGACTCTTTTTAAACTTTTCGATACGATGAAAGACAACCGAGTTACGAGGGTGGTCCCAAAATCGATAGTTTTCGATTTCACCCTATATCTCAAAAACCAAGTGGGCCATGATAATTTTGTTGACGGCATCTGTAGTTTCACAAAAAAGTAGCACACTGTCGTGAGAACCGCAACTATCTATCTTCGAAAATAACCGAGATACCCCGTAAAAGTGCCCAAAATAGGACACCCTGTTCAGGGTGGCCTGATAAGAATGGACGCCGGCAATATCTCGGTAACCGTTAATCATATAACTTCGAGTGAAAAATATGATTAGGTAAATCAGTTAAGAGAAATCGCTGGAAATTATTTTCAAGCTCCGCAATTAGCCGCTAGTGGGCGTAACTGTTACGATCAATGAGAAAAACGGTGTTTTCTCAAAAATATGCAAATAAAGGTATATTATAAGTTCTACAGTCATGTAGCAAAAATGCAAAAAAAGGAACTCTGACAAATCAGATTTTAATTTTCTGACAGGTAAATTATGTTTTATAACTTGAACACATTTTTAATTCATTCTTATTTTCGGTGGTCCTGCTTAGGGTACTGAAGAATTTGCAGAACTCCAGTCAGAGGTATCATTCCTTTTGACTTGAGGGAAAAAACTACTCTTTTAAATCATTAAATGTGTAATTTTATTCTGAAGCTATTAATCTGCCAGCAGCATTCGGTGGTAGATTTCCCTTCATATCAAAAATTTTAATGCCTTTGTGAATTGTGAATCTTTAGTATATTATAGTAGACAGTATGCTGCGAAAAATATCCATTTCTGTCGTATTCCAGCTGCTTTTTGACCTTAAATGTGTTACCTCTGTTATTTCTGATTAGACTTGATTTGTTGTACCTAAGTCATTTTTATAATTTCAACTCTTTACTCTAGTTCGTCTGTATCTTTCTGCTAAGTTAATTGTTTTCTTCCACCTGAACAGTTTTTTGTGTATAATTTCGTGGCCTGCTAAGTGGCTTATAAGTAGGAAAATTGAAAAACACCGGTTTGATTGAAAATTTGAAATTAAATAAAAACTACCAGAGATTGATATTTACAAATGCATATCATTAGAGAGGCTATCAAATTTTACATTCAATTGTATAAAAATAATTGGGCATTCCCATTTCATAAAATCAAGTTATCTCTTGATTGAGATTTCCTTAATTAGTCTACCGATTCCTCCAAGTACAAATATATGTCAAACTTGACCGTCTAAGAGCCGGTTATCTGTCAGATAAATTGTTTAAGCAATTGAAGGTTGAACTTACGAATTCACGTAAATCTTATCTGACAGTGTATCCATAGAAACGCTATCTGGCAGCTACCTATCTGACACTTTTGACTGGACATTGAGAAACCGGTCCTAACCTAAGTTGACGCATTTCATGCTTAGTGACACGGCAAAGTCACAGCCCTCTAGGTTTTTTAATCGCTGCGCAATTCAATTTTTTTTCTGATATCTACTTTTACCAAAAATTGTGATTTGCACCTGAACGATTCACTTTAAGTCTTATGGGTCACATTAGAATTGATCCGGGAATCTAAATATTATAATACTTACCAAATAGTCATTAGGTACATCGAACACAGCATTGTTGTCACCCTTAGGCATGAATACAGGCTCTTTTGGCCTGTCGAAGAGTTTTAAAAGATTGCTCTTTGAATCAGACATCTTGATAGATTTCAGTTACCTGTAATTGAGGAATAAAAAATAGTGACATAGGTACCTACAGATAAATATGAGTTTAAAAACTAAAAAAAGGAAGAAAGACAGATAGGTACATAGATCCCCTATCGAGTTGAATCTTCAAGTTACAATTAAAGTTTGTTTAAAGTAAGTACTTTGTACGCAGGCGCCACAAGCAATAGAACGATCTCTGTAGTCGAGCTGGAACACAGTAGTCTGGCAAGGGACTGCTCCTCTGTCAAAGAATCTAGAGACCATTAACGCCTTGGGGACTAAGGAATATGGTAAAATCAAATGTATACACCAGAGCAACTACTGCTCCTCTACAAGTCACAGATCCGACCATCCTTGGAGTCGCTCCCATGTATGGGGATGCGCTCCGAAGCACTCTCTAAAAGGGCCCCACAGACATCGTTCTTTTTCATCAGGTTTGCACTAAGTGCCAACCGATGTCGGTTAAACCGATGGAACGATACCTCCACACACTGTTCGGTTTTCTTTCAGTTTCTCGGCAAATTTTTGGTCCGTTAACATGGACAATACTTTAGCATTGGCGGCGGCTTTAGCTATTCAAGTGAAATACAGCAAGAAAGAACGTTCTAAATGGGTGAAACAGTGACTTTTAAAAAGAGGCCAATTCTCCCAGATAAATCTATTAGAAGAATTGCGTCTGGAACCAGGGGATTGGTACAATTATTTGAGGATGGATGAAGAAACATGCTTAGAATTACTTAATTTAGTAGCACCTCTAATAAAAAAACAGGATACTTGGATGAGACAAAGTATTTCCCCTCATGAACGTCTGACAGCGCATTTTTGATAGGTGTCGCTAACCATAGATACGCTTACTCGAAGGCAACCAGAACGACACTGCAAAATCCCGTCGTGATTGCACGATGAACGGCCACACATGTACCGAGTTGCACGATGGCGTTCGAAATCAACGGGTAAAATCATGCTCGGACAGATTTTTTTTGAACGACGGTTAACACGATGGTTTTTCGGCACACACGGACCGAAATGATTGTGATCGATTGGCACGTCGTGCAAACCTGATGAAAAAGAACGATGTCTGTGGGGCCCTTTACAGATTCTATCACGGAATATGTTCGAGTGAGCTTTTCCAGATAAACACCGAAGGCCGTACGAACGACTAGAGAGGCTTTGCGAGCTCATCCTTACCAGGTTGAGGTCCCTACTCCCCGAACCAGTCTCCTCCAGCATTCCTTCTTTTGGAGAACTTTGACGCTGTGGAATGAGCTGCCGGAGAATTTGTTTCCCGACGGCTACAACCTGCAGCGTTTCAAATCTAACGTGCACTGACACGTATCCTCTCGCAGCGCTTCTCCAGCGCCATAGGCTTTCAGCCTTTGCGAGAGGCTGATCATAAAAAAACCTCCCTTATCCCTTACTAGGACGCATACGTTTTAGAATTTCTACCTCGCGCAATGTAAATGTAATATATCCAATTATATAAATTAGAACATAAAAAGTTATTTAGGGCTAAGCCTTTGAACCTCAAACACGACACTGAGAGGATATGTAAACGAATCATAAGCCACTTCATTATAAAAATATTCCGCTCTTCAGAAAATTGTATATGAGACACATTTATACATTCGTCTCTATGCTAATGATAACATGATTACCTAAAAAAGTTTTTGAAGCGGGATACAAGTAGTATCCTGCGGATAAAATTTGATGAGGTGAGGTACTCAGAAGTATACGCTTTATGCTTTAAAGCTCAAATATAAATTATGCTCCCGAGTTGTTCAAAGGCCAGCTGAGGTGAGCGGCATTCGGTGTTTTTTGTAATAAAGTTTTTTTATCATGTTACTGATCCCTTTTAAACTCTGTAGAGGTTTTTATATTGTATGGGGTTGGATTTCTATCAATTATCGTTATCGTTTTTAAAAGCTTTTATTTAACTTAGTTATAATTTTTTAGGGTTAGGTCAGTAATAAAACAAAAACTTCTTATTATTCTTTATCCATGCGACGTTTCGACTAATATACAGAGTGAGTTTTAAGTACCGGCTCGGTCGATGACCACTACTATAGCAGATAGCGAAAAAAGTCCAATATAAGATATTGTTACATTATACAGGGTATTTCAAAAGTTATGACTATTTTTATATCCAAATCGCTGTCAAATGAACGTACTATATTTCAAAAAGTGATGAATCAAAAATCATTTTTTTACACGGATGGATAAAAAGTATCATCTAGTTTTAAAATCGGCTACAAAAAAACGCGCGACGCATATTCGTATACAGGGTGATGTAGAATGCAAAATCTAGATTTTCTCTCTTTTTTTAAATGTAATCCCCAATATTTTATTATACCCAAGAATTGCTTTTAATATGCTCTTTCATCTTTGTATAGCACTTGTTATGGCTGCACTCATTAGTTTCTGAGATATTTCGATTTTTCTAAAAATTTTAAATAGACCTTCTATTGGTTTACTGAACTTTATTTATTTTGAGAAAATACTATCAAATTCTATTTTTGGTTAACAAACAACTAAAACATAAGGCCATAATAGTACTTGTTCAAGTCAAAACACTGGATTAACGAGATAATATAGATCAAGTGTGCTGAGGAAACAATTTTATAGACGTCACGCATAATTATCAAGCAGATCTATCAGGTAGGCTATGAAATATTAAAAGACACAGCCCAAATAGAACGATTCTTCAATCTTTCGCATTAGTTTTAGAGTGCCTCCGTTCTGGATATTGCTGTTTATAGTTGATACATTCTAGAGGCAAGTAGACAATTTCTCAAAGATTGTCCTAAGTACCCTCAATGGAAAAATTATTTTAAAGCTCGTTTTTCACACAGTACGGAATTATTGAGCAGGTTATGAAAACTGTAAATTTTTCAAAGCATACCTGATAAATCTGCTTGATAATTATGCATCACGCCTACAAAATTGTTTCCTCAGCATACTTGACTTTATTACCTCGATGATTCAGGGTTTTGACTTCATCAAATACTATCATGACCTTATAATTTAGTTGTTCGTTAAATAAAAAACAAATTCGATAGTTTTTTCTCAAAATAAATAAATTTCAGTACACAAATAGAAGCTATATTTTAAACTTACCGAAAAATCGAAATATCTCGGAAATTGATTACAACAAGTGCTATACAAATATGAAAGAGCATATTAAAAGCAATTCTTTGGTATAATAAAATATTTGGGGTTACATTTGAAAAAAAAGAGAAAATCTGGATTTTGCATTCTACATCACTCTGTATACGAACATATACGAACATGCGTCGTGGTCTTTTGTTATAGCCGATTTTAAAACTAGAGGATATTTTTAATCTTTTTTTGTAAAGAAATAATTTTTGATTCATTACTTTTTCATATACAGTACGTTTATTTGACAGCGATTTGGATATAAAAATGGTCATAACTTTTGAAATACCCTGTATAATGTTATAATATCTTATATTGTGAGAAGATAAATTATTAGTAGAATCTAAAAATGGGATAATATATAGGGCGTTTCATTTAAAAAAGTATATGTTTGCATCATCATGTAGTTATGGATCACCCTGTATAAATCTAAATATTTTTTGAGCAAAGAGCATATCCGTGGCTACAACTTTTATGTACAACTTTTTTCGCTATCTTCTACAGTAGTGGAGTTATCGACCGAGCCGGTACTAAAAACTCACCCTATATATTATGGATAAAGAATAATAAGAGGTTTTTGTTTTATTGCTGACCTAACCCTAAAAAATTACAACTTAAGTCCGTCACAGCAGGTCAAAATTGTTACACAAGCTTTTATTTAACATGCAATGTATGTATGTATCTAAGTTTGTTCGAGTTTTTACGGAATACATATATGTAAGTTGGATCACTCTCCGTCGGCACTTTGAAGAGCTCACATCAAAGCGATGCCGCGGCCGCACGCGCCAGTTAGTTTTCGTTGGTTTTTGCTCAAGTACAAGGGTCTTTTAGCGGGGACTTGCTAACCGCCTGGGTTGTACGTATATACGAGGGTCATTGAAAAACTATGTATTGACGGCCGATTTAGACATACAAATACAAATATAACGTTTATTTTGCTAATGCATTAAGTTACATAAATGAATATCAAAAATAAAGCCTAGTAAAACTGTTATTAATGAATCTCAAATGATTTCACATACTGTAGCTAATTCGTAGATAAGTAAAAAATGATGGTTCAAAGGTGCTGTAGTATTTTTACCTTAATGTTTTGTTTATTTGGCTTATTTTTGACCACAGTTTATAAATTTTATGGTATAGTGTATACGAACTCGTATGTACAATTTTAAAAGATAATCATGTGGAAATGCTTTACATGGATGTGAATAAATTATTTTTGACATTTTGCTTTTCACTGTCATTCCAATTGCTACTGTAGAAACTCAATTGTTAAAGTTATCAATAAAAATATTTTCGAGCTTTAAAATATAATTTACAATATTGGTATGGTAAGATCACCGAATGAATATTTTGTCTCACTATACGCTTTTAGCGTGATACAATCCTTTTAGTACCGGTAGCTCTTGAACTAATCACTTTAGACCCCACGTGTGCTAGTTTGTTGGAATTGTTTTATCGAGAGGAACACAGGCACAAATATACAGGATGTCCCATTAATAATTTTTAATCGAATGTCACGTGACCAAAAACAAATACCTCATTGGGTAGTACAATGACATAAAGATACACAACATCTGCTCTAATTTACATGCCCAAAATTATAGTTCTCTACTACTGCCCAGTTCCGACATATTTCTTGTCTTAATCGTCGTGGGATACCCTGTATTTATAACCCTTACATTTCAAGGTTAACTGATTGTCATTCTCCATCCATTAATAAATTTAAATTGATTAGTAATATCTTTTCTCGCGAAATTGATTACTCTCAAACTTCTAAAAAGATTATTATCTATTCCCTGCAAACAAATCCGAGATAACAAAGTCCGATATTTTTGAGACACTTCGCGTTAAATACGTTCAATCTCTAGTTTGCGCCGCCCCGTATCTCCCGGCTGACGTCAGTAGACTGAAAGGGACATTTGGGGTACTGGACTGACTTTGGGAATAAACGCGTGTTGTTATTACCTACCAACACAACTTTAAGATTATGTCTATATTTTTAGTTTAGGTTAAGGTTTTCATTATGCCTAAAAAAAGGAAATCTGCGAAAATGAGTGAAAATGATGATCGCGCAAATTCTGAATCACAAATTATCGTTCAAATGATGGCAAATAATATGCCATTTTTAGATGAAATACGATGGATTTTATAAGACTTTGAGGAAAATATGATATTCAAAGTTGGTGAGTTGTTTTATCACTGCATGAACCTTACGACCTGAGAGAAGAGAGTCTTTACATTTGGCGCCCAACTAGAGGCTTGCGGTGTGAGCAAGAATCTGGCAACGATGGCAGGGGATTCTGGGTAGAATTTATTGAGCTTGTTTTAAATACAGTGTTTTCTGAGAAGCTAATACTGCGCCAATTACTAATTTCCATGGATCCTAGTAAAAAATTCAAAGAAACCATCGAGAGAGCGATGAAAATAAAAGCATTTTAATATCTGCCGACAGGAATGGTAAATTTGATGAAAAATATAAGTTCCTCCACCCAAGAAGGGGAAAACAGTAATTTGCAATCTAATTCAAAAAAAGGAAAACTTTTGCAGGCGTCAATCTCTGAGGGAAATGCTCCGGCCGTGGGAGGTTAAAGACAGCAATGTATCTATTTATTATTTGACTGACGTCAGCATAGTATATTACATAACAAGTTTGAAAATATATATTACAGACGAGAGCTGAAATATACCGAATACCTTTGGAACACTTTTTTAAACGCTTTGATTAGATGCAGCTGCATGTTTGAATGTTTGTATGTGTGTTTGTAACCTACTGCTTTGGAATCGATTTTTGCCACTTTAAACGAACAAATTTACTTTAAACTTTGTACACATATCAAAAACAGGAGACAATACAATAATTTGATAAGTTTGCCTCACTAGTCTGATCAGAGAGATTAATGGTGAAGGTGCCAGTAAAAAAACGACCTGCCTACATCGTTTTTTAGAAATGGTGAAATAGTGACATCGATTTATCGCCAATACTGTTATTCTCTTCTGGGCAGGGTAAGGATGTAAATAAACAGATTTAAATTGAACATAGGGGTTCAGACTTCCCGATCTACTCATCTGAAAACTACTGGCTTGAAGATAATTAAATTGATGTATCTCATTCACCATTTCTAAAAAAATGATGTATTGTATAAGAATGCCTTTAGAACGAAGTATATATCCATACATCTTTTTTAGCACGCTTCTATTAGCTGCAACTGCATGTTTGAACGTTTGTATGTTTGTTTGTAACCGACTGCTTTTTTAGGGGCAGGGTAGCGATGTAAATAAACAGATTTAAATTGAACATAGCACATATTGTGCTCCTGCCCTGTACCGAAAAGAGATAGGTTTCAGACTTCCTGATTCACTCATCTGGAACCTACGGACTTGGCGATAAAGTAATGTATCTCATTCACCATCTCTAAAAAAAGTGATGTATTCTATAACGAATGCCTTTGGAACGAGGTATATACACACTTTTTTGAACGCTTTTATTAGCTGCAACTGCATGTTTGAATGTTTGTATGTTTGCTTGTAACTGACTGCTTTGGACTCGATTTTACCCAATTTAAACAAACAAATTTATTTTAAACTTTGTACACATATCAAAAACAGGAGACAGTGAAACAATTTGATAAATTTGTCTCACTATTCTGATCAGAATGGCCAGAATTGGATATTTAAGAATGAACGTTTTACTGAAGATTCGAGGGAATGGTGAAGGTGCCACTAAAAAACAACCTTCCTACATCAATTTTTAGTAATGGTGAATGAGTTACATCAATGTATCGCCAATATTGTTATTCTCGTTAGGGCAGGGTAGCGATGTAAATAAACAGATTTAAATTGAACGTAGCACATATTGTGCTCCTGTCCATTCAAATCCCGCGTTAACAAACTTCCCCTAACATAACCTTTTCACAGCAGCCGCGGTACTCTGGTATTTAGGCTCTGCCTGCGCGGTCTGCTCAGTTATAAAAAAAAAGCTAGGTTTCAGACTTCTCGATCTACTCATCTGGAACATAATACTGGCTTGAAATTAATTAATGTATCTCATTCACCATTTCTAAAAAAAGTGATGTATGTTGTTTATCTGGCACTTTCACGATTACATTGAATCTATACAAATACAAGACAACTTTTAAGATATTTAATACTGGCGATCCTAATAAGAATCATGAGACAAATTTATTAAATTATTTTCATGTCACCGGTTCTTGATAAGTGTATAAAGTTTCAAGTTTCAGCAATTGTCCTTAAACGCTGTGCCGCTGAGTTTGCACCTATTCTTTGCAAGCTCTTTAAACTATCGTATCAGCGAGGCGTGTTTCCCACTGTATGGAAAATTGGCTGCCTCCAGTAGCGCAACTTCAAATTCGGGGCCCCCCGTAAGATTCTTCCCGGGCCCCACCTGCAAGAAACTTTCCGTGGCTTTTTTTTCATAATATATTATGTATATATACAGGGTGAGCCCTAAGTTAAAATAAACATCTTTCTCGAATAACTATTTTTCCCGAAAACTGAAAAATAAGTGAGATACAGAATCAAATCACCTAGCCTGTTTAAGTGTTTATGTTTAGTTTTTATGTCTGTTTATGTTTAGTTTTTCAATCAAATGTTTGTCTTATCATCAGGCAATTAATGCACTAGTCACATTCAGTTTATCGTAAAGTTAATTCTAAGTTGGTAAATCATAAAAGTTACGTTCCTAATAATATGCCGCTTTTAGTACTTAGGTACCAATTTAAAATCAACAAAGATGAACAGAAAATGACTACTGCACTATCGACAGGTGCAATGCCTAATCGATAAGACAAATATCGGAGCAAAAAGCTAAAGATAAACAGACTAGGTTCCTTGATACACAAGCCCAGATTTACATTTTTTATTTTGTAACTCGTTTATTTTTTAATTTTCTGAAAAGTTATTTGAAAAAGTAGTTTATTTCAACGACTTCTATGAACAATTAAAAAAGTTACCAACTCACCCTGTATATATTAAAGAGAAAATATTGGGGTTGTGACCAAAATTTTGAAAATAAACACGGGTCACTGCATAAAGGAGACTATAGCGTTAACTGTCAAGCTTTCGGAAATTTTTATTGCCAGCTTCAGGGCTTAACGTTGAGGTTTGCACACAAAAACAACAATGTGCATTGAGTCGCAGGCTTTAAAATGCAATTTTAGAAACAGAAAACGTCAGAAAAATTGTTGGCTAATTTAACTCGATGTCTCCCACAACACAGGTCACACAGTTGTAGTTGCAGTTGTTAATGTGACCTGTGTTGTGGAAGACAGCGAATTAAATTAGCCAAAAAATTTTTGACGTATGCTGTCTTTCCGTATTTTTCCATTTACTGCGAATTCTCGGCCGATTTTCAGGGTTTACTTTAAAATTCAATACTGATGGGTATGCATCTTTGGCAAAGATGCATACCCATCAGTAATTCTTTGGGTTCATAGGTTGAAGTATAATTTGTGAAACATACTAACATACAAGGAAAGTGACCCTTAATTTAGTACTTTTTTGTTGCACATACGATGGTGGTTGAGGAGCCTGGGCCTTGAGGACTACGGGGCTCCCAAAACCTCGAGCTCCCCCCCCCCCCGCAGTTACGCCACTGACTGCGTCTCTTCGTTTAAATCGAGTACAAAGAAGTCTGTTACATACATATATACAAACATGCAGCTGGAACTAATGAAGGCCTGTTAAAAAGAAAGTTAATTTCTAACAATATTGCGACCTCTAGTAATAAAAAGATACTCTAATTACGAAGCAATATGTTCAGACTTTATATCTTATTCAGTAGAACACGAAAGTAGATGAAATCGTTGGGTTTTCAAAGAAAATGAGTCAGTTAGTAGGCTTCTTTCATTACATAATTTTCTTTCATGGTAATATTAAGTTCACTGTATAGAAAGAAGCGTCTGACTAGGTTTGTTTCCTGCATTTAATTTATTTAGGTAGGTAATATATTCAGACATCAAGGCAAACTTAAATTTTCAATATATATTCCTGCAGCTGCATCTCATTTCATGAATAATAAGTTAGTAGCATATAGATATAGACTAATGATACAATACATGTGCCTTGAGTTTGGCATTAAGCGGTTCATATTTTAAAACGAGAACGTATATGGTGGAAACATTTCCAAAAGAAGGAACTGAATCTACATCCATAGGAACTGGCACTAACCAGTGACAATACAACAAGTTTTTCTAATCTTGCTAATCAGGATTGCCAAAATTGATTAACGTATGTTGCAAAAGTTTTGAGAATTTCTTTCCAAACTCGGGAGGTATAGTTTCACCGTCGGAAACAATTCAGAAATCGTTACCATGGTAACTAGTCAACTTCTAAACGTAACAATAAAATCATTTTGGCTGTAAGTTATCAAAATGTCGTACAAAGATATTCGGAAGAGTATTTACAGTGAAGTTGGACGACTTGAAAAAAAAAAGAAATAGTTCGCCTATATCAAGATCAAAATATTTCTGTTGCCACAATTTATCGAGCGATCCGTGAATGCGAAGAAGGTATTCCTTGTATAAATTTAACAAAAAGTGGACGGTCAAGAGTGTTGAGTGCTGCTACAGTTCAAAGAATAGTCAACAGAAGTGAGTTGGAACTTCAACACGAAAACTTGGACGCACTTTTCACGTCAATGCTAGCACAACCTGTAGAGAAATGAAAAGAAATAACTTAAAATTCCGAAAAAGAAGAAAATGTCCAAAGTATTTCCCAAATCAGTTAGAAAGAATCCCTCAATGCTGTCGCAATTTACGTCATACTAATTTTGCTGGCAATATAAAAATTATTCTTGACGATGAAAAGTATTTCACATTTTCGAACTCATAAATCAAAGGTAATGATGGATTTTTTACAAGAGACTTTGAAGCCTGTCCAGATAATGGAGAATTTAAACGAAAATAAAAGTTTGAAAACAAAGTGTTAGTGTGGTGCGCTATATCAGCAACGGTATTTCACAGCCGTACGTTGGACGAGTTAGGGCCGAAGCAGTTACCGCGGAAGTCTACACTCAAACACGTTTGCCTAGACTACTCAATTTTATTAATACCCACCATGCTAATGATAATATAATATACTGGCCAGATCTGGCTTCAAGTCATTATACTTTGCGTACGAGAAACTGGCTAGAACAACACGAAATACCTTTTTACCACGAAACGACAATCCTCCCAATCTTCTTCAAGCAAGACCTGTTGAACCTTTTTGGGCTCAACTAAGTGCCAAAGTTCTTAACAATGGCTATAAAGTTCAAAACGAACAGCAGTTAAGAAGAAGAATAATGCTAAAGATCAGAGAAGTTGATTTAGAATCTGTCCAAAACCTAATGAGGAACATTAAGAGGAAATTGCGAGCCGTGGAAGATCATGGCCCATTAGCAGTACTTTAATATTATTTTTATACTAAGAAATATTATCATATTTTTTGTATTTCTTGTTATCTTGTTAAAGTTCAAATATGTTATTGTGAGATATTTTTTTAATTTTTTAAAAAACTTATCAAAACTTTTGCAACATGCGTTAATTTAAGGATGAAATTTATTTGAAGATTCGATAAAATGGTGAAGGTACCAGTTAAACAACCAAAAAAAAGTATAGCTTAAAAAAACAAACAAAAACGCTTTTATGACACTGAACAGCGAAAAACAATGTTTAATATAAGCTAAAAATGATAATAATTGGTAATAATAAAAATAATAAATAACATTTACTCTGAATTTGTGATAGAGACAGGTATTGGACAACTGGAATGGCGGTATAACTATTGGCGGAAGCAAAATATCTAACTTAAGATTTGCTGACGATACAACCCTTATTGCTGCTTCTCAGGAAAAACTAGTAGCTCTATTAAACATCTTAGAACAACACAGTGCAGCATATGGTCTTGGTATTAACTACAAGACCAAGGTTATGATCGTAGACAGAGAGCACGATAAACAAGCGATAAAGTCAGTAGGCCGTTGTGAGGTAGTTCAAAGTTTTGTGTACCTCGGTTCTTTGATCGACAATTCGGGTAGCTGTGAAAATGAGGTTCGACGGCGCATTCAACAGGCACGTGTGACCATGACAAAGCTTACTAAAATATGGCGTGACCATAACATCACTGAAGCTACCAAAATATCGCTGGCTCAGTCTCTTGTGTTCTCCATATTTTTGTATGCCTCGGAAACTTGGGCTGTAAAAGAGGCAGATCGAGCTCGCATAGATGCTTTTGAAATGTGGACGTGGAGGAGAATCCTGAGAGTTCCTTATACCGCCCATTGAACTAACGTTTCCATACTGAATGAGCTCGGTAATCCAAAGAGACTATCCTCCATTGTGTCGACGAGAATGCTTACATTCTTCGGACATATACACAGAAGCGATAATATGGAGAAACTTGTAGTTCAGAGTCATGCCCCGAGTGGGCGGCGCCGTGGCCGTCCCCTTACACGCTGGGGGATACGACAAAACAGTTGCGGGATATGAGTATCAAGAACGTCACTGAACTGACAGTAAATCGCGAACGATGGCGAGCTACAGTTCTCAAAACTATTGATAAGATTCGTGTCGCAAATACTCTAGCTCCGACTTAATGCATTTTACGAGTTCACAACGTGTCTATGTGACTATGATGATGATAATGATGATGATAATAAAACGAAAAATACTAGTATTATAATCATTATCATCCTAGTATTTTTCGTTATCACTATTTTCGGCTGATATTAAGAATTTTTTTCACTTTTTAATGCTATAGAATCGTGTTGCTTAGTCTTATTAAACTATACTAATTTGCAGCACTTTCAGCAGATTGTAACAGAATCAAAATTTTTGAAAAGGAAAAAAATATGTTTACAGTTTGTATTATTGTATTTTGTAAAATTCTCACCTAACACTGACACACAAAAAAACAAGCACAAAACTCGTACAGACGAAAGAAAACGTGATATTCTGAATGGTTTAACCACCCAGAACTGAGTTCGATTGAATTAAGAGCTCATATTTATGTTAATAATTATCACAACCAACAACCGCGAAGAGTGTGGTCTAATCGGGCTGTTTTCGAAAAATATTGTTTGTCTATTGTGGGAACCTCGCTTATCTAGCAATCGTAGGCAGACAGCGGAAATGTGTTCTTATGTTTTATAGGAAGTTCTCATGCAATTATTATTAGGGTGTGATTTTTAACGAGTAACCTTTTAATACAAAGGAAAAAGCCTAATGCACTCCAAAAGGATTTTAGAAGTTTCTCTTTTTTTTATTCATATTCTTCTTCTGTGGTCGGAATTTATGTGATTCATGCATATATTAAAACTTGAAAGCTCTGTGCATCAATCCTAATTGAGCTTTTACAAATAAATTACTCCTTTTTTTATGCCACAAAGGCTAAAAGCCTGAAGCTTAATTCAGGTGCATACGACGATACAACGATTCGAAACTGTTCCTATTGGTTGAAATGTTTTGATTTGACATTCTGAATATTTCAACCAATAGGAACAGGTTCGTACCGTCGTATCGTCGGATGTCGTGTGCATCTGAATTAGGCTTAAAGCGCTGTAGAAGCGTGGCGAAAGGATAAGTGTCTGTGCACTGTGGATTTCAAACGCTGCAGGTTGTAGCCGTCGGGAAACAAATTCTTCGGCAGCTCATTCCATAGCGTCGAAGGTCTCCAAAAGAGGGAATGCTGGAGGAAACTGGTTCGAGAAGTAGAGACCTCGACCTGGGATGAGCTCGCAGAGCCTCTCTAGTGTTCCTCCTCACTCAAACATGTTCCCTGATAGGATATGTAAAACAGAGGCAGGTCAGCCACCCTTCTTCGATGTTCCAGGCTGTGGAGATCCTTTGTGAGGTTAAGCGTATCAGTTAGTACTGGATAGTATCCAGAAGCTTCAGAGAGTGCTTCGGAGCGCATCCCCACATATGGAAGCAATACTCCAACGATGGTCGCATCTGTGCCTTGTAGAGCAGCAGTAGTTGCTCTGGTGTATAGGTACATCTTCCTACAACCCCCTACCCCCACCACCCCAATTTTACCCCCGCCCAAAGAAACGTAGAAAAATATTAGTAACCCCTAAAACGCCTAAAAACGAAGTTTGAGCTGTTTTATATTTTTAGTCCTTTCCTTGTTGCTACGCCGCCACTGACACGATTTTTGAAATCCATACGCGCTTTCCATCCTCGTCACGATAATAATAATAATGTGTCAAAATTTCATTAAAATCTATTCACTCATTTCCACGTTACTCAATACAGAACGAACCTAAAGCAATATTCGAATGTATACATTAGAAAGTTGTAAGTCCCTTGGTTTCTGAAATAGGCCTCCTCCCCTATCGGTGTGGGAAGTAAAAAAATAAGGGCATAAAAATCAGCCCTGCTTTTTTAACATTAAAATCAGCTCTGCTTTTTTAATAACTGTGCAAGAGTGCAAGTTTGAAAAGTGCCAGGAAAGTTTGCGAGGTGGCGGTAGGAGCAGTGATGGGCAAATACCTGGTATATTGAAATTTGGGTAAATACCCACAGTATTACACCCGGTATGTACCCGATGGGTACATACCCTATTGCTACTTGGGTAAATACCGGGTATATTCTCAAATATATATTACTTTTTCGTTAAGGGTAGTCTTATTATTTATAAGACTATAACAAACAGTTATTATAAAAGACTCAATCTGAAAATCAAATGTGACAATGGATCGGAAAAAACGGCAGAATAAAACGAGGTAAGGTATAAAAATATAATTTAATCATAAACTTAACAAAAGTACGTCATTCTTCTTCATAAAAAAAACAAAGGGTATGTTAAAAGCAACAAACAGGATGCACAAAAAACTGACTTACGCCCTGTTTAACATTTAAGCATTGATATAAATTTAATAAGATCAGTCTTAGAATTCGGAATCAGATATAGACACAGACGACTTCTTGTGGGTATATATCGGGTATGTAGCGGGTAGCGGGTCATGGCCGACTCTACTCACTGTCACTAGGCCGGAGCATTGAAATATGGCAACACTGAATAGTCGGTCGAGCTTTTGTCATTAATGTAATTCTTCCAGAGTAAAAAAGAACATTGCAAGGTGATTTTTAATGTGTTCTAATTATTTACCTGCACAAACGAAACTATAAAGATAAAAAGATGCCTGCAAAGTGTGTAGTACATACCAGGTTGCACTAGCAATTGTGCTTCCAATAAAGGATATACCAAACATAACCTTCCAGACTAATAAGAAGATTGGAAGGTGTTTTTTAACGTGTTTCTAATTATTTACCTGCACAAACGAAACTATAAAGATGAAAAGATGCCTGCAAAGTGTGTAGTACCAGGTTGCACTAGCAATTCTGCTTCCAATAAAGGATATACCAAACATAACCTTCCAGACTAATAAGAAGATTGGAAGGTGTTTTTTAATGTGTTTCTAATTATTTACCTGCACAAACGAAACTATAAAGATAAAAAGATGCCTGCAAAGTGTGTAGTACATACCAGGTTGCACTAGCAATTCTGCTTCCAATAAAGGATATACCAAACATAACCTTCCAGACTAAAAAGAAGATTGGAAGGTGTTTTTTAATGTGTTTCTAATTATTTACCTGCACAAACGAAACTATAAAGATAAAAAGATGCCTGCAAAGTGTGTAGTATCAGGTTGCACTAGCAATTCTGCTTCCAATAAAGGATATACCAAACATAACCTTCCAGACTAAAAAGAAGATTGGAAGGTGATTTTTAATGTGTTTCTAATTATTTCTCTGCACAAACGAAACTATAAAGATAAAAAGATGCCTGCAAAGTGTGTAGTACCAGGTTACACTAGCAATTGTGCTTACAATAAAGGACATTTAAACAGAAGTGGGTGAAAGGTATTCCTTGTAAGGGCCGGTTATATATTTATAAGAATAAAGACAATAATTTGAAACATTTCCAAGGATAAGACCTATTTTAAAGTACAATGTGGTACTTACAATGTTTTCTGGACCTCCCAAATGTCACAGAAAAAGACAGTTAATAGAACTCATCTGGGCATGCATCTGGGCATACCTACGAAAAGATTTGATAGTGAAAGTGAATCAAGACCAGCAAGAATGGTTTCAAAGTGACCTAATAGTGAATTTTTCTAGCTCAAGTGAAAATTTACAAAGTAAATTGAGTGTTTATTTAAGTGGAGGTGGCAGCAGGAAACAGGTTGCGTTTACTTTTATTTTGTAGTGTTTGACTACGATGAACCAGACATCAGATGTAAGTGGTATTAGTAGTAGTAGTTCTAAATAGTATTTTTCTTAATTTATCAACCGAGATGAATTCTTAATACATATAAAATGTAATAATTATTATTCTGAAACTATAAAACAATTTACGGTAACCGGCCCCCTATTTGACAGCTAAGCGACGTTGCCACATCGAAGGCTAGTGAGTAGAGTCGGCCATGGATGGGTATAATACCCTATTGCTACTTGGGTAAATAGCGGGTATGTTCTCAAATATATTACTTTTTCATTAAAGGTAATCTTATTATTTATAAGACTATAACAAACCGCTATTATAACAGATTCAATCTGAAAATCAAATGTGACAATGGATCGGAATAAAAACGGCAAAATAAAACGAAGTAAGGTATAAAAATATAATTTAATCATAAACTTAACAAAAATGCATCATTCTCTTTCATAAAAAATAAAGGGTATGTTAAAAACAACTAACACAATTCACAAAAGCTGACTTAAGCCCTGTTTAAAATTTAAGCATTGATGTACATTTAAAAAGAGTCAGTCTTCAAATTCAGAACCAGATACACACACAGACGACTTCTTGTGAGTATATACCAGGTCTGTTTTTACAGAGAATCACAAACCAGTCAGAGCCAATCAGTATTCCCCATTGCAGTTGTCAAACTATTTCTGACTAGTATTGGCCAATCAAATTGACGCTGACTAGTTTGTGATTGCTGTAAAAACAGACCTACCGAATATGTACCGGGTATTATACCCAATTACCCACATTCTATTTACCTACTAGTCGGGTATTTACCCACCGCCCATCACTGGATACTCTGGATAGGAAGTATCGCAAACTCTTTACATCATCGTATAGGCAACCACTCATACTCATACAGACGTAGCTCGCTGCTACTTTTTCAGAAGGGACTATTGGCTGTTGGACTGTTGGACTTGCATAAATACTAATTGCTGAAAATTTTTTATGCTGGATGTAAAAAGTAATACATTAGGATCAAATAGAAAGAAAAACCGTCGAACGACCGTTTTTAAATTATTATGGAAAGAGATCAGTATAAATATTGAGCATAACAGATTAAAAATCTGTCAAACGTCAAATTTGACGTTGACCAATACGTTTCAAAATGGCTGTTGTTTGTCATTAGCTATTTTATGGAAGTAGTGCATTTAAAGAGAAAAGATCCTTGAAATATAGCCCGCTCAATCAAATTGAGATGAAAATATACTGAAAATTACTTTGTAGAGAGAAACATGTGTGATGCATGCTCCGACTTCTTACAACTTCTTGTTAATTGTGAGTTTTTCCACTGTTTTGCCGAAATATTAGTTCAGATCGTTAGAAAGTATTTGTTACTAGAATTTCCACATTAACAAGGAAATACGATTCAAGGCTGTTTTATTATTATTCCAGATGAAAATCAAGTTTGCCGTGAGACCAGTGACCAGCCTAACTTATCACAGCATGATGTTGATACAATCTTTGTCTATGCCCAGACTTGGCCCTCCAGGTAGGTTACAAAAGGCAAAATACTACGAACTAATCCTTTATTATTCATTGGCGGACAACAGAAATGATTTATCTTGATTTCCAACTTTTTGTGTTTTGCTGTTCCTAGTTTGTCAGAGATTATTTAAGCATTTGGTACGACTACAACCTTTTGAGGAAATATTGTTTTAACCCTTAAGAACTGACAATCAATCATTGAATTTATCGGGGAGAAGCGCTAAAAAGTAAATTATTACCTAGGGAATCTAGTTAACATTGAATTATATGTTGCACAGGCAAAGGTACTCTTCAGATGTTTCAGACAGGTCTATTTGTAAATAAAAGGAAAAACAAGAGATTAAACAACATACTAACATAGAAATAATAAATGAAAACAGACACATTTCTTACTCTTGAAGCTGAATAATTTATACTTATTATATTTAATTCAGTAATTTCTTGTTAAACATTTGGTGCATAAAAGTGGAAGACAAAACAAATTTCTTTTAGGCAATGTATGTGCTGCTACCGAGAAGCAAAGAATTTGGAAAGGTTCAGTTACATCACCCAAAGCCTCATTTATATGGCAACAACCCAACTGAAGGCTCTGGCAGAGAAAGGAAATGAATCAAAAAAAGCTGAAGAGAAAAAGGAAGAGAAGGAAAAAGAGAAGCCAGAAAAAAACTCTGATCCTAAACAAGATGACAATGAGGTGTTTGAAAGGGACAAATTATTACTTTTAGTATCTAAAATTTTCCTATTGAATTTTCCACTTTATGTAGCATATAAGCATACTATTCAAGCTAAATTGGATGAGTTGACTCAACAAGAGATGCAGAGTTTGAACATATTCTGTGATCTGCATGATTCTGAAATCCCAATATATCTGTTGAAGAATGTTAGTTGGTTCTGCAAAATGGGAGGCTTGCTAGCGATGACCACTTGTTTCACACAGTTGTCACCAGAGCTGTTGCCTGTGTCTACTGCTCATGCTATGTTGTCAATAGGTAAGTAGCAAATGTATATTATTGTGGTGTCCCAAAAAATTAATATCAGATTTTTCCAAAGGTATTACTAAGACTAATGCCAGTATTCATAATAAATACTTAAGGGTCTTTCTAATACTTGAGGGTCCTTTAAGTATAGTTTTGTGTTTTGATAGCTACGTGAGGATTCCTTACGTAAGGCTCCTTTGAGTAATAGAGTATTAACTCAGTGTCTTTTTCTAAAACATTACAGTACAGGTACAAAACAACAAAAAACAAATATCACAAAAAGTAATAAGGTTATTGTAACATATAGATGACCAAATTAATCTCTTTTTTGGAAACATTCCTAGCATGATGTGGATGAAAAAAAGTATTAACTTAAATTGTGTTTTTCTAAAACAATACAGATAAAACATCAGCATATTTGGAAGCGCCGGGCAACATCTGCCTGGAATAGGTGGTACTTATAACTCAAGATCATGTTGAGTACATAGAGAAACCTTTGTGAGATATGTACATTGGTACAGAAAGAAACAAATCTCGTGTATCACCCATGACTCATATGGTAGCCAACATGTTAAACTGCCCCCTTTAGAACATAATAACAGTAATATTCAGGCAGTAACTAGTTTATTGAGTTCAATACTAAAGCAAAATCATTTCAGTGAAAAAATCAAGTGACATTATGCATCAAGTTTACTGTTGGTACTATTGACATATGGTTTACTACAATCTAGAGGCTATTGAATACTGTCAATTTGAAATTGCTTCGGAATTGTTTAGTGGCTATACAATTCTTTGAATTTTTGATGACTTTTTTTGGGACACCCATATATAGAGTATTAATAGAGGTGGTTACTATATTTTGTATTTTTCAGTTTGTAATCTAAAATTGTGGATGAATTATAAGAGTATGGTATCTATGCTGGTACCATTGAGATCTTGTGTATTGAGGTATATGTGCAAACTTTCTGACCAAGACTTGAGAACACCTACTATAAAAAGCATGGCAGGTAAGACCTTATAGATTTACACATACCAATAAAATAGTCTACATTTTGTTGCAATAAGATGCTTCAATAAATTGCCAATTGATCTGTTTGAATACAAACTAAATAAATTAAAACAAAAAAACTTTTTTAAAAAAAGCTTTTATTTAAAGGTTCTAAAAAAAAAGAAAATAAAATGTTCCTTTAGAGTGTTAACTATCAACTTATAGCCTCATTATACACAATTTATATTATCATAATTACGTATAGGAATTCAATTAAACTGAAATCTTAACACACCTAGATTTAGCAGACCAAGTTAGTCAATTGAATAGGTACTAGTTAATTTACACAAGTATATTGTACGACAAGCTTTTATGATCATCATCATCATCATCATCATAGTCACAATGTCTTGACAGACATGTTGTGAACTCGTAAAATGCATTAAGTCGGAGCTAGAGTATTGCCGACACGAATATTATCAATAGTTTTGAGAACTGTAGCTAACCATCTTTCGAGATTTACTGTCAGTTCAGTGACGTTCTTGATACTCATATCCCGCAACTGTTTCGTCGTATCCACCCAGCGTGTAGGGGGACGGCCATGGCGCCGCCCACTTGGGGCATGACCCTGAACTACAAGTTTATGATCATATATATTGTGTATAATGAGGTTATAAGTTTATAGTTAACACTCTAAACGAACATTTTATTTTCTTTTTTTAGAACCTTTAAATAAAATCTTTTTTTTAAGTTTTTTTGTTTTGATTTATTTTTTACTTTTTAGTTATTAACTTGCATTTATATCAAACAAATTTTTTATTTATTCTCGGCAAGCCCTTTTATTTGATACCCATATTGCAGAAGTGCATTAAAAATAACTATTTCGCCATCTTGGATGGTCCACCATAGTTGATTTAGGATGACGTCATATTATTTTTCGTGTCACTCTCAACAAGCCCTTTCACTGTGCAAAGACTCTCTTACCTCAGGTCGTAAACAAGGTCACTGGGCGTTCTCATATCAATTTGGATACCCATATTGTAGAAATGCATTAAATAACCATTCCACTATTGGATTTATAACGACGTCATATAACTTATCGTGCATTGTCATCCAAACTAAACGTGTAAACAAAATTTCAGCTCAATTGGTTGAAGATATCTGCTTCAAAATTAAGTTGCAAGATTCCACCCGAACAAACGTACATACATTGAAAGTTAAATAAAAGCTTTTAAAATACCAGTGATACCAAAAAAATACACTATTCTTTGAATAAACACCTTTCTGATCCTCCAACTAAAATAAGTTTAAAATACAATGTTCTGTAATAATACCTAAATATAGGAAGTTGTGTGTCTGTACAAACAAGCATTTTATGTGTCTTTTCACATGTATCTTTTATGTTTTAACTTGTTATATAATTAATTGTTATCTCTATGTGAATTGTTTGTAATGATATGTTTCATCTGGTTACATTTACTTATTACTTATTGTTTTTGTATACTCATCAACGTTGAGCTGGGTTGAATAAAATTATGATTATTTGTAGACTTCATGTGGAATGCCATAAAGGACCCCTTGGACCCTCCAGCGGCAGCATTTGATGCAGATGGTCTGGACCTGGCCTTCAAGTACTTCACCTCGTCCACTTTGACGATGAGATTGGCAGGCATAGCTCAGATCAACAGCCAGATTGGGGCCCTGGCTGATGCTTGCGTTGGGGAAGCGGCAGCGGCTGCAGCAGCTGCAGCAGGTAAGGATGTGCTTCATTATAATAATATAATAGTACACATACTCCTTTGGTATCATCAAGTGGTCATGCACTGATATTGAAAACATCAACATACTCATATGAACTGAACTCACAAAGCACAGAATGTCACATCCGAAAGCGTGCAAGGATAAGCTTATCCTATCATAGACAGGAAACAAGGGGGCAGAGGAATTATAGACATACAGTCACTTCACACAAGACAAATAAAAAGAGACTTATTCCAAAGCAAACAGACAAACTTACATAGGTCAATAGTAAAAGCAGACAAAAACTATACTCCATTCACCCTATCCTGCCCAGATAACTCGGCAGACACTCACAATCACATAGAATTACAACAAGAAAAAATAAACACCTGGTCACAAAAAGTACTCCATGGCAAGCACAGGTACCGAGGTATACAAGACCACATTAATGAAAGACAATCATATACCTGGCTGCAGGATGGCCAACTTTTTCCAGAAACTGAGGGTTTTATGCTCGCTATTCAGGACCAAGTGATTGCGACAAGGAACTACATGAAATACATAATTAAAGATACATCCATAACCGACGACAATTGCAGAAAGTGCCACCAGCAAAAAGAAACAATTGACCACATAACAAGCGCATTCAAAACTCGAGTACACTGCTAGACATAATTCTGCAGCCAAAGTTATTCACCAATCTCTAGCCACAACAAACAAGCTAATAGAAAACACAGATCCATATTACAATTACACACCGACATCAGTACTCGAAAACAATGTATATAAACTGTACTGGGACGTTGAAATTCATACAGATAAGACTATCCCGGCAAATCGGCCAGACATAGTTTTTCAGTCGAAGGCAGACAGAGTTACCTATTTGATAGATATTGCTATTCCCAATGATACGAATGTCCAAAACGTCTACGCTGGGAAGATATCTAAATACACTGACCTTGCAATAGAAATAAAACGACTCTGGAAGCAAAACAAAGTTACTATTGTCCCCCTAATTATGTCTGTCTCAGGCCTTACACCAAACACATTTACACCACACCTAAAACAGTTAGGCCTGGACGAAAGGTTACACAAAATATTTCAAAAGTCTGTAATCCTGAAGACCTGCAATATTCTACGATCCTTCCTAAATTCCGAACCGTAATAGTACAGGTGTTGACTTGGCATAGCCCGTCAGCATCTGTTGCTACCGCAGTCATGCGAGAAAAACTTGAAAAATCAGGATAATAACACTGCTAACACAAGAGTTTAAAGACCGCCTCACTAGACTGTTAAAAACAAAACTGAATTCTAGAAATCTTACAAAAGCTATTGACACATTTGCTATACCAATCCTCACATAGTCGTTTGGCATCAAGTGGTCACACACTGACATAGAAAACATCCATATACTCATCCGAACAGAACTTACAAAACACAGAATACAGAATGCCACATCCCAATATGTGCAAGGAAAGGCTGACCGTAGACAGAAAAAAGGGGGCAGAGGAATTATACATATACAGTCACTTCGTACAAAACAAATAAAATCACTCTAGACATTTTTTCCACAGTAAAGAATCAAACTTGCATAAAGCAATAGTAAAAGCAGACAAAAACTATACACCACTCGCCCTTTCTTGTCCAGACCACGCAGCAGACGCACACAACCACATACAAACACAGCAAGAAACAAGAAACGCCTGGTTGCAGAAGGCATTCCATGGCAAACACAGATACTGTGTTGCACAGGACCACATTAACGAAAAGCAGTAAATACATCTGGCTACAGGATGGTCCGCTCTTTCCAGAAATGGAGGGTTTTATGCTTGCTATCCAGGACCAAGTGATTGCGACACAAAAGTACAAGAAGTACATAATTAAAGATCCATCCATTAATGACGATAATTGCAGAAAATGCCACCAACAGAAGGAAACAATAGAACATACAAGTGCATGCAAAACTGTCGCGGTAACCGATATACAGCCAGACATAACTCTGCAGCTAAAGTTATACACCAAACACTAGCCACAACAAACAAATCGAAAACACAGATCCATGATATATGTGTAACTACATACCGACCTCAGTACTCTAGAACAATCAATTCAAACTATACTGGGACATTGAAATACATACAGAGAAAACCATCCCAGCAAATAGACCAGATATAATTTTCCACTCAAAGACAGACAAAGTAACCTATTTAATAGATATTGCGATTTCCAGTGATATGAACATCCAAAACACCTACACTGGGAAGATATCTAAATACACAGATGTCGCCATCGAAATAAAACGACTTTGGAAACAAAACAATGTCCATTGTTCCCCTCATTATGTCGGTCTCAGGCCTTACTCCAAACACACATATCTTGCCATAGAAATAAAACGGCTCTGGAAAGAAAACAAAGTTGTTATTGTCCCCCTCAGGCCTTACACCAAATACATTCCCGTACATTACTACCACTCCTGCAACAGTTTGACCTGGACGAAAAGTTACGCAAAACCTTCCAAAAGTCTGTAATCGTCAAGAACTGTAGCATTGTATGGTCCTTCTGAATTCTGAATAAAAATAGGTCAGATGTTGACTTGGCACAGCCCGTCAATACTTGTTGCTACCACAACTATGCGAGAAAAAATAGGAAATAATAATAATAATAAACGCCTTTATTGACCTCAAAACTAAGAGACTATTATGTGGGGCGAGATTTAGCACATTAATTGGTGTCTGTTTTTATTCAAATTGTTAATATGGCTGGTGCTTTTAACTCTTTAACGATATTATGAGTTAGATTATTTAACACAACATTCGAATACCATAAATTGTGGGATCCCTGTGTATAATATTCCACTTTCTTTTCAGCAGGTGGTGGGGGAGCAATGAGTGGACTTGCCGCATTAGGTGCAGGAGCTGGTCAAGCGGGGGAGGCGGGTGGAGGAGCACCCGGCAGAATGGCCGATTGGCTCATACAGAACGGCATCGTTGCACACATATTTGGGCCCAATCTGCATGTCGAGGTAAGTTCCGTAGGAGAAGTACGCCCAGTATCCAGAAAAATTTCGTACTTGATTTTTGCCCTAAATTCAGTGCCTTATTTTGTTAAAAATCACTGGGCTTTTTTTAATATCTGCAGCAGTGAGAAATCGTAGGTATGTTCGCAATTCAGGAACCTCAAAATATAGACGAGACGTTTAATACAAGAGATTGTATGTCTCTTGAAACTGATTGGTGCCTGCTTGACGTCCTTAAACTTTGAACTACTACTACTACGATTACATAGCCTTCCTGTAAAATGTCCTTTTTCTAACCTACTAAAACTACTTATTACAGTGGTTTTAATCAGGTATTCCTTTGCTGTATAAAAGACTTTGTAAGTTCAAAAGAAGCAACCAACACTCATTTCTTGCGGGCACTGACGATGAATAGAATAGACACTGCAATAAGTACGAATAAAATATTTGACGTACAAAAAAAATGTTTTGAAGGATGGTATGATAAAACCTATAGTAACTTATTTGGTTTTGGGTGGATGGCAACAGAGACTAAACCAAAGACTTTTACTTCCCACACCGATAGGTGAGGGGAGTATTGTGATCGCGAAAATTTTCGATTTTGAGATAATACGCTTTTTGGGCGTTTTATGATGTCTACATAACGAAAATCCATGTCACTCATTTCCGTGGGTCTGTCTGTCTGTGCGCGTTTTTCTAGCCTCGTAATCTCGGTAATTGCTGCATGGATGCTGTGGGGTCATAGTAGGTAATGTTCTTATAATTTTGAAAATCGGTGCATGGGCGACGGACTAATTAGCAAAAAACAAAAAAAATTAAATATTCCTCAAACTTTGTTTTTAGGTGTTTTAGGGGTTCCTGATCATTTTCTACTTTTTTTTTGGGTGTGGGTGAAATTGGGGTGGTTGGAGGGTAGGGGGTTGTAAATCTCAAAAATGTGTGTATTCATAATAGGCTAGACCTGTAAAAGAAAAACCTAGCGGCATGATACACTTTTTTAGGTCCATTCAAACATTGCCTTGCTCATTATAGAAACCATGCGACTTAGAATTTTTGATGTATATGTTACACTCAATAGCCGAATTCGGGCAATGCTCGAAAAAAATACGCAGAACTAGTTTTGAGCAAGGAATATTTCCCAAACCCGAAATATTCATTTTATACGGCTATTGAGCATTACCAAATAGGCAGAACTAGTTTTGCGCATCTTGAAATGCACAGAACTAGTTTTGCGCAACTCGAAATGCACAGAACTAGTTCTATGGTAGGTACGAAATGACAACCAAAGTGAACATTCGTTGTGCATTGTGTGTCAAAAACCAGCAAAAACCTATCGTTTAGGTTAGGTGAGGTTAGGTTAGGTTTCTTTGCCAACGTTCCTACAATATAGGTACGAATCGTGAAAACGCAAAAAGAGGTTTGGAGGCACAAGCCAATTTGATGCTCACACAATCAAATAAAAAGTTTAGCCAGCCTCAGTTGGCGATTTATTATTTGTTGGTATTCAATAAAATATATTTAACTTCTCCAACTTTATATTTATTTGAGTCCGTCGCTTGCGCTGATTAAATGGAAGAAGCAGAACTTGTGCTGGTCATTCAGAAAATATACAGAACTAGTCCTGTGCATTTCAAGTTGCACAAAACTAGTTCTGTGTATTTCAAGATGCGCAAAAATAGTTCTGCCTATTTGGTAATGCTCAATAGCCGTATAAAATTCATATTTCGGGTTTGGGAAATATTCCTTGCTCAAAACTAGTTTTGCGCATTTTTTTCGGGCATTGCCCGAATTCGGGTATTGAGCGTAACATATACATACGAGTATTGTTTTAGATCGTTCTATATTGCGTAGCGCGAAAATTATTCAATTGATTTTAACGAAATTTTGACACAGTATTACTACCGTGGCGGGGATGGAAAAAGCATGCGGAATGAAAACTGTGGCGTCCTAGTTTCTAAGGGGCGAGACGCAAGGAACTATTTACGAGAGTTTTTGTGTTGGATGTTTTTTGCGGGCAGGTGGGCGATGATTTGGTTGCAAGGGGATTTCAGACTGTAGCTTCATGCAATGGGAAAACAATAAAATGGCATTATTATTATCATGTGTGGGAAGTACTGAGTCAATCAACTTGACTCCGTTTTTTGTTTATCTATCGGATACTAATACTTATTTTCCTGGTTTTCTTGTCGACAGGTGATAAAGCAAAGCCACATAATCCTGAACTTTCTGGCGATGGAAGGTCGTATCACTTGCGAGCACATGGACGTCATCTGGTCGGCCGCACAACTGAAACACTGCTCCAAACCAGTTCATGACCTTCTGCCTGGGCTCGTGAAACACCTAGCAGCTGCACCTACCCTGCACCTCTACAATCTGCTCACCAAACTCGAACCGAAGGATCACACTGAGCAGGTAAATTTTCATATAAACGATGTTTGTGAAAGAAGATATTTATTCACATTTTTTTTATAACTAAGCAGACCGCGCAGGCAGAGCCTAAATACCAGAGTACCGCGGCTGCTGTGAAAGGGTTATGTTAGGGGAAGTTTGTTAACGCGGGATTTGAATGGGCCAATACCCGCAGGCCCAATAAATACATCTTCTGGCAGTCCATTCCAAGCCTTGGGCACCCTGGGAATAAATGTGCGGTTGTACCGCTCGGTTCTTGATGTATGAAGAACGACCGTCTTAGGATGAGATGCAGCGGTCGCACGGGTACTTCTGATAGGAGCAGTGAGCGGCGGAACGATAGAGGATAGCTCAGAGGAGCAGATTCCACTTGAATATCGGTAGAAGAGTGAGAGGTCACCACCAACACGCCGGTGAGAAAGTGACTGAAGGTGGCGCGTTAAGGCCGGATCGCCAATTAGTCGAATTGCCCTTATCTGGACGGCATCTAGTATAGACAGGGTGGTAGGGGCAGCAGCTCCCCAGACATGAGAGCAATACTCCAGGCAAGGTCTTATCTGGGCTTTATATAGCGTGAGGAGGTTACATGGTGAGAAATACTTTCTGGCTCTAAATAGGTACCCAAGCTTTTTACCAGCAGCTGTTGCAATTGATGCGACCTGTTCGTGCCAGATCAGATTTTCTGTAACGTTGACTCCTAACAGCTTGAATGAGTGACTCCTTGGCAGAGCCCGGTTGTTCATTAGAACCTGGTGTTGGCTTGGGCACTTCTTGTTTGATAGCGTACAATACTGGGTCTTGGAGGTATTAAATTTAACCATATTCGTAAGCCCCCAAGCGGTAATGGTATCGAGATCCCTTGAAAGTGAAGCTGCCACTGCCAGTCTTCTGCGTTCCAGCTCGACCACAGAGATCGGTCTATTGCTCATGATGCCTGCGCGCAGCGTACTATCGTCTGCAAAACTGTGGATTGGGTTTGTAGTGCTAGAGAGTAGGTCATTAATGTGAAGCAGAAACAATGTCGGAGCCAATACCGATCCCTGCGGAACCCCGGCATTGATGCTATGTAAAGAAGAGGAAAAGCCGTCTACCACGACAGAGATTTTCCGACCTGAGAGGAAGTGTGCGAGCCAACCGCAAAGCTTAACAGGGAGCCCATAAGACGGGAGCTTGTTTAGGAGAGCTGCATGCCACAGTTGATCGAATGCCTTTGAAATATCGAGAGCAACGACGTGAGCCTCGCCAAATGACTGGATGAGTTTGTTCCACACATGTGTGACGTAAGCCAGGAGATCTCCAGTTGATCTTTGGTGTCGGAATCCATATTGTCTGTCGTTGATTAAGTGATGGAGCTCTAGGTATTTAATGAGCTCTTGGTTGACGCATTTCTCCATTACTTTACTGATTACAGAAAGCAGAGCTATAGGTCTGTAGTTGGTCGGATCAGTTTTGGATCCCTTTTTTGGCACCGGCTGGATGCAAGCTGTTTTCCAGTCTTTTGGGAAAATGCCGGAATCGTAAGACATCCGAAAAATATAAAATTGACAAACACTTTTATTTCAGACGTTGTATTTAGCTTCGGCTCTAATCAAAGCAATCTGGTCTCGAGGCTGCGGAGCACCTGGGATCGGAATCATCAACGTTGCTGCGGCAAATGCGGGCATTGTGCTGCATAAGTGTACCACTTCTTCAGAGAACAGCGTAAGCCTGGATCCTAGCAATTCGGAGGAAGAACATGTAAGTAAAGAACAATACTATGTAGGGCTCAAAATAAACTTATATACCAACCCGCAGGTCGTTTTTGACAAATAGTTAGGACAATACTACCACATCATAGTATCATTTTCTGAAGAGCCAAAAAACAGGTCCCAGGTTTTTTTTTTGGTAATACTACCATATGCTATGATTTGCTAAAGAAAAAAAAACGGTACCAAGAAATTTCTACAAACCACCGTATCATTATTCAGTTTTTGTACATAAATTATTGTTAACGTCACAGCCTCTCTATCTCAGAGAAAAAATTTCATTCAACATTAATATACACAATAAAACTCAGGGATAAAATCATTATAATACCACAACATACTACGACATTATTTAAACGAAGTTTTTCGATTAACGTTGCCATTATTTATAGCTGTTTACCAAAACCATATAAACAGTATTACTTATCAGTTTTTCGACAAAAATTTAAATGTTTTATACTTAATTCATCACTTACCTAAAAGCTGCATCATAATAGACATATTATACAAACTATATTATATTTATTTTAATCATGTTATCCTATTTGATACTATAAAATTTGTATCTCATTCCTGTTTTTTGTAACTGAATTGTTCAACTCAAAATTATCTATAATTTTTAAAACCTGTTGCTAACCTCATTAGTTAAGTGTAAGAGTAGCGCTAGCGAAACTTCGCCAATGACGTTTTCTATAGGTTTTGTTACGATGTAATTGTAGCTAAATAAAGACGACATTATTATTATCCTAATTTTTCAAGTTTCTCTCGCATGACTGCGGTAGCAACAGATGTTGACGGGCTATGCCAAGTCAACACCTGGACTATTACGGATCGGAATTTAGGAAGGATCGTACAATATTGCAGGTCTTCAGAATTACAGACTTTTGAAATATTTTGTGTAACCTTTCGTCCAGGCCCAACTGTTTTAGGTGTGGTGTAAATGTGTTTGGTGTGAGGCCTGAGGCAGACATAATTAGGGGGACAATAGTAACTTTGTTTTGCTTCCAAAGTCGTTTTATTTCTATCGCAAGGTCAGTGTATTTAGATATCTTCCCAGCGTAGGCATTTTGGACATTCGTATCGTTGGGAATAGCAATATCTATCGAATAGGTAACTCTGTCTGCCTTCGACTGGAAAACTATATCTGGCCGATTTGCCGGTATAGTCTTATCTGTATGTATCTCAACGTCCCAGTATAGTTTGTATTCATTGTTCTCGAGTACTGATGTTGGTGTGTAATTGTAATATGGATCTGTGTTTTCTATTAGTTCGTTTGTTGTGGCTAGCGCTTGGCATATGACCTTGGCCGCAGAGTTATGTCTAGGGTTGTGTACTCGGTACCATATTATTCCATGCACTGATACTGCGTTTCAACACAATAAAACTATAGAAGTAGCTCTTAAGACATACTTGTTTTTTTTTTCAAACCAGGGTGAAAGTTCTGCCCAATCGGAGAGTCATAAGAGTGACAGTGAAGACATCGATGCTGTTGAAATTTTCGAAGAAGAAGGAAGTCATGTTGTTATTGATAATAATGGACCACCACCGTGCAAATTGCCGAGGAAACAGGATATATGTCCTGACGGGAGCAGTACAGATACCGAGATCGATGGTGAGAAATCTATTTTTCTGAATTTATCCTATTTAAAAAAAAAACATCAAAAAAGTTATGTTCAATACTACCTGGTATGAACCGTATAACTAGTGCCCTTTATGAGAGACATCTATAAAAACAAATTCGTAGGATGTCCTAACTTCCAAAACATATTCGTGTGAAATTTCATTACAATGTTGCCAATAGTTTCGGAAAAACGTAAAAAATGTGTATATTTTTTTTTCTTCAACGCTCTGTATCCTGAATATGGATGACATTACGATTTTTTTTTTACAAAGCAAACCAATTATTTTTCAGTTTTCTACGTATCCTAGAGACCGGGTCACTTTTTTGAAACACCCTGTATATCCTCACAGTAATTCTACTAGAAGTTCAAATTTATTTGAATCACAGAGTTAATATCTCTAGAGGGAATGTAAACAACAAAATGCACAGGTCGCTGACCAGCCAACATGTAACGGATTTTTAACAGCTTGAGGGCATTACCAGTGGTGTACGACTTTATAATAAAATTACTGTGATGTTACAAACTGATACAATAAGTTGTATTAGTATTTAGCTATACTTAGAGAGTTACTCTTATTATAATGCTCGGATGGACCTAAAAAACTAAATTATGTCCCTAGGTCTTTCTTTCACAGGTCAAGAGACCGCCTATTATGAGTACAAAAAAATGTTGTTTTACAACCCCTACTCCCAACCACTCCAAATTCCCCCACCCAAAAAAAAAGTTGAAAATGATCAGGTCCCCCTAAAACGCATAAAAACGAAGTTTGAGGTGTTTTTATATTTTTTTCAATTTTTTATTATTGTTACGGCGCCCTTGAGACGATTTCTAAAAGCCATACGTGTTTTGCACCCTCGCTACGGAATAATATTATGTCAAAATTTCAATAAAATCAATTTATCGATTTCCTCGTTACACAATACAGAACGATGTAAAACAATACTCGCATACATGTTATGTATACATCTAAGTCCCTTAGTGTCTGTAAAATGCAAGGCAATGTTCTGATGGACCTAAAAAAATAAATTATGCCGCTAGGTCTTTATTTCACAGGTGAATGGCCAGTCTTTAGGAATACAACAAATTGTTGTTTCACAACCCCCCAACCACCCCAATTTCACCTTTCAGCTGTAATGCATCAAGCCACTTGTTTCTCTTCACTATATTCGGAGGAAACCTACAAAGATGCACATAATATACATTAAACAACCATTATTATTCCTGAAACAGGAGTGAAGTTACTTTTGTTCCCAGTTATCCCCATATTTTACGCTACTGAAAACCAAAACAAAACCTATACTAACCTATGATAAGTGATGTTCACCGATTAGTCGCTATTGCAGCAAATTATGCACTTTTTATTTCGTCCCATCATGCAGTTATGACAATATTGTTCATAAATAATTTAATTCATACCACAAATAGTCACAGTCACTTAAATATACACTAAAACAACAAAAATCTCAACATGCGCAATAACCACAACTATTACAATGACAGCCACATGACAGCTTTACGGCGACGCCGATTGTAGGTTGCCAGATTTACGACATATTAGAAGTTATTGCGACATTCCGCTATGAAATTTACCATTTTTGAGATTTCGTTAAATCAATACAAATTATCTGCACGTAAATCAGTTACATTGCAAGTAAGGAAATGAATGTATAGTTAAATACCCAGTTAAATACTTTGAGGAACACGTGTTCAAACTGCCGAAACTGCCAGATTTTGAAGAAACTGGAAGGTCCTTAAGCGGACGAAGAAGAGCGGCAATAGCGCTATAGATGTTGGTTGGCCAATATTCAAATTAGGCTCCCTCTAGAGATATTAACTCTGTGATTTGAATACTAAAATAAACTACTGACTGCTACTCGTTAAAAATCAAGTATAATAATGAATTATTATGTGCATTTTGTACACTTTTTTCATCGTAGCTTTACCCATCAAACCTTCGGCGAACTACAAAGTGGTCCAAAGAGCAAATAGAAGAGCGCATGTGAAGAAAAAACTCCTAGCCAGTTTGAACGTGTTACCCGAAGGTGTCGAAGCTATAGCTTCTAGCACATCACAAGATGAGGCTGATACTGAAGACACGTCTGCAAAGTTAAAGAAACGACGGAAACTGCTCAGGAAAACCAGGATTGTGAAGAGACAGAAACGGTTTCCAGGTATTTTTTTGCTATCGTCACATTCAGCACTTGGAAAAAAGGAAGCATCAAATAAAATAAAGTTAAATGTAATGTCTCTTTTTAGGGTTTTGAAAAAGTTGCTATATACAGGGTGACCGACGGGAACCGGACGTTTTTCAAATGGTTAGTATAACGTCGCTAGCGGTGGTAGGGAGGGGATTCAGGTATCAGTCGCCTTGCTGTATAATGCCATTTTAGTAGCTATGGAGCAGTGGACCGTAGAGCACCGTATGTTCGCTTATGATGCGTATGTTAGAAATGCTCAGTCGGTCACGGCCGCGCAGCGACTGTTCCGCATTCATTTAAATCTTGGACGCCACGATATTATTTCAAGCCGCAACACCATTCTCAGATGGGTTAACAGTCTGAGAACAACAGGAATGATTGCGAAGAAAAAGCCACCTGGTCCCACGAAGACTGAGGACGCCAGAAAACGTCGAGCGGGTGAGACAAGCGCTTACTCGGTGCCCTCAACGGTCTGCTCGAGCACACGCGCGTGAATTAAACTTAAGTCGTGAATCAGTGCGCATAATAAATATTGAAAAAAGATTTAGCGTTTCATCCTTACAAGATGTGTATTGTTCAGCAGCTTAAGCCAACAGATTATGAGCAACGAGAAGACTTCGCCATTCGAATTCAAATGCTGCTTGGAGACCATGAAAGTGCAGTAATCGTCATGAGTGATGAAGCTCATTTTCATTTAAGCGGACAGATAAACAAACAAAATTTCCGATACTGATCTCCAGGTGGCTTTTTCTTCACAATCATTCCTGTTGTTCTCAGACTGTTAACCCATCTGAGAATGGTATTGCGGCTTGGAATAATATCTTCCAAGATTAAAATGAACACGGAACAGTCGCTGCGCGGCCGTGACCGACTCAGCATTTTTAAGATACGCGTCATAAGCGAACATACGGTGCTCTACGGTCCACTGCTCCATAGCTACTAAAATGGCATTATACAGCAAGGCGACTGATACCTGAATCCCCTCCCTACCACCGCTAGCGGCGTTATACTAACCATTTGAAAAACGTCCGGTTCCCGTCGGGCGTATTTGTCACGCATAAAATCATAATCAAGCTATAGCCTTTTTGTTGTTTTTGAGCTTAGAAGAAACCTGACATTTCAGCGAGGGAAGTCCAGTCTTGTATACAACAATATAATTTTCTCTGTAATATTCTTATTAGCTTCAGGCTTTCCGCATTCTTTTTAAAGTAATGGTGCCATTTTTCATCAAAATTTCAACAAATTGGTAGTACTATTGCCAAAACCTTCATAAGGTTGATGAACGTGGTTTTTACCCAAGGCGGCGGAGGGTATCGACGTCGACCGAACAGCCCAAGGACCACTAGTTTATCGGATAATGACCTCGAAATCGGTACACAATAAGATCATATTGATAATTGATAACATTGTCACAAAATGTATGTAACTTCTTTCCGTAACGTTTTTCTTTGTCATCATCATAGTCACAATGTCTTAACAGACATGTTGTGAACTCGTAAAATGCATTAAGTCGGAGCTAGAGGATTGCCGACACGAATATCATCAATAGTTTTGAATCGCCATCGTTCGCGATTTACTGTCAGTTCAGTGGCGCTCTTGATACTCATATCCAGCAACTGTTTCGTCGTATCCACCCAGCATGGAGGGGAACGGCCACGGCGCTGCCCACTCGTGGCGTGACCCTGAACTACAAGTTTCTCCATATTATCGCTTCTGTGAATATGTCCGAAGAATGTAAGCATTCTCATCGACACAATGGAGGATAGTCTCCTTGGATTACCGAGCTCATCCAGTATGGGAACATTAGTTCGATGGGCGGTATAAGGAATTCTCAGCATTCTCCTCCACGTCCACATTTCAAAAGCATCTATGCGAGCTCGATCTGCCTTTTTAACAGTCCAAGTTTCCGAGGCATACAAAAATATTGAGAACACAAGAGACTAAACCAGTGACATTTTGGTAGCTTTAGTGATGTTATGGTCACGCCATATTTTAGTAAGCTTTGTCATGGCCACCCGTGCCTGTTGAATGCGCCGTCGAACCTCATTCTCACAGCTACCTGAATTGTCGATCAAAGAACCGAGGTACACAAAACGTTGAACCACCTCACAACGGCCTATTGACTTCATTTCTCGATGATTGTCATGCTCTCTATCTACGATAATAACCTTGGTCTTGTTGTGGTTAATACTAAGACCATATGCTGCACTATGTTGTTCTAAGATGTTTAATAGAGCTACTAGTTCTTCCTGAGAAGCAGCAATAAGGGTTGTATCGTTAGCAAATCTTATATTTGCTTCCGCCAATAGTTATACCGCCATTCCAGTTGTCCAACACCTGTCTCATCACAAATGAGTAGTAAATGTTAAATAACATTTCTTTGTCAAGAATAACTATAATCTTTACTATGCAGTGAATTTTTTTTTCAGCTAATCCTAGAAAAGCAAGGTTGGCAGCGTTGGGTTGTCTAAGCGAGGTAGATGTGGATAGTGACCATGACGAGAAAAATCCCTTAAAAACTGACGTACTTGTGATACCTACTCAAATAAATCCTCTAGTCCATGTGTAAGTTTAACAACTTGATGAGAGATTTCACAATTACATGTTTGTAAATATTTTCAGTGAGCTAGCTAAGGACCACGAAACAAGTTGTACGAATTTTTTGACGTTGCATGCTAGAAGCGGGTAAGTTCTTTTCAAATGTAAGGGAGCACCAAATATTTCTTAAGACGGCGCAGCATTGGAGAAATTTTAAGATTTTTTAAATATGCAGTGTATCCCAGCTAAAATTTGCCACTTCATCTCTGAAATGATAAAGAAAATAAAAATCGCCATGACACGTCGATGTGGCTGGCTACGTGCCTGTATGGTGGTCTCATTTGACATTTTGAAATGGGGGTTGCTGGGCGTGAGGGGGTTGATGTCATAATGATGACGTATTCGGTGGAATAGTTCCCCTTCGAAATGCAAATCGAATTGTCATAGCGATTTTTAATTTTTTATCATTTCTGAGATAAGGTGGGTGGTAAATTTTAGCTGAGACCTCGGAGTAACAACTGAACATAGAGGTAGTAAACAAACCACTTCAGCGTAGCGTGCTCAAAACCATCATCTTTGACACTTCAGCCTCGAGAAACATTGATCAGCTGTGACCTCCCAGTGACAGTTCAAATTGTAAACAATGCTGTGTAACGCCAACTAACCTGAAAATTCTTCCAATGCAACCCATGTTACAAACACTGCACTTTTTGAGTTCCATCTCGGAAAACTGTTAAACTACACTCGCAAGCACAGCACAGCAAGTCCGTAAAGGTTCACTACATACTACGTTCCAAAATCCCATCTATCGAGTGAGCAGATGAATGTTCGAGGATAGTCACGTGATTCCAGATGTTAGGGAGGTTGGAATATTTATGAAACGGCAAAGATCTTTTTTTGACAATTTTGACATATCACATAACCTCAGAGTCAGAGTGAGTGAGTAGTTTCAGTCACAGTTTTTACCATCTGAGCCCTGAGGCTGTTTTGCTTTTGTGAAAATATTTTGTGGTGAAACTGAAAGGACATTCAAATGGATTCAAATATTGAAAATATAAGAATTTATGAGCACTGCATCATTATAAGTACATCATGAAAACTGCATAGTGCTGCTAGCAGTTCTCTATAACAATAAAATTCCTTTCTCACGAAGTACCCACCTTCTTTTACAACTAAAACTTTGTCAGTTTCGGTAATAATTTGATTATTTTCATCCAAAACATATTGAACTCCGTTTTCCATTGTATTTACTTCTAGACCATAGATAAAAATAAAGGGAAATCATATAAATAAAGCAGAAGAGGCTATGTTAAGTTGTTAGCTGTCAAGTGAAAAATATCTCTTGACAGTCTTGACACAAAGATCGCTAAAATCTCAATTTGATTTCCGAGCAAAACGATGACATCCATGGCCTCGGAAATGCAATAATGGAACACAGATTTTTGTTGACAGTTTGATGTTGAGTGAATACTGAAACGCTACAGAGCAAATCGAGGTCTTTGATGGGATTTTGGAACGTAGTAACAGTTACCAACAAATAGCAAATTCGATTGTACTGACCAAGCATAAAGGACGAATAGAGAATAAACAAAGCAAACGTTTGACAGTCGAGCGCATGCGGCGTTGTCAGCTGCTCAAAATTATGCAAGACTTCAGAATTTGCATTTATGATGAAGAAATATGCAGTAACGCAGTAGAGGGCAACACATCTATTGATTTTGCTGTAATCATTCCTAAACCATCAAAATGCCGTCTTTTTTAACGAACGATGGAATATTTCTGGATACTATACAATTAAGACGATAGTAAATAATTATGATTGCCATATGGTGGTCAATATGACAACGTAAGAAAAGATGTCGGCCTATTAGAATTAGTTGTTACTACCTCTTATGTTCAGTTGTTACTCTGAGGCTGAGACACAGTATACTCTAGTTTGGCTCATCAAAAAAGATTTTGTATGTCTTTTCGGAGCGTTAATTATTTTTTAAAACAATATTGTAGCCTTAAAATATTTTACTACTGCTTGACTTTAAGACGATTGTGCTTCTTTGAAACAGATTAATTTCTAGACACATCTTGGAACTGTTGAGCGGTGAAGAAGCTGAAGTAGAAGCAGACGGAGAGGGAAGCTATTCTTCGAGGATGAGCAACAAATCTGAAAAGAACATGGCGGATTTTGACGGCGAGGACTCTGTGTGCGAAGAAGAATTAGCCAGGTTGGCTGACCATGTAAGTGTAAATTACCATTCAGCTGAAGTATACACAGTGTTCCCAATATTGTGACTCAACTTTCAAACATATTCCAATGCTTGGTTTGGATACTTGGAAGTTATTTGTTCTATGATGTATACATCTGCTTTTTCAGACATCTGGTATGAGCTTGTGTAAATCGACTAGTATCATGGGTGTACTGTTGCATTTCGTTACTCTCTGCATCGTTTTGTTTACTAGTAATTCCATTTTAATGTTTAAAAGAAGGAATTTAAATTTATCCAATCGGTGCGATCGCGCCATACCACAGCAATGCATTGTTGCCACGTCAACTTCCAAGTCGCGGTATTGACGCAATTTTCACGGGGTCGAAACCGAATGCCTGTGCGCCCGGAGCAATTCAGTCACCCACCCAAGCGCTAACCACCCACAAGGCTGCTGCTGCCGCCCCACTGTCGAAGGCAGACGCTGTTCATCGCGCAGCCACGTGGGTCCTCTTTTTTGCCACTTACGCAGGCGCTCAAAATCTTAGGTCACGGATCTGGACCAGCTAACATAGATATTATTTCTCATCAACATTAATGCCCAGTTGCTCCAACTTTCACTTGATGAACGATTAACAAAGGAAACCTCAACATTTAAGATGACCTTAAAGTTCTAATCGCTTGCACGGACTTCAATCGAACCTTACTTAGTTAAGTACTTATTATATGTGGCAACGCTGGTTCTGTCACGCCTGTTTTGTGGTTTGTTGATCCTATTTTGTGTATTGTGTTCGTGTTCACCATTTCTTCTTGCTAAATTCCGTGGTTCCTTGGGTTGGATTGGAGGTTGAAGTTTGAAGTATAGAAGCTAAGTGGAAGTTAACCTTAAACCTTACCGTGTTTGTACATTGGAATATTTGTTAAAAAAAATGAGTCGATGCAAACAAGATATAGATGGCACGGTATTTTTGTGAAGGCTAACCCTATTGAAAAAGCTTAATTCATCTAGCTCCTTAAAGTAATTTGGCCTGTGGTAAATATGCCTAGGAATTCCATACTCCACGATATCGACAACTTCCACATAATCATCCAAAAATCGAAATCTTCCATAATCACGATAAAAAGACAACACCAGATCACAATGACGCGATAATTAAATGCAAAAGGCAGTTAAGTCGCTAAAATCGAGCACTTTATAAAGGAGGGTTTAAGGAGACTTTGAGTATTCCTTAAATGTTGGTGCAATAAAATATTTTACATAAGCATGATTTAAGGATGCCTAACATTTAAGGCTTCCTTAGAAGAGTTGGTGCAAATGGGCATAAGAAAATCTACATTAAAAAACCAAGCCTCAGTTTATTGGTCCGATGAAATTTGACGCCACCTCCCGGACCATATCGCGGCCACTATGCGACCTTCGACGGTCATGAAGCTGCCGCTGAATCATTTCTTTTAGGACTGTGCAGACAAACATATTATAGTTCTTGTTTATGCTTTCCAACCTATATGAATTCGTTAGCTTCACTGGCCGTATATAACAAACTATGTATTTTTTAGCATGTGTAGAGGATAACATGAAGGTATGCATTGAGTATTGGGCCTTAAGTTAGAACGGCAACAAGGCACACTTACCCGTCATCCAATTGGCTGTTCTCCTATAGTCTCATGACGTCACGCGACTAGACCAATTCAAATATCTTCCTCATTTTCTCGACTTTCCCGTGTCCAAAAAAATCTCGGAAAACTATGAGAAAATCCTTATGCCATACTATATCGTCATCATCATCATAGTCACAATGTCTTAACAGACATGTTGTGAACTCGTAAAATGCATTTACTCATTTTACAAGTTTCTCTTGGGATATCTTTGAGATCTTTAATGCAGTAGTTTCCCATTTGCTTTCTGCATCCTCATGCCGTTGACCAGATGGTTCATCCGCCTTTAGGGGCAATTTCTCACCCCAAGGACAAGAAGGTGTCCTGACTCTTCTCAACTCGCAACCCAAAGCTGTTGGTTGAGAAGAGGTTACTTATACCGACAGTAGTTCGGTTCCTTTTAGTCGCCTTTTATGACACGCAGAATATACGACGGGAGATATTCTAACCCGCCCCCACACGGGGCATACTATATCATCTACATATTCTATATCATATACAGCCATAAAAAAATTCATTATACTAGTCCATTGTCTAAATTTAAGGTCTAGATGAAGCATCTTTGATTTGATTAATTTTACTTATTTATTTTATTTTTATTTTTTTCAGGCAAATATGAACCTACACGTGCTGGCTCATTCCCCAGAAAAGTCTCCAATCAGAGTGGATCCTAGACTGTCAGCCTGTTTTAAGGCTGACAACGTATGCTTACCGGGCAATACACTATTATGGGACCTATTGCAGGATGATAAAATTGTAAGTTTTCTCTATTTTACTCGTATCTGTGTCATTGCTAATTCGTTATACATTTTTAGTGCCATTTGGGGGAAGGATTGGCTCTAGAAGCTGAAAAAACCCTATGTAATTTAATTTGTTATACTCCAGATAAAGAAATTAGGATGAAGTTTATCGAAGGATGTCTGAATAACCTTGCCAACAACGTGTGAGTATTTTTATCGACTTGATATTTTTCTGTATGAAGGGTACAGGGGTAGAAAGGTGAATGTCACAAAAGGTAGTATTCTAGAAGAATAAATTCGTAGTATTTTATATAAATATAAAAGGATTTGATTTATTTTAGCATTGTTACTTTAGAAAAGGCACTACGAAAGTTTTGCACGTTCAGACATGTTTATAGAGTATACAGGGTGGGCCAATAGTGAGTGGACAGAGGATTGTGGGCTTACAAAAACGAATTTCAAAAGTATGTCACCTGCTCGTGGCAGGGGGCCTTAAGAGCTATAACCTTGAAATATCTTCACTTAAATAGGGTACTTGCAGAGGTCGTGAAATCGCCTCGGGAGTATACATAGCGTAAAGAAAACCATATCAAGAAGCAGTAGGAAACAAAAAACATGATTTTACTGACGGCCAAAAAAAGATATTTGCAAAATAAAATAAGGATATATTCTAATTTTTCCACGTGACTTAAAACAAGGGCTGACGTCACAGGTATCTTATCGATATCGACAATCGATACTGCTACAGCGCAGGTCAGTGAGATTCAACTGCAAACTAGAGATGATCTGAATTCTTTAACAATGCGACTCAATTTATTGATACTTTATTTGAAACAGGCAACTAACCCACTAGCATTTTCGTTGCAATACATTTTTATATCTGATAGGTATCACAGTTCATCGTGTTTGTGACCGAGATTCGCAACTAATCGAAGCCATCAGTTTATTTCGGCGCATCCCATTATGAATGAATCCAAAGATAGAATCTAATTCAAGCCCATCCCTACAAAGTGAATTAGTAATCTAGCCTAACTTTTATTCTTTTGACTTTTGTACTTTTGTGTGTGACTGTGTTTTATGGTTACAATGATCAATGTCAAAATATTAGGTTAGCACTGGCTATCGATATCGAATATCAATACTTTACATCCCATCACTATAGGATATCACTGACGTCAGCCGATTCCAAAAAACCAAACAAGTGATATTGTCATGTTTACTAGGTTCTAAGGCACGCGTAAACGACATAATATTTTTTCTGCAATTACCCTATTGTGGGCTTACAAAAACGAATTTCAAAAGTATGTCACCTGCTCATGGTAGGGGACCTTAAGGGCTATAACCTTAAAAATATGTTCACTTAAATTTTGACGTTTATACAGGGTGATTTATATCAAACATACATTTTTTTAATGGAATCCCCTATGTATTATTGAATATTTGAATTCCTTGGTGAATTCTAGTGAGACTTTATGCATCATATATGGAACTCTGAACGAACCGTTTAGGCGCAAATCACTATTTTGGGTATAAGTAGGTATCAGGAAAAAATTGAATATCGCAACGATTATAAAACCTAGAAGGCCATGACTCAGACGGTCAAATTTGAATTCTTTTTGTGCTTGAAGAAACCAGTAGATTAATTAAAGAAGTTACAATCACAGGTAACTTATTTTAAATGGAAATGCCTAATTTTTTATAGATGCATTTGTGCTGGAATCATTGCTTCTAGGGACTTGACAAGGTATACCTTTCTTACGTATAAAGGATGGATAACAATTTTTTTTTTTTCAGTCAAAAATGACATACAATGTATAGCAAAAAAGTTAGGACCGATTCAATAGAGATTGAACCTTGTATGTAGCACCTTCTATCAGTAATCACAAAATTAATATCAAATTTGAACTTAGCCCCTGTATACCACCACATTTTATCCATTTCTTGCGTCTCTGGCTAAAGATATAAAAAACCCAAACAAAATTAAAATCCAACACCCCGTGTCTTTTAACCGAAGGCCTTGCCATGTTCATAGGAACTTTTTTCTTATTTTAGTGTCCTGTAGTGGCACTATGCAATGTACTTTTTTCTACGTCACCCTGTATATTAGCTTTTTATGCCAAATTTCCGACTTTACTGTTGTTTGTGATCATGTATTACTATTCCTGTTACTCAGTTTGTACCTATCTTAGAGCCCGTCCAGATAAAGCGATTTACGCGCGAGTGGACTCGCGCGTAGTCAATTTATATTGCGACCAGATGTCGCGTTTCACTTGCGTTTCTACGCTGGGAGGGACTTCCTTCCAGTTAAAAACATGGAGTTGGATACAGCAATTGTGTTGTGGCGTGCATACCAGCGATGGAATCTTCGTAAACAAAGAGAAAGGCGACGATTCAACATGCATCCAATTCTACATGACAGAATGACGCACAGTGTGTTTATAACATTATACCCAAAGCTGAGAGAACACAGTGAAAAGTGTTTCAACTATATCTTCCCAATTCCAACGTTTTATGAGTCTATTGGAATAATCGGATGATTCCATATCCCATATGGCTAGGTACTCTTTTTTCGACTGCGTCAATGAAAAGTTCTGTATCGAAGTTATCACGCCCCATTTTCAAAAACAAATACGTCCACACGCCACGGACTCGCGCGTTGTACTGGACGCAACAATGTCGCCCAAGTATCTCGACTCGCGCGGCGCTCGCGCGTACGACGGGCGAGTCGAGAATCCCGCGCGTTACAAGCGTTTTACGCGCGAGTAAAACAACGCGCGAGAGCATCTGGACGGGATGTATGTAGCTCTAGTATCTTGGGAACGCGCGCATGAATCGCTTTATCTGGACGGGCTCTTAACGTGTGACATTGCAAAAACAATAAAATAAACACAAATAAACTACTACTACAATTCCTGCCTACTCTGCCTTCTAGGTCGGTGATAGTATCTCTGCGCATGCTGCCCAAGCTGCTGAGCTCCTTTCGCGGCCTGGACATCCACCACGTGACCCAATGGGCAGAGCGACAGCACCACATGACCACCCATTTCTTCAACAACCTCAAGACGTACACCGCGGACCCCAGCAAGGCGTTGCCGTTGTATACCCACCAACAGCAAGTGCAAGTCAGGCTGCACTTTCTATCGGCCGTTTTCTCGCCTGTAGTGTCGCCTAACAGCTTCAAGTAAGTGGAATTTTTTGTTCGTAATGTGTAACGGACCTTTGGTCCCTTACTACCAATACATCATGTACGGCTGTATCCCTCATCACTTATGGATGGTACGCCAATGGTAACTATCTAGCAGTGATATGATGTCTGGCTCTTTCCGCGCATGGTTAGTTCTGCAATGGCGGCCATATTAATCCTTTCAAGTGTTGATTTTTTGATTGATATGGAGTAGTGCAACTAAAGTGGATTCAAATCCGTCGTGCAGTGGCTGTAAACAATAACACGCGCTCGGCGGCTGGCCTGTGGATGTCGGTCGCCAGAGCCGTATTCAAAATAGCAGTCATAAAGTCCATAGTATCGGATGTGGAGTAGCATTTATGAATCATATTTTTCCATTACAGCTGTATTGATATATTTTAGATTTTATATTATGTTTTAAACATGATATATTTTAGATTTTATATTATGTTTTAAACAAAAACGTGCAGCCCGGGCTCCGACACACCGAGCTGCTGTTCCATTACCCAATGACTACTCCTCACACCGTGAGGTGAGCAATCACTGGGTCCGCGAATCGTGCGCCCTAAGTAGACGAAGGGACCCAAGGATGACTGCCTTCTGCATTCTGGCGGCTAAGATGTGCGCCGCCGCACGGCACACCGGTATTTTGCGCAGTGCAGAGAGCAGCGTATTCCTCATTCCACCTAGGGATCCAATGACCATAACCGGCAGACTTACAGTGTAGTCTGGCCAGAGCCTGCGAAGTTGACCGAGCAACTCCTGATATTTGGTCCGCTTTTCCTCCTCCTTAGAGACGATGTTCACCTCGGCAGGCGCCGAAAACTCAATAACGAACATCGTCTTCTGTTGGTGGTCGAGAAGGACTATGTCGGGCTTGTTTGCCTGTACAAGCTCGAGCGTGGGGAACGAGTAGTTCCAGTAATTCTGGCATCTCTCATTCTCCACAACGGACTCTATATCCCCTGGAGCGTATGGCAGCACCGGTGTCTCATCGATACCGTATGAGTGCCTTAAATGATAATAGAGCACTCGTAGAGCCGCGTTGTGCCGATGGACGTAAGCCGTCCCAGCGTACGTCTTACACGCCGACAAGAGATGCATAAGCGTCTCTGGCGCCTGTCGGCAAGCTCTACAAAGGGTGTCGGGTACATCTACACCCATAACCCTTTTACGGTACACCTAGGTGTTGAAGACACCATCTTGGCAAGCCATTATAAAGCCCTCAGTCTCCGACTTCAACCCACTAGACCTTAGGAAAGAGAAGGTCAACTGCTCAGACAAGCCATGCTCTTCCAGATGTTTGTAGAAGATTCCATGCATTGGCTTATCTTTATGAAGTCTTAAAAGGAAGTCGACTTCGGCAGCTTTAATGTGGGATTTTAATTCTGCGGGAGCGAGTTCCGTAATGGACTGCTGACACCTCCGCTTCAAGTCGAGTGTGAGGCTGAGCTCCTCAGCTGCTCGTTTCGCTGCGCTAAAAAGAAAGGCTCCTTTACCCGCATTCTCGTGGTCTCGCACAAAGCGGATCAGGGGATCGGTGCTGTTCGTTACATAGCAGGCAGTGGCCAGTACTACTCTGTTGTGCAGACGCTCCAAACTCAATAGTCCACGCCCTACCAGGTGTCGCGGAAGGTAGATTTGCGGGACAGAGGACTTAGAAAGCAGACTCTCCATGTTCATCCTTTTGCGGATCTTCGTGTCGATTTTCCTTCAGTTCGTTCACTTTCCAGTGTATAGCACCAAAGGTGTATAATAACAATGGGACCGCAAGCATGTTTGTGGCAGCGGCTTTGTTTTTGCCGGACAGTTCTGACGACCAGATCTGCCGGAGTCGGTGCAAATACTTGCGGCGGAGACACTCTTTGACCAATTCTGCCTCTTGGACATGACGCTGCGCCACTCCAAGGTAGGTATAAGTATCTCCGGCATGCAGTTGTCGTAAAATGCTCCCATCAACGAGCTGTTCCTCATCTCCACTATCTCCGCTTCGTCCTTTCTTGAGATGAACCAATGCACATTCGTCTGTTCCGAACTCCATTCCGATAGCATGACTGTAATCCTGAACCACCCTCAGCGATTGTTGTAGTTCGCGTTGACCGGAGCCATAAAGTTTTAGGTCATCCATATAAAACAGATGGGTGATTTGTGCCTCCGGTTATTGGGCGTGTCACAGCTGTATCCTTTAGTATTTCTCAGCGCTACTTTTTTATTTATAATTTCCTAATTCTGTTCCGTTTCAGGCTCAGCACCGACCAAGTAGACACGTTATGGGACTGCTTGGCGCACGATTCCGAATGTTCCGACGAACTATTCAGCTGGCTGCTGTCCCAAACGAAACCCGCCGAACCTCACGCGTTGAGGTTGGACGCGTTGAGGAGGTTGTACGTGCGCCATTTGCCCAGTCTGGCCCCCGAGAAATTCACCATGGTCGGGTTGTCGCTTTTCCAACAACTGTGCGGCTTGGACAAGCTTCTGACCGATGGTAAAGACTGCGAGAGGAAGAATGTAGGCATGGATCACATGTGGAAGATCGCCCTAAAGGCGTGCAATACAGGTGGGTTTAGGTTTTAAGCGTACAGAAGCACACAGTTACAACAACAAAATATTAGCACTTTGACGGAAGAAAGCACTCCATGGCAAACGTAGATACTGCGCTACACACAACACATATCCAGTATAGATGAAGTCAGAAATACAGGGTGTTAATTAAGTATGTTAACAAACTTTAACCACGAATAGTACTCCGAGAAAAAAAAAATGTCATATGAACATGGGTCCGGAAATGCTTCCTAAGGGAGCTACGCTCCTTTGCATGGGGCACCCTGAAGACGGTTTTCCCTCGATATTCTCGAAACCATTTATAACAAAATTACGAAATTAGGTACGATGGGTAAACTTTTGACGCTGAATCTGATTCTGAATTCAGAATTTCATAATTTTAATCAGAGGCGTATCATACGGAAGGAGTTAAGGGTAACAATAACCCCATTTTCTAAATGGTAATTTTTTTGACATTTTGATTTTAGAATATGGTATTTCAGAGATATCTACGTAAAAATGGTCTCTTGGTATATCTCGATAGGGCTAACCGTTTTCGAGAAAAATGCAAATTATTATTTACAATAGACTGCATCGATTCAATAATTTACATTTTTCTCGAAAACGGTTAGCCGTATCGAGATGTACCAAGAGACCATTTTTATGTAGAAATCTCTGAAATACCATATTCTAAAATCAAAATGTCAAAGATATTACCAGTTAGAAAATGGGGTTATTTTTACCCTTAACTCTTCCCGTATGATACGCCTCTGATTAAAATTATGAAATTCTGAATTCAGAATCAGATTCAGCGTCAAAAGCTTACCCATCGTACCTAATTTCGTAATTTTGTTATGAATGGTTTCGAGAATATCGAGGGAAAACCGTCTTCAGGGTGCCCCATGCAAAGGAGCGTAGCTCCCTTAGGAAGCATTTCCGGACCCATGTTTAATGACATTTTCTTTCTATTTTTCGGAGTACTATTCGTGGTTAAAGTTTGTTAACATACTTAATTAACACCCTGTATATTTTGTATAGATAATTACGTTTTTATCAACACTCAGGTCTACATAATAATGTAACTGCACTATAGAAGTATCGGCACTGATTGAGACCTGAAAGAAATGTAACTCATATATTTCTGACTTCATCTATACTTACATTCTTGTTTAGCAGGATGATACATCTATACAAGTTTTCACTTACTGAGGTATTTAATAAAATTAATAACCTATCTGAGAAGTATAGCTCTGGCCCAGATCACATTTCGGGGGTATTTAAAAAAAAAATGTTTACAATGACAAAACCTCTTTTTTATGGTTAGCCTTCGGCAAAGGCTGAAAGCCTATAACGCTGCGAGAGGATAAGTGTCGGTGCACGTTAGATTTGAAACCGTGCAGGTTGTAGCCATTGGGAAACAAATTCCCCGGCAGCTGATTCCACAGCCTTTAAGTTCTTCAAAAGTAGAAATGCTACTTTGACCTGGTAAGGAAGAGCACAGCCTTCCTAGTGATAGGATCTGTAATACAGGGACAGGTCAACCACCCTTCTTCGATGTTCCAGGCTATGGAAGTCCTTTGTGAGATTAGGCGTATCGATTAGTCTAATTGCTCTTTTCTGCATAGTGTCCAGAAGCTTTAGAGAGTGCCTCGGAGCGCATCCCCACACATGGGAGCAATACTCCAGCGATGATCGGATCTGTGCCTTGTAGAGCAGCACTAGTTGCTCTGATATATACAGCTTCCTAAAGCGGAACAGAACTCCAAGCTTCTGGGATGCCGTTTTAGCAGTACTGATGACGTGGTCGTGCCAGAACATGTTGTTGTTGATGTTGATCCCCGAAAGCTTGACGTAAGGTGACTCGACTGTTGGGTGATCCTCTATTTCTACAGTTGGTAAGCCAACATGAGACTTCCTTGTCAGTGTTGTTGCCTGAGTTTTTTGAACGTTAATCTATACTTTATTTACTAATCCCCACTCGACAATTGCTTTGATATCTACGTTGATCTGTGAGGCATGTTGCTGTCGCCGACGTACCGTCTCCTGGGATGATAGTGGCTTAACTGGTTCCATGCACGATATTAACTGTCGTCTGCGAAGCTGTAGATTGGATTGGATGTTGTTTCCAGCAGCGCTTCTGTAATTATGAATATCAGAATGCGTGCTGTACTGTTTGTTATTTTCATGAATATAAAGAAGACTATAAAGGCAGTGACATTATCCTTAGTAGCTTGAATAATGTCTTACAATGCTCATCAAATTTGGAGTTAGTTAAGATTCTTACTGATTTCTTCTGGAGTTTAAGTACCCTTTTGGCATGACTAGAGCCCCCCCAAAGTACAACTCCATTTAATAAACCTTCTCTAGTAGTGACAGACCTCAGTTGGGTTAATACAAAAGTCTGAGTGTTTAATTTGTTACATAATGCATCTGTATGAGCATTGAGCATCCCATCTAAGTGAAGCGTCAACTATAATGCCTAACCGAGAGACACTTACATTGGGGTTAGGTCTGGTGTTGGAAGGAACTGTAAGAAAGTACATTATGGGATTCGTTATTTTGATTACAGATGTAAGCATGGCTGCGATACAGTACATAAACAGTTATTACATGGGTCAGAACCTCCAGCATGAAAACGAGTTTGTATGTCAATGCATGACTCACTTGAAAGCAGCTTCTGAAGATTTGACATCGAATAGTGGGAAAGAAGAAGCTTCACTTTTGTGTATACAAAGAGCATTGTTGTTGATGAAGACTCATATTGAAACGTTTAGAAGAAGGTAAGTATGTTAATGATTTGAAGACCCTTCTTTTAAAACTCATTAATGTTTTTTTTTGTGATATGGTCAAAATTAAACACTTTGTTAAACTTTAGTTCAAATTAGCCAACGTTTCGAAAAATATATTTTCCTCTTCTGGGCTCTGGAAATATTATCTTTTCCATAGTGTAAATAAACATGGTGTGCTTACGCGCATGCAGCCGTCCGAGCGCCGGCATGCTGTGACGTCAGCAGCGAGTATTTCTGTCGGCGAACTGGCGGGAATACCACATGATGGATTATATTTTAATTTCAAAGTGATAGATTAAAGGAGTTCAATAGCCAATCATTTGACAATTATGTTATAGAGAAGTGTAAAATAGGTAATTTAACGACTTTTTCTACAAAAGTGTATTATTTATTGGTAAATTTGGTCAAGTTTACGCCTACAATTTCCGAAACCAATCCTTTTGTTTAAATGTCTGAGTCTGACGTATATTCTCGTTCGTATTAGATATAATATTATTTGGTCAGCAAATTGTTTGATGGTTTCCACTGTGGTCTATCTCTAATAATTTTTTAAATATGTTTGATTGTTTAGAAGACGACTATCCATGGAATTTATCGAACTCTATCTCAACCAAAACGGGCTACTTTAATCATCTCCTCACTTGGATATACAAGACTGACTCTAGATAGAAACTCAATCCAGTCTAGGGCCCGATTGGAAGAATGAAATTTGGTTTGCGCCCCCAAAGCTAGATTAGGATATTCGTTTTTGAATCTGTAGGCCACATATCCGTCAATAAATTTCAGTCCCTCGTTGGAAATCGTGTCTGGCATTTTATTTTTTTTCCAATTGACACAAAAGGTCATGTTCTTCAGAAATAAAGTTATCTAGGTCATAATCTGGACTCTGAAAGGTAAAGTTGGAAAAATGAATATCATTTGAATCATTCTCTGTTCCAACAATATCGCTGTCGACAAGAACGTTCTTGAAAAACTCCTGAGTAAAGTACACGTCATCAGCTTCGATGTTAGAATTACTCGAAACTAAGTTTTTGACTTATAATGGTTCAAGTAGGCACGAATCATTGCTTTCTTCTGCATATTTGTTCATTGAAAATACGGCAAGTGAATATTTTCCGAGGATGTACCATAAAAATTTCCGTTTTAATAAATGTTTAATGCTAATTTGTGAAATGATTAACATTTTTCATATTAATTTCGTCCTTTCGGCGGCAAGCATTACTCCATTGCATTGCGAGATTTTAATTTTTCGGGAACTTATAGAATTTGACATTTGGCTCTTTCATCTTACTATGGTTTTTACAACCGACAACTGCACAATTTGGCATTATGTATACAAATTTCAGTCTTCTATAACTCAAAATAAGGAATACAAAGTAAATTAAACAAAAATCGTTAGCGATTCTATTTAAAACGCGATTAAACGGGCCGTGGTATCACGACGTCTAATAATTCCCCGCACGTGAAATCTCGTTGCTTACGCAATGCGCAGAGCGATCGCAATTTCGTAAGGCTGGCAAGCACACCATGTATACTCGCACCACGATCTTTTCGAATAATCATTTGATTTGTTAGAATCTTGTATTTTATTACTTTTAGAATAAGCGACTTTAAGTAAAAGCTAGTTTAGTGATTTACGTTCCAAGATTTTTTTTTCAAAGATGGGTGTAAATTTTGTGGAAGATACATTGGGAATGATAAACGTTAGGTAAATGTCATGAAACAATTCATGCTTCATATTAATATGAATCATATTTGTAACGAATCAACAGATGGAGAATATTAGCGCCCGACCAATCAGCAAATAGAGAAACGGTCACATTTCCATTCAATTTTAAATCAACATTGCAGTGGGCGTTGCCACACTGTGATATAAAGATTTAAACTCTGTTCTATTGTTGTCTACGAGCTGATGTTGAAGAGTGATGAAATAATTAAGGGGAAACTTTGACAACCTCCACATAATCTAAATACAAGGACTTTGTTATCGATATGGAATAACAATACCCCCTCATTGCCCCTATACTTTGACGCAATGCTAATTCTATCCACCTTTAATATTCGAAGCATATTTCACATATAGTATTAATCTCAGATACCTATAACATAAAAATATGAATTTAATTCTCTAGATATTAAATTACTGGTACTATTATAGTGTTTTGTGAATAATAGGTACGCGTATCATCTGCGAAAATGGGCACTAGAGGGAAAAGGAATCGGCAGTCATTCGGCAACGTTGGGTGACAGATCTACCACTCCGGTTAGGCTAATAATACAATCCGGTACTTCTACTGAAAGGTGCTACCTGGATTTGTTAAGTACTGACTACATTGCCGACCTGAGAGCCGAGATTGTCAAATGGTGTGAAGGGTTGCAACAGGTGAGTGTTTGATAGTATTTCATTCCGTATGAAACGAGAGATCTAAGGATATGCGTTTAATTTTTTTTCAACAAGAGGGTGCAGTCTGAGGCCCAACACACCAAGCTGCTTACTACTCCTTAATGTCCCCACAGACATTGTTCTTTTTCAACAGGTTTACACGTCGTGCCAACCGACGTCGGTTAAACCGATGGATGGAACGATACCTCCACACACTGTTCGGTTTTCTTTCAGTTTCTCGCAAATTTTTGGTCCGTTAAACATGGATAATACTTTAGCATTCAAAGTGAAATACAGCAAGAAAAAACGTTCTAAATGGGTCAAACAGTGGCTTTTAAAAAGAGGCCAATTCTCCCATATAAATTTATTAGAAGAATTGCGTCTGGAACCAGGGGACTGGTACATTTATTTGAGGATGGATGAAGAAACATACTTAGAATTACTTAATTCAGTAGCACCTCTAATAAAAAAACAGGATACTTGATTGAGAGAAAGTATTTCCCCTCATGAACGTCTGACAGCTACATTGAGATTCCTTGCTACGGGTAGAAGCTACGAAGATTTGAAATTTTCAGTTGCGATATCCCCCCAAGCTTACAAATTATACCTGAGACCAGAACGGCACTGCAAAATCCCGTCGTGATTGCACGATGAACGGCCACACATGTAGTAGTATAATAGTAGTAGTATAGTAGTATAGCGTTTATTGTAAATATAAAATAAATAAAATACAATAAACAACAAGTGACCCAAAAAAAGTTAAAAACTTGTGCTTGGGTATAAGTAATTATTATAAAATGGAAACAACAAATAAGGGCTAATTCAGGAATATTTATATTTAAATATTATGTATTCCATATATATCAGTAATAATAGGTATTGCATATGTCTACAAGTTGGTGAATTTTAATGCGCTTATTATTTACTATCCATTGTTTTAAACCATACTTGAATGAATTTAAAGGCACTAGACATTTTATGCTTTCTGGTATCTCATTGTATAGTCTTGGAGCAAGAAATGTATGACATCGTAATAAAGTATTTTTTCTTGCTTTTGGTACAACATTACATGCATATCTTATGTCATATTTATGTTCGTGTTTTGTCAAGTTTGATTTATTTTTATATTGGTAAATACCTAATGACATGAAAAATGTTTGGCGGATATCTAGAATTTTTGTTTTAGAAAATAACAAGTCACTAGGATATGTACATTTCACTTTATATAAAATTTTTATTAAACGTTTTTGTATAATTTCTATTGCTTTTATATTATTTTTACATGCTGCGCCCCACACCACAATACAATATCGTATATGACTATGAACAAGTGCTTCGTATACAATGATCATCTGTTCATAGGTAAGTATAGTGGAAAGGAGTTTAAATTTGCTTATAACGTAACGAATCTTTTTGACAACATATTCGGTATGCCCTTTCCATTTGATATGGCAATCTAGATATATTCCTAAGTACTTGATACTGGTGACCATTGATATAGAAGCTACCTGTTTACAACTGATTTGTAAGTTGGTGTATTTCGGTAAGCCGTTTGCGTATGATGCGAATGGAACAAAGTGAGTCTTGTTGAAATTGACTGTTAAAAGTCGACTACTGAACCAGTTGAACATTTTTTTAAAACCATTTTCAGCCTTTGATTTTAATATTTCCCAACTTTCAGCAGAAAATATAACAGCTGTATCGTCTGCAAAACTCACTATATCTCCGCTCACATCAACCGCAAATAGATCATTTATATATATGTTAAAGAATAATGGTCCCAGTACCGTTCCTTGAGGAACACCGCATGTTATAGGCAATGGAGAACTAGAGCATTTATTTATCATAACAGTTTGTGTTCTATTACTTAAATAACTTTTAATTAGATGATAGATTTGACCCCGTATACCATAATTTTGTAAAGTTTTCATGAGTATCATATGATCAACTGTGTCAAATGCTTTTGCTAGGTCAACAAATACACATAATGTTGGAATATTTCTGTCTACATTTTTGCATAGTTCTCCTATTACATATGTCACCGCATCTTCAGTAGATTTATTTTTTTTTGAAACCGAACTGTTTATCAGAAAATATGTTATATTTCTCTAAAAATTCTGTCAATTTGTTCTTTATTATATTTTCAAAAACCTGCACGATGGCGTTCGAAACCGACGGGTAAAATCAAGCTTGGACAGATTTTTTTGGAACGACGGTCAACACGACAGTTTTTCGGCACACACGGACCGAAATGAGTGTGATCGGTTGACACGTCGTGCAAACGTGATGGAAAAGAACGATGTCTGTGGGGCCCTTAACACCGTTAGGGGTCGGCGAATCGTGCGCCCTAAGTAGACGAAGGGACCCAAGGTTTCATGTCTTCTGCATTCTGGCGGCTAAGATGTGCGCCGCCGCACGACATACCGGTATTGCACGCAGTGCGGAGAGAAGCGTATTCCTCATCTTACCTAGGCAGAAAGTGAAGTCTGGCCAGAGCCTGCGAAGCTGTAACATTATACTTCTGGATAAATGAGGGAAAATTCAACACGATGAGAGGATCCTTTAAAAAAATGTTTTTTCTGCATCTAGAAAGCAATACATGGTATTACTAATTTTGTTTTATATTTTATATAGGGTAAGAACGATGATGACAGTCGAACCCCAGCAACTACGAAAGGCGGTGACATCTGGATTCGTATCATTACTCAGGGCCAAGAGATTACCATTGACTGTGATGAAAAGACGTTAGGTGAAATGGGATTCAAGGATAATCAGGTATTTCCTAACCTTTTGATTCCGTTTTGTCATAGCAAGTAAGGAAGTAGTAGAATTTTGTACTACTCTGCAAATTCCTCAATTTTGTTGTTTCTGAGACACTTGGATCTTTTATTTTGGAGAGGATTTTGCTGGATGCAGTTTCACAAAGAAAGGCCGTATAAGAAGTATCTACTCAATCTACTGTAGTGAGCAACTGGTCACTGTCAAAACCGATACCAAATTTAGAAATAGCCAAAGTGATCAAGACGTCTAGTGGTGGAATTTAGAACCCAATGTTGTATGTGTGCCCGTGGTAACCAGATTCTTTTAGCATGCATGTGTACCAACTCAGAGAGAATGAAATCAAAACACAGAAATGTTATGACATTGTTTTTTTATTATTTGTTTCTTAACATTTGTTTTGTATTTATTAATCATGAGTGCTGAGTGTTTATGGTATGGTTTTATTACTTGATTCTTGTATTTATCAAATCATGAGTGCTTTGTATTTCATATATTTTTACTGGTGAAGTATTTATATTGATATGTTGAAATATAGGATTCAAAAATGTCTAAATAATAGTGGTAAACTGGCTCTTATTGTTGATATTTGTATAATAAAGTACTGGTTATAAAAATTCACAGTCTAAATGATAAATGATAATAATAATACATGGTGGGCTAGGTCTCTGTTCAACGTCAGGGAGAGAAATATGGGTAGGATGTGGAAAAATGTAAAATATCAGCATATATAAATAAATATAACCAACCATATAAAGCAGTAAATAAAGGAGGTAAATGGGATAGGGTATATAAAATATAAACATAGCATCGCAAGCATAGCAGCATAGCAAGCATGGTATCTAAGCGCATAAATAGATCAATAAATAAATATAAACAATAAACAACATATAAAAGGGCTGGTTAGAGGAAACGTATGGTACGTGTGAACGCGTGAGCATAACCCACTTCCACCTACGGTAAGTGATTAGGCTTGTCCCGGGGACAGTCACCTTGGTTTCCACAACCATAAAATAAATGTCGTATGTAGATAAAGAGGATCAGTAAAGGTTTAAATAGATACACCTAAATAAGACAGAGTTGTCTCTGTTCACCATCAGCCTACAATCCCTCAGGACCTCATACCAAGTGTAGACGTAAATCAGAGACCCAACACCATATAAAGTCGTCTTAAAAGCCCGGATATATAGTATACGTTGTCAAACACTTTAACTATCGTAGCCAGACCACATTAGTTAATAATACAAACTCAAAAGACAACACACCTGCAAATATTCGTGAAAAAGACTCCAAAAATACCTTGTGTAAAATTTGCTGATTGAATTCTTCGTGTTTCCAAAAACAATCCCCGCTCGTAATAAATAAACAAAACTATGGCAACGATTACCACGACCCACTACTTTATTCAAGTGACAAAACACAAAACCCAGAAGCATCACAGAACTGTAGTGTAGCTTTGAGTCACAGATTGAAAATTAATATGGAACTGTTACGGAATTGGTTGCTCTATGAAAAGGCACTCATGATCTGACAAATATTAAAATATCTGAACAATATATGATGTAGTAATAATCAAATACATTACTTATCTGAACTTTTTCGACTAATTACACTCATACTCAGATCTTACCTTTTTTTTATAAATCACCCGTCAATGACATCAATGTCAAACTTCGGTCACGTGACCACTAAAGGTGCGTTCTAACGTCTGGCAGCCAGGAGCGCATTCCGGATCACCACACTACTAGATCCAGTTTTCTGTTCTGTTGTTCTGTTCACGTCGATACCATTTTTTAAACCTTTCTCAAATATTATGATATAATAAGAACTGTCGTCAAATTGAAAGGGTAGTTTTTAGTGAGCTCTGTTTCCAGATGATCTATATCTCAGCGGGGATGTCTAGAAGTGCGGCGAAGCGAAGAGAATGCGCCGACGCTCCATCTTTGCAACCAGCCCCGCCTAGAGATTCTCTACCCACATTGTTGCTCCTCAGGCCTAACTATTTCGAACAATTATTCTCGCTTATGCACGGCCTCAGCTCGATGAAGATCCAGATCAAAGGCGGGGTAAGTATACATGGCAGAGTCCCCATGTAATATATCTTGCTGTTACACACTGCACTAAACTGGAGGCTTAGGGGAGCCCTGAGTAAAACCACTTCATACTTGAAACTTGGTGTATATTGAACTGACCTCGGTACAAACTCCAGATGTATCTTATATCTAACCCACATCTTATTGGCATACTTAACACACTCACTCTGTTTATAAACAATCTTAGTTAAACAAATATACGCTGATTTTCCAATACCTCACGCCTCGAACTGGTAACCTCCTTACTAATTGGAGCAATACAATATACTGGGTGTTATCACTTCCCTTCACTTTACTAATCTACATTACAACCCTTAATCTATTATAAATATACATACATACATATCACAGACGTTTGAATTGTTCTATGTCATACTTTCTACCAATGCAAATAATCGAATTCAGCTGTCGTTTTATCGTGTAAGTGCAAGATTAAAAAGAGATGCGAATAGAAAGATAGGTCACCGAAAATAGACGTGGCATTTTCTCTTACGAATGTAAATTGGACACATTAATTACGTTGGATGATTTTAATTCTGTTTTTAATCAACTGAGCCAAACACCGGTAGTGTCACAGTAGCTGAATTCAGACAATACCAAGGATTCTCAAAGTTTTTCGTCACATTAAAGTGACGATAATATCAGAGAGCTCTAATGTGGAGATATGTCTTCCTTATCAAATTAGCTATATGGTTTTTGTATGTTCATTTATTATCAATTTCAGCTGCCAGTATCTGTGCTGTTTGAGTATGTTTCAAATAAGTGTTAAATGAAACGAATCAACTACATTTCTTCTTTTATCGTTTTAACATAACAACAAGACTTGTGTTTTATCGGAGTTAGTGGCTAAATTATGAGAAAATGTATGTACTTCTTATAGATCAAGGTGTAAAGTTCTTGCAGAGTTCTGTAAAACAGAAACATCAAAATGATAAATAATTTGCGTATCATCAGCGAATGACTGTATTTCTGAATTTGAATGTATATACAGGGTGTTCTAAAAGTTGGGACTTTCCTCTTTAGAAGCAACGGCCCTTGAAACGGCAAAGCTAATGCACGGTGAACCAGCAGCAAAACAGTAAAAAAACATTCAAGCTAGTACTCACTATTTAGTTGCTACGAAGTTGTAAGTGCGGTCCTGTCGCAGGCGTCTTACAGGTAAAAGTACGATTTACGATGTCTTCTTCAATTTGGACCATACGAGGCTGTCTAGGTCTTCCAGCGTGTCCATCACGATGTGGATTCAGACATCCTGTGTCTCTAGCTCTTTGCACGAGCGAGACAAATCGAGGAGGTGCAGGGTGAGTACGGTTAGGGAAACGATCGGCATACACTCGCGAAGCCGCAGCGGTATTTTGACCACACTCACCGTACATTAAAATCATGTCCACCAGTTCATTATTGTTATAAGCGTGCGCCATTGTTATTGTTTTTGTCCGATCGTCAGATGTAGCAAGTCAAACACTCTCGTACACTATGCGACAGCAACGCGACGTATGACGAACTGCCTGTTTTAGTGTTTTCTCACCGGCATCGGCACCGTAGCGCTGCCTTGTTTGTTGTGATATTATGACATGCTGAGCCATTGCCCAGGGACGGACTTGGAATTGAGGATTTATTTAGTGGTCAGTATCTTGTTTTCTCTAAATATTTCGTTTATGTGTTACTGGGAAAAACACTCATTTTGGCGAGCACTATCCGATGTATGAAAAAAAGTCCCAACTTATGAAACAGCCTGTATATAGTATATAGTACCGGCCTCAAAATTGAGCCCTGAGGATCACCTGATGGAATTAAGGTTACTTCAGTTTGTTGGTTATTAACACATTGTTGGACACTCTGGTGGCCGGGAGGCTTCGTAATATGGCACCTCAAAACATTACCATTTTTTTGCGTTTGTAACATGATTTGCGTTACCAAAATATTTTAGGGGTATTCATTTTTGACTTTTTTTTTTCATTTTTGAGGTTTTTGATGACAAAAAAAAGACGCCTATATCCGTCGTGTCATATCACAGCAGACTTTATGTTCTAGAATGGCAACCTCGGCTATAGCCGTGTGATCAGTGTAACCTTGTGGGAAGAAAAGGACAATTTTCGAGACAAAAGCTAAAACAAAAACAACTTTTTATTGTATCAAATTTATAAACAAAAACGCATCTCTCAGAATATAGACGGTATAAAAACAAATCAAATTTATTAGCAAACAAAGGTATCCCCAACAAAACAGAATTTAGGCACAAATTTATATTTGACGCCACTCTTCAAAGCAGTCTGGACACAAAGCAGGTTTATTTTCACAACTCTTGCATCTATAGCTAGTTTCTTTGCGTTTCGAGACTTGAAACATTGTTTGCATCTAAGAAAATATAATTTTATTTTATGATCCTCTGGTAGGGGCAGCTTCTCTGGAAAATGTCTCACACGGTGCTTCGAGTTTTGGTTTGATATGAAACAATATATTCTATATGTATAATAGGTGGACGACGAATATCTATTTAGGATGAAAATATCTGGTTACCTACATCCCTTCAGTACTGAAAACATGAAAACCAAACAAAAACACACTTGCAATATGGCAGCTATACACGTGGTCAATGCATCACATTGGAGGTTATGGACGGTTGTAGCCGTCGTGCCGTTTTACCCATGCACCTTAAAACATGAATAGTTGGGATAGCGTATGGTGGGTTAGAATTTGGCAATTTCAGAACTGACGAGCTTCACGTTACGGCACTAACATTGTTTAACAGGGCAAGTATACCGACATTCTGACGGTCGTCGCCGTTCTGCCGTAACAAGCAGATCACTTTTTGACTGATATAGCCGTCGTGGCGTATCACGATCACTCCCCGCAGACGGCTATAGCAGTTGTGTCCAACAACGTGTTAACAGTGACCCATTTTGACGTATGACTGTTCTGTTTTCAGCGCCACCTACCTCACACGAAAGCCCAGGTGCTGAGTCGACGCGTGTGGGACATCCTGTCACTGTTGCCCACCAGTCCCAAACTGCTGCAGGGTTTCAGGCAGTTGGACGTCCCTCTGTCCGAGCTGTTGGACCCCTCTAGTGCCCAGAAACTGATGTATTCCCTGTACATAGTCGAATCTTTGAGCGTAAGGCCAAGCAACCAAGGCAAGTGTTCGGAAGATGAAGACTCGGAACCGTGGGTGAAGAAGTTCATCCAACATGGCGGACTGAGGCATCTGTTCGACATTTTCATGTCTGGTAAGTTTAGTCCGGGATCCCAGGCCCATTTTCGCTACTTACTACTAACAAGCTAATTTTGCGTGAGTAGCCCAACTTTTTTTTCATTTTTGCATATACTAAAATAAAATTTTGTACTCATTACAGTAGATAATGGAGTTATTTCTTATAGATTTCGGCAAAGATTACACTTTATAATTATAATACAAGTAGAAAAATTCTTGTCGGACTAACGGTACGTACCTGTTTTCTTCTGGGACATTATTTCCTTTGGACAGAGAACACAGTTAACCTATTATGTGATATTTTGTCTTACAGTTATATAGTAATGAAAAAATGTGGTATTGACAACTTCTGAGCGTAGGACCGGGATAACATACCACGTGGTTTATAGGACAGTGTCGCTGTCAAATCTTATAAATATCAACGAAGCAATAGTGTTAAAAAAATTGTATGACCTTGTTATTGATACATGTTGGATGGAGGGGGACAATGTGATCAAACCATAGATTTTGCAGGACAAATATTTTTTCTAATAATGTTGATTACATTCTTAAAATTTAATTAAAAAACTAACAGTTAGTAATTAATTTTTGAAGCTCTTCAAATTGACATATTTTATCCCTGCTACTCCTGTCAGCTACCACAATCTAGAATTTTGATAAAAGAAAAAGTTGGGCGTCTCATCTAAAGGAAGCTACTCATGCAAAATTAGCTTAGTAGTAGTAGTTATTTATTATAGATTTCGGCAAAAATTACATTTTATAATACAAGTAGAAAAATGACAATTGTTGTCGGACTAATGATACATACTTGTTTTCTTGTAGGACATTATTTCGTTTGGTCAGAGAACACGGTTACCTATTATGTGATATTTTGTCCTACAGTTAGTAATGAAAAAAATGGTCTTGTGGTATTAACAACTTCTGGTCGTAGGTCCGGGATAACATACCACGTGATTTGTAGGACAATGTTGCTGTCAAATTGTAGAAATATTAACGAAGCAATAGTGAAAAAATAATAATAATTTGAATTTCGCCCTATATTTAAACCTTTCTAGGGGGCATTTGGAATGAAGCTGATAGTTTTTGTTAGGTACATTTTGGTGCATTTAAATTTTTATCATGTTCCCTATTATGTTTAGGGCATCAACATTACCTGAATTAGAAATGTCTGTTTTTTTTACTTCCCACACCGATAGGTGAGGGGAGTATTGTGATCGCGAAAATTTTCGATTTTGAGATAATATGCTTTTTGGGCGTTTCATGATGTCTACATAACAAAAATCCACGTCACTCATTTCCGTCGGTCTGTCTGTCTGTCGGTCTGTCTATCGGTCTGTCTGTTCGCGTCTTTCTACCCTCGTAATCTCAGTAACCGCTGCATGGATTGTGATGAAATTTGAGCAGCGTTATGCTGTGGGGTTGTAGTAGGTAACGTTCCTATAATTTTGAAAATCGTTATACGGGGGGCGGAGTAATTAGCAAAAAACAAAAAATTTCAAATATGCCTCAAACTTCGTTTTTAGGCGTTTTAGGGGTTCCTGATCATTTTCTACGTTTTCTTGGGTGGGGGTGAATTTGGGGTGGCTGGGGGGTGGGGGGTTGTAATACTGAAAAAGTTGTTGTATTCGTAATGGGCTGACCATAGATATATGGGTGAAAAACCTAGTGCCATGATACACTTTTTTAGGTCCATCCGAACATTGCATGCTTAATATAGAAACCACGGGATTTTGAATTTGTGATGTATACATACCAGTATTGTTCTAGATCGTTCGATATGCCGTAACGCGAAGATTGTTCAATTGATTTTAATATAATTTTGACGCAGTATTACTCCCGCGCCGAGGATGGAAAACGCGTATGTTTTGGAAAAATCGTGTCAGTGGCGGCGCGGCAAAAATAAAAAAACTAACAATATAAAAACAGCTCAAACTTTGTTTTTACGCGTTTTAGGGGTTTCTGATCATTTTCTACGTTTTTTAGGTGAGGGTGAATTTGGGGTGGTTGGAGGGTGGGGGGTTGTAAAACAGAAAAATTTGTTGTACTCATAATGGATTGTCCATGGATCTTTGAATGAAAAACCTAGCAGCATAATCTGAACATTGCCTTGCTTATTATAGAGAAAACCAAGGGACTTAGAATTTGTGATGTATACATACGAGTATTGTTTTAGATCGTTCTATATTGCATAACGCGAAAATTATTGAATTGATTTTAATAAAATTTTGATACAGAATTTATTACCGCGGCGAGAATGGAAAACGACCCTGTTTTTGGAAAACCGTGTCAGTGGCGGCGCAGCAATAATAAAAAAACCAGAAACA